>OZ026525.1:39489829-39642829 GCA_964019695.1 Loripinus fragilis
AAGCCTTTGAAGTACATGTTTATTTGGTAAAGATAATAAGGATATGTGAAAAAAAAACTTGCAAAATGTTTAATACTTTATCAGTTCTTACAAATCGTCAACACCCTATTTAGACCATATGTATCTCTTATCATGCACGCCGCCTTCACCGTTAAAATAATGCTGTCAGTTGCATGGCTACCATGCACCTTCCATACCGAATCTATGAACACGCTCCCATCCGTAACACCATATGGGCAAACCTCGGGATGAATCTTATCCGCAACCACTATCAGCATCACCAATACAATTACCACCGAAATTGCCATAGCCGCTATATCTACTGTCTCAGCATTGTTTAACCGACACAGACAAACCGTGCAGACCCGCATGACAAGGACATTTTATAATGTAGTTGATTCTCCTTCCAAGTTCGTATTGTGTTTTTCATTCGCTTTGGAATTTCTAACTTAAAATTTCAGCAACAAGTTTTACAATTTATCAAATCTTCTTAAGTCTAACAAAACAACTTCTAATCAAAACCCAAAGTTCCCAAATCTAATCCAAATCTAAGTCCAATTTGGCGAAATCCAACGCTTTTACACTGGGCTTCACCTTATATACTATATATAAAGTCACGTGATAGAAGCTGACAACAGCGCCACCTAATGAACTCATCATTAACCAATAATATTTCAATGTATCCATAAAGCGGCCTCTACATATGTAAGCTTTCATTTATATCAACCAATAGGAAGATACAAGCGTGACGCATGATAGTCCTATCAGTTGCGCTATTCCCCAAATGTTATATGACTGAACCGGTATCTCCTACCCACCAGTTACATCCCAAAAGCTCCGCTGCAAGAATATTCCATAAAGTCTTACATTTCGCTCCAGAGGCATTTGCTCAAACTCTTGACATGTTTGAGTTGAGAGCCAAGAATTGACAGATCAGCTATACAACCGTGGTTATTCTAAGCAGGATATAGCTTCTGCCATTGACAAAACCTAACAACATAGCGGAGATCCTATGCTGTGATACAGGCCAAAGTCTGCTGAGGTCGGCACAATACTCCCATTTGTGTTGACATATCATCCTGCGCTCCCATAGGTCAGGGAGATTGTTAACAAGAATTGACCCATCATGGAGCCATCTAGTGATTTGAAGGATATCTACCAAGAAACCCCAATTGTGACATTCAGACGTCCTAAACGCCAGCATGACGTCCTGGTACGAGCACGACACAAACTAAACGCTGGTGATGATAACCCAACCCTGTGGCAGAAAGAGATGTCAATGCTGCAAAATGATAACCTGTATTGAGACTGTGAAGTCATCTTCTAGGGCCACTGTGAAATGCAGACATATCAGAAAATGTTTACCTGATTGCATTAAACAGTTTGAAGGTGAAAGGAGGGGTCCATTGAACAAGGGAATGAATGGCCATCTTGATAACTGGAGACATTCTATGTTAGAAAGTTTACCAACAACAGAACAGTTTTGCTCTGCAAATCATGACTTTCTGCATCATGCCTTGAACACAGTGAAAAGTGGCCAGATTCTAACAGGAATGTCATGTCGGTGTTATCGTTCTTTGATTCTTCTTCGCGATGCCATGTGTTGGTCTGTACTATGTGATTGTAACATTCCTGGTCATACTCACATTTTGTGAGAGCTACTGATATAGGCGTTAACTTTGAAAACGCTGACACCGTCTGGCAACAAGAAGAGGGGCTGTGTCCGTTTAGTCAAATGGTTGACACGTAATAGTTATACCATGGGTTGTCCGATTGTACGTGGAGATAATCCACGAGCTTTAGCGAGTGGATTATCTTACGTACAGGTGTACAAACATGGTATAACTAATTTATACCACCTACATCAGCGTAGACCTTGCACATCACCAGATATTTCGTGCTAAAGTTGGTAAGGGTGGTATAAATACTGGGAACCCCTATAAACTTCTTATAAATTGTAGAAAATAAAGACAAAACGTGAATCAATGAACCACTAAAAGTGGCTAAAATTCTTCACGGTATATTGTTAGTAAAGAAATTTTAAGCCTGGTTCTGAAAGCAACATTTCAAAAAAGATGACACTCATTCAGTTGAAAAGGAAATAAAGGGGCTCCAAAACTTTGTCATGGACACGCCCAATGATAGCAGAATTCCATATCCAAAAATTGACTTCCAGCTGTCAGCAAATTTAACAGTTGACAGTATAATCTTGGACACTGTATAGTTGCCAGTAAAAGAATCATTATTTCAGGATGTGTCTTCGGATGACCTATACTGAGTTGATGGTGAGAGAGAATGAAAGCATGCATAGAGTTTACTCATCAAATAAAAGTTTGCTACTACTTGGAAGCAAATAAGGCAGATTGTATTGAACTTCGAACAAAAATATAAGTCTGATGTCAGAACTTATAAATATTTAGGAATATTGCAGCTTATAATGAGCACTTATAAAACTTTGAATCAAACTTTTGTGTTACAACGTAATAAGAATGACCTAAACTACTTGAACGGTTTCTTTAGGGGTGTAACTTCAGATCACTATCTTATTAATCTGATACTTTACCAATTTCACCTTGTGACTGGACTTTTTTCAGGTGATTCTGGGGAATGTGGTTCTTTACTGGAAAAACTGTATAAGTGCTATTATTCTGTCACTATTATGTATATCATTAAACTTACATGGGTTGTAAGATGTATGGTGGATGCATTTCATGTGTTTGCTTCAAATCCTTTGGTTTTCACAAACGAATAGAATCCTTTTAATTCTTTATTGGCAGCTAAACTGATTCACTATTCTGAGTCACCACCATGGTTAAGACTACCATCACCACCAACTGTACAGAATCGGTGAAGTCTACCATCACCACCAACTAAACAGAATCGGTGTAGTCTACCATCACCACCAACTATACAGAATCGGTGAAGTCTACCATCACCACCAACTATACAGAATCACCGTCACGAAGAACTCCGATGTTAATCGTTTTTGTTTGTTTTATCCATCATTCAACTTCCATGATATTACATTGAAAGAACATTTAAGCATTTTAGCAACCGCATCTCTTAGGTTGAATATTTATTAGGGGTTTTGTGTTTAGTCCTGTTTTTGTGATACAGAAAGACATGTGTAAAATTCTCACTCTCAAAAAGACCGAAAATTGGTTTTCAAGACCAATTATCGCTTAATACAGGTCAAAAGTAATGCAGAATGCTCCAAAAGGAGCATTCTGCAATACTTTCGAATTTCATTAAGCTAGCATTTGTCATTAAGATCTTTTCTTACTATTTTTTAGTGGCAGGCTTTACTGTATAGTGTTCAAAACACCCCCCAGTGCCAATGAGGTAGATAAAGCTGATCAGTTGGCATCCACATCTGAATTAAGAGTGAGGTTGGCGCCGTTAAACCGGTTTAAGCCCTCCAGTAAAATATTTTACTGGCCGTTCATGCGGTACTTCTTTTGAGGATCCTTTATGCTTTTTTCTGTCTTGTGTTTGCTATGTCTTTGTGCGCGTCTGTTTATATGTGCTTTGTGGTCACCTGCTGGGAAATGGCTGACCTCTTGGCTTTCGTTTGTGGTGTCTAACTGTGAGTTTGTCACTTTCCCATTGGTATCCTGGGTCAGGTGTGGTACTTGATTGTATCGATTCCTGATCTTTGCACCCTTACTTACTTTGGTTTTCTTGACTCTGTGTGTACCGTTGTGGTCCCTCTTTGCTATTGTGTCTATTTCTCGTGGTGTCATGGGTCGGACGTGAATTGCGATTGTTCCTGTTTGTTTTTTTTTTATATATTTTCTTTTTAAACATGCCATCTAGAAACGTCACCAATACCGCTTTTTCATCACCACTATCACAAACACTAGCAAAATCATCAGCACACCACAAACATCATCATCGTCGCCGCCGCCGCCTAACATCCATTCTCTCATTGTTAAAAGACAGTCCCCATAACAACATTATATCCGAGGTCTACATGACTGCAAACGTCCCAGTCATCATAAAAAAGTGGATCGCTATCGGTCCAGCAGTGAAACGTCATTGAAATGGCGGTCGCTGGTGGATCGAAAGTGGCTCGGTACTTTATTCTGGCTTTGGTCCTATTTGAAGAACGGTTGACTAAGGCAACCTTCTAAATCATGGTTTGTTTTTGAACGACCCTCAAATAAGGCAACATGACGACATTTTCAGACAAATACTATTTATCCATAATCAATATGGCATTGCTAATCGGTGACATCAGTTCAGGAATCTACAGTCAGACAAGTTTATATAAATACTCTCAAGCTTAATGTTAATGCTTGTCAAAGACTGTATGACACACCCTGGTTTCAATTACCGATGTTTGTCGAAATGGAATGGTTTACACAATGCAGGTTAAAATTACTGCCAAAGTACTATTTTTTAATTAAGAGTAAAATTATCATATGTGTTTAACATTGTTCCCTATGGAATATAAATGAATAGTACATGTATATACTATTTTCAAACCAATATGTATATGACCTCGTCCTCTTGAGACACTCTGTTTGCCACCCTCTTTTTCAAAATATAAACAAATTGCACTAATTTTCAGCATTTAGCTTCTTTCTGTATGCATTGCATATTTATTTGCATTTCATCCCTTATTAACTATTTTTTATAAGATTCCCGTGTCAGACGTGCATACTTGTTCTAAATATATGGATAGGGTACTGAAGTGTTTTAAAGCACACGAATACGTTACGTAAATGCCATTATATGACGCCGCGTCTGGAGATGAATTAACGCCATGTGCATTAAAATCGATAAACCACTAGTGTTTTACAGATTTTCGTGAAGCGTTATGAAACCGTATCCAGAATAAATTGAAGTTAACCAAACGACTAAGCAGCGTACATTTAAAAAGAAAGTGATGTCAATATTTTTGCATTTTAACATGGTAATAAATATTTGTATATGTTTTGTTCTTAACAGTCTTGTGATCGTGATTAATATGTCGCTGGTTTAGGATTTGGGCTTTTGGTCACTCGGGAACGTTTTGACTTTGGGACGTTTTGATTTGCATCCCTACACACCACCGCCGAGAAAACAGCTACTTTAAGGTTTGGTGTGTATTCACGTCACCATGGTTCACCTAACCACACTTTTGTCACTTTTTCCATGGCAAGCTTGACTGAGTAGTTAACCATTCACTTCGTGCACATACTTTCGCTTACAATTACCTGCCAACAGTTGAATCAGCGGAAGAAGTGGAAATGTATGTGAGGTGAAAACCGACATTATTCAATGCATACATCTTTGTTTTTGTATGTTGGCAATTTCATTCTATTTTGTAAATTGTGTCATTATATCATGCAAATTGTCATTTAATAGTCGTTTCACTCGTAATCAGATTCCGATCATGTCATTTCTTGGTTTTAAAAAGGCAGAACTAGGTTGTAAAATGTCAGAACTACATTTGTATGTTGTAAAAAGGCAGAACTGGGTTGTCATAATACGAAAGTGAATATGCTTTAGTATTTTGACGCCAGAGGGCGCACCAATTTTACTGGGAATAAATAATTTCTCCCATGCAAGTAGAACTCGCTGCAAACGGTGTTAAAGATGATTTTTTACCAAGAAGTTCCCCCTACGTGTGATTTGATTCTTTACGTCCCATCAACAATTTTCCAGTTATGTAGGGACGGCTCTTCCTGAGTTGAACCAGCACTAAGCTAGGATCAATGTGTCTTGCTCAAGGACACATCGCAGTGACGCTGGTGAGGCTCGAACCCTCGGCATATCGGTCTCGAGTCAAGCACTCTACCACTGAGCCACTGCACTCGCCTTACACGTATATATAAGAGTTAACTTCGTCCCGTCCCGCCAAGCTTGCACACAACCAACAAATGTAGATCTATTACTGGGTCCAAGCTACAAGTGAAGGCAGAACATGCGCGGATACAGAGAGGGGATAGGGGGTCCAGGGGAAATCACAATAGGTTTCTACAGAAATTAGCATTTGGACGCCCCCCCCCCTGGAAAAAGTTGGACCCCTCCCCCCACCCCGTAAAATGTTGGACCCCTTCTGGAACCTTGGAAAATTATTGTTTTCCAAAAAATAAACCATCGGACCCTGGGATCGGTCCCCTCTGTAAAACTGTTAAATAAGTTGAAGGTGAGGACTAAAAAAACAGCAAAAATAACAAAACAACGCTGTCCGAGCTTTTTACTGTCAGGTGGGCCTGGACCCTCTACCCCCCCCCCCACCCCACTTGGTGAAAATTCCTGGATCCGCACATGCAGATGCAGAAGACACATAATACCGCATTAAATACGGCCATGTATTTGCCCTGTTTCTTACTTTGAACCATTTATCCTCAAATCGCCTCCCTTTATTAGTACAACTGCATCTTATTTATTTTTCATGCTGTCATGAAAGCTGATGTATTTATAAAGTATAAGATTATATTCGCAGATTATAAATAAAAGAAATTTTAGTAAAATAGAGGTGCTTTTTTCTTCTTCAGAAAAAAGAATTACATCAAAATATTTGTAAATTCATAAGTATTTAATAGTTAAAATGTGCATTGAAAATCGAAATCGTCAATTTCTAGAGAAGCCCCCGTGGTGTAGTGGATAAGCGCTATGCCTTGTAAACCAGGGGTCGCAGGTTCGATTCCCGGCTTCCCCATTAAACCACTTTCGGTGAGCCTTCGGATGCTCCCATCATATAAAAAACACAGAAATCATAAACCCTCCCCGCGGTACTGGTTACTACCCAGGGAAAGCCACAAAAATTTCTAGTTCTCCCAAAGTAGGTTCGATTCAAACTACTTTCGGTGAGCCTTCGGACGCTCCCGTCATATGATATACACACATATCATAAACCCTCCCGGCCCAGTACTGGTTTCTACCCATGGAAAAGCCACAAAAAGTTTTAAGAAGCCCCCATGGTGTAGTGGATAAGCGCTATGCCATGTAAACCAGGGGTCGCAGGTTTGATTCCCGGCTTCTCCATAAAACCACTTTCGGTGAGCCTTCGGGTGCTCCCGTCATATAATAAACACACAAATCATAAACCCTCCCGGCGGTACTGGTTACTACCCAGGGAAAGCCACAAAAAGTTTTTTTTTTAAGCCCCTGTGGTGTAGTGTATAAGCGCTATGCCTTGTTAACCAGGGGTCGCAGGTTTGATTCCCGGCTTCTCCATAAAACCACTTTCGGTTGAGCCTTCGGGAGTTCCCGTCATATAATAAACACACAAATCATAAACCCTCCCGGCCCAGTACTGGTTTCTACCCATGGAAAAGCCACAAAAAGTTTTTTTTTTTCGGTTGAGCCTTCGGGAGTTCCCGTCATATAATAAACACACAAATCATAATAAACACACAAATCATAAACCCTCCCAGCCCAGTACTGGTTTCTACCCATGGAAAAGCCACAAAAAGTCTGTCAGATAAGACTTCAAGCCATTTGGGTTCGACAGAGACTCCTGACATGGAAAATCTTAAGATGTACAGGTTTCCATAGGAATAAGCAAGGAAAAAATGAACCGACCCATATATTTTTTTTAGCTTCCTTTAAAATAGACAAATTGGACCCCGCCCCACCCCCATCCTCTGTAAAATAAGTTAGACATAATTAATAAAAGAAGTAACAACACCAAATGAACAGATTTGTGCCTGGTGAGACTGTGTCTTTGGTGGTCATAAATGCAACAAGTACAAAATGAGGGTGTCAATTTTTATTTAGGGTTTACTGATTTGCAAATAATGGCCCTAAAATTTATCAGTTAGCGAATTTCGTCCCTAAAATTTAACGCAAATTTTTAGGGTTAATTTTACAGAATAGCGGTATGAGGGGTGCTAATGATTAGCGAATTTTGGCCTAGAAATATAATGATTAGCGATTTTTGGTTAAAAATTACCGAATAGCGGAATAAGGCGTTTCAACGGTTAGCTGATTTGATGGAAAAAAAGTTATTCCATGTCGTTCTACAGATGCCCGGCATAATGATCTATCCGCAGTTGTCCGATTGCCCTTCAGGCCCATCAATTAATATGAAGTATAAAAACTTTATAGACATAGATACATGTACCATTGGGCACACAGCGAAAACTGGTCAGACTTGGTTGATACAGATCCAGGCTGATCTACTGAGTGAAAGTTTCTCTGATTTACAGATCACTAAACCCTGAAGCCATTGATTGATTTGTCAGTTCGTGGCTTAGCTCGCCGTTAGTGCTGAAAAAAAAATAAGTCAAACTACCGATCAAGCACGTTCATGTGACAGTAACATACTTTTAGTAATTTGGCAATGCATTTAACCCTTTGTATAGGAGAAACCCTTAAATGGATACTTTTATAAACAGTGCAACGGAATGCGCATGTGCGTTAAGTTGTTTCAATTGAACTGCTGGTGACAGTTTGACTTAGGACTGCGCAGAGCTGGACAATTGAGAACCTCTTCCTAATAGCAAAATAAACGTCTTGTGAATGTGTGAAACGGGTTTTGTCTTCTCTTCTATATCTCTGTTAAGCTTCCAAAGCGAAATGGCTCAACCGAGGTTATCAATGGCTACAAGAGGTTTGGATTCCCAAATTGGGGGGGGGGGGGGTAAAATAGAGGGTCGACATGTTTTAATTATTGCTTTGTCCAAACATCACGTTGATTACATGAATCGTAAAGGTGGTCACTCCGTTATTATGCAGGGGGATCTTTTCACCGATGTGTACATCAGATAGCATGGACTCGTGAATAGCGCCAGGGTTCTGGCAAACTATGATTTCTATTGCTGAGGTTAGGAAGAGATATTATTCGGAAATACAATCGTGCAAATCGAAGCCCATAGACCAGAAATTCCAGTTGTTCTGCGTGGCAACCCGGCATAGCCGATGAAGTAGTGACTACAGAGAGAAGCCATAACCTTAAATTTGATAAAGGGACTATTTATATAGTTTATTTTCATACAAATGTACATGTACATATAGAAAAGATGGGTAATTTATCAAAATCTAAAATCAAATTGTACATATGTGATAACAAGTTGCGTTCATGTGTGCTATTTGCACCTAGGGGCAAATCTGCACCTGGGTGCTAATTTGCTCCACCGAATTTGCACCACCTACAAAGGTGGAGCAAATAAGCAGCCGGGTGCAGATTTGCACCCGGGTGCATTTTCATAAAGCACCGTTTACATGACCAAAATACACCCCAGGTGCAAATTTACACCCCGGGTGTATATTTGCACCGGGGTGTATATTGTGCATATGAACGAGGCTTTAGATATTTTACAGATGTCAAATTTTTTGCTGATTACTGATTTTGGGGTCATTTTTTTACTGATTAGCGATTTTGGTCCTAAATTTTACTGATTGCTGATTTTTGGGCCTAAATTGTACTGATTAGCGATCTGTGGGCCTAATTTTACTGATTAGCGATTTTAGAGGTACCCCATTAAGACCCTCCAAAACCCGTTGTGCTGGCTTATTAGGCTCCAGAAACAGGTCAATTCTCGATAGCTGGAGGCATGGGTGGATCCGTAGGGGGGATATGGGGTAGAGGACAGGGATCTGAACCTCCTGGAAGATCAGACTTAGCGATACTGGTCACCCCTGGATATCACAAAACTTCCAAGCCAGCATTTTGATGTTCGGCCATCATTGGTCCACCTAAATGGCGTTTTGCTGGCACTTTAAATGACGCTTCACTGGCGAGCCAATAATGACAAACTTTATATGGTATTTGGATCCTCTCTCTCCTCATCAACTATATAAAAAGTTGTCCGAGTTGGACCCCTCTGAAAAAAAGCTTGATCTGCGCATGCGGGACTTTTTTCTTCAAATTGTCAATAGTTTGAATTTAAGTCATAACAGGTTGAATTATAGTCATAACTGTTTCTAGTATATGACCATCTTCATCTTAGGGATGAACCATCTACAATATTTAGTTTGTCTAGATGCCAAATTTCTGAGTTTTCATCGACGTCCATTTGGTGAGAAGGCTCTATCGAGATTCCACATGTGCACAGACTCATCTCAGCCTTCTTCGTTCGCTATTGTCACTGTAGTCATACCACTACGGCAAATTGGGTCTCGTCACTTATTCTGGTGTCAGGGTAACTTTCTCATCATGATCAATTTCTTCATTTAATCACAGATAAGCGCCCCAAAATGCTTGGGTTCAGATTGATTTTTGTTCTTCAAAATCACATTGTATCTTTAAGCTTTAAAATTATATGAAAACATCAACGTTTGATGTCTAGGCATGGAATAACTTATTACGGTTTCGTCATAGTGGGCAATTTATCAATGACGAAATCGTAAAATTATGACGAAACCGTAATTGACATTTTTTTAATATAACTGTAAAAAAACACTTTTAAAATCTGATTTTATCTCCTTTTTGGCAAAACAACACAGCGGTTGTTAACCAGACGATGCTATTTCGAAGCAAACATATCCGAAAGATCTCATTTTTGTCAGCCTTCATTTGAAGGTAATTCTACTATAAAACCGGAGTGGGTGACGAGACCCAAATTGCCGTATTGGAATGACTACAGTGATTGTGCTAAGTTCGAAATTTCATGATATAAGATCCTGGTGTCGGGATGTAAATAAAAGCTAAGAAGGTGTTCCCTTTTTATACATGTAGAAAGGTTTGGCTTCATTGTTTGAAGACAGATCATATGGCATACAAGCCGTCTTCTAAATATGCTGTTGGTACCTCGTCCATGCACGCATCCAGTAAGGGGTCAAACGGCTCCAACTCTGGCAACTTTTTTCAGTTGATGAGGGGAGAGTGAGAATCAAAATACCCTTTTTTCAGTGGGTCATCATTGGCTCGCCAGCGAAACGCCATTTAAATGGCGTTATGTCCTTTCGCTGGCGGATTGATCATGGCTGCTGGAATAGTCTCCTTTCATCATTCATATATGTAATCCTCTCCGCCTTTATTTGGAGATAATCCACAAGCTTCAACGAGTGAATTATCTTACATACAGGTGGACAAACATCGTATAGCTATTTTATACGACATACATCAGTGTAGACCTTGTACATAATGAGATATTGTAAAATGGTATAATGGGCTTATTTCTAATCTTTTCTTAAAATTTTAACTTGTATTTCCACTAGGTTGCTTCCCTTAAAACTTAAGACATTTTCATTTTTGTAATGTTTTCGTTGATATTCATTTTTGTTAAGGTTTATTTAAATTAGTTTACATTTATGAGATTCTACAGGGATATTTTAGCAAGAAATTTATCTTGCATACTGTAGCAAATGCTTTACAAGAGGACAAAAATTGAAACCAACAAGTCTTAAATTTTTCGATATATATATTTGAAAATAAGCAAAAGGTAAGAAAGAGGGCAAAGATCAGGAATCGATACAATTTTCGGATAAAGCATTCAGTCAAAATGACTCCTGGCACCGTTTATCAAAATTAATCGATGAGTTCCGAAAAAGGGATATCCTATAAATTATAAATGAAAACGCGCCCTCTGGCGTCAAAATATATAGCATAGAAAGAAGCGCGGTATTACCGACAATATTCAATGCTTCAAATGCTTGTTTCATGTCACTTTATAATGTTGTTGATGCTAGTTATAGTTTACTTTGTACTATTTTTTAATTCTTAAGGAACATCCGTTGATCAAAGTTGTTATAATAAGGCAATTCACATGATACAATGACATAATTTACGAAATAAAATTGCAATCTTAAAAAAACAAAAACTAAATTGGACACAACGAATTTCGTCGGATAATCCCTTCCATAGAAATGACCGTAGAAATTATTTCATGATCAACATGATCAAACTCCACGAAAGTATGGGGCTGTGTGCGTGCACAGGCTCGCCTGATCCTTTGATTCTCGCATATATGCGGTAATTACCTAAATCTCTGGCCCACTAGCCCATTTCATTTCTCCCAACCTAAGTATTTGATAGTCCATGCTGTGTTTTAAGGGGTCACAACAGGTCGAAAATTCTAGATTCTAATGTATTTATGTCCATTCAGATTGTTTCATATCAGCTAACAGTGAAGACCCAGATGAAATGCCACATTATGTGGTATTTCATCTGGGTCTTCACTGTTTGCCAAAGTACCTGTTTTCAAATGAAAAGGTTAAACACCTTTGAAAAGTCTTAGCTATTTTGAGAAGTATATACTTAAGGGATCCTATTGCAGTAAGATATAGAGCACAAAAACAAATAAGTTACTGTCAAATTCTTTGTACAAAGGGTAATAAAATTCACAAATACAAACAAACTACTTTTGGTGTTCTAACGTATATTGGACGTTATTGTGTATTGTGGCTTTCTACATAGATAGCGAAATTGACTATTAGCAGAACACAGTAATACCGCATTAAATAAGCTAGCCTATGCAGTAAACATCTAAATCGGGCCACCATTGGTCCGCCAGCGAAACGCCATTTGAATGGCGTTTCGCTGGTGGGCCAATGGTGGCCCGGCACTGTATACTGACTGGGTGTATGACTACTTAATTTTCCTTTCAAATCAATTTCAAAACATCTAGATCCAAAACTGACCAGTAAATTTTATACATATGGTATTCGAACTAATTTGTTTGGTTGCGTTGATGCTTTTAATACGTCCTATTTAACAAATTTTGAGTCGTGTAGGGTCGTTTCCAGGGTTAAACCATTATATTATAAAGCAAAGGCTAAAGTGTCTTGCTCAATGGCACAACAGTGAGTCTCGAACCAGCTACCTTTCTATCTCAAGTCCAAGCACTCTATCACCGAGCCACTGCGCTCATCCTATACAATTTATAAGCACTCAGGCTTCTATATCATATGTGAAAATGTGAAAACCACGATCAAACTTCTCCTTCGTCACAAATTGCAGTTTCATAACGTCATATTTTCCTCGATTGACTTCAAACCCACTCGCCGTATTCTATATAAACCGACAAGTTGCCCTTTTCGATTCCACACAGATCCGGGTGCGCAGGCCTGGTCCCACCCAAACCCTAGCCGTAACCCTAGCCGCATGGCCAAAGGGAGGTAATAACCCTAACCCTAGTCTAACCCTAACTTGTAAACAAATAACGCAATGCTACTGTCGCGCCAACCAAGAGTGACAGTGACGTAATATTTTTTTTTACAATTGTTAAGTAAAACATGACTTGTACACTCCACTAGAGCTAACGTGAATCGATAGATCACTTGTACACAAGCGATCTATCGATTATAAGTCTCCGATAACTTTGTAAGCAAAACATGACGTCAATGTCACTCTTAGCTTTCAGGAACTTGGGATCGAAGGGCTCACCATAGGCACTACATCTATGAACGCTGTCATTTAGCAAGATACTTTATCATCTGCTTACCACTGCTTAGTGCTGGTTCAACCCACTGCAGGAAGACAGTAAATCGTTGACTGGGACGTAAATCGTTCCGACATGACTGAAAAAATGCTGACTGTGACGTAAAGCATCAACAGAAAGAAAAGCAAAAAACATTGTTTATTAAGTCCATTTCCTATCTAACTTTGAAGATAGTCACATCTGCTAATATTGAGAATCAACATCTTTCAAAATTTAATGATTTTCCCTTAATACCAATAATACAAATGCATGATTTGAAGTACCAACATCTGTTTCGAGAACCGCCTTGAAACATGTTTTAAATTGATTTTCTTTGAACATTTTCCGCAAAAGTACACCGTATATATAAACAACTAGTTTTGTCCCGTTTTGATATTCTAAACATGTGTGAAAACTTGTTAATTTTCTAAATAGAAAAAGTGTTTAGATCTCGGACCCAATAAACACTGGGTCCGAGTTGAGATGTACTTTTGTTTAATTGTTAGACATTTATTTTTATGTTGAACATGAAAAATATAGCACACATAGTATTTTGGAGGAAAGTGTTTAGTTTAGGCAACACTTGAATAAAATAAATGTATTTAGAATCTAAGCACACTTTTTTTTGATAATATTTGGCTTGTTTATAAAGTAAAGACGTAAAATGGGACAAAGGAAATGGGAAATAAGTGTTTTGGTTAAGCCATATTTGATTAAAATGAAGACGTTCAAAATCTAAACGCATTTTTACATGTTAATACTCAAAAACACATCTGAAATACTACTCCCTCTTCAGTCTTAGCTAGAGCCCTGGGCAAAATCATTTCAATGAACATGTGGTTGGATTCTCATCTACGCAATTTTATCTTTTTATTATCATACATGTTTTATAGATAAGACGTTAAGTATATTAATTCACATTTTAAACAGAAGTTTTCGTGGATTTTACGGCTTATATTTTCGCATTTGGCGAATATTGACAGACGACAATTTCTGACAAGGCGAAATAAATTACCGAGCTTACTTGATAAATCGATAGTATCGTATATACAGTGAATATAGGTATTACAAGTGTGGTGAATTTTTTTAGCTTAGACAGTCGGGTATTAATTGCCCTTTCTGTGCTATACTTAAATTCCGTCAGACGACAATTTTATCAAATGTACATTTTTAATCCATTTTGTTAGAATAACAGGCTAGCCATTCATGTGAATTGTCGTCAATGACGACACTATTCACATAGATGTCTAGCCTGATTCTGATGAATTAAAATAATGAAAATCATTCATTTTTGTTTCGTCTGCAGAATTCAACACCAGTGTTAAAACAGTTAAGTAGCGATATGTGAAATACTTATATTACGGAGTGTATGTTTGTGTATGCTACTGGCTCAGTAATGATTTACGAAGCTATGGATTCGTATCAACTGCTGAGGATTTCTAGCAGACGATGCTACCGATAATGTGATTTAAAGCATGTATCGGTCGAAACGCATGCTGATTTTAGATTCTGTTTATGTGTGTTTTTCGTGTTAAGAAATTACAAAAAATACGGATATGTGAGAATACTTGGATATAGAAGCGGAATCCCTTTAAGGGATCGGGAAAGGGGCTGGCATGGAGGGTGGAGAAAATGGAAATGGGGAGGAGGTAGGGCTGCTTGTCCTAGAGGCAAAGTCCTTACGGCCCTTCAAAACAAAGGATGAGTATCTGTACGCCATGAAGGAAGATTTAGCGGAATGGTTTAAATGTCTGTACGAAAACATTCTCATCAATGCCGAGAATTTCTTAGAGGTGCTAGAAACGGGGGTCTTATTATGTCAACATGCAAATGAGGTCCGAAAATTTACGGAGGAACAAAAGAAAAACGGGGGTTTTCAAATGAAGTCAAATTTCGTGCGGGATATTCAGATCCCGCAGTACGACGTCCAGTTTCGGGTTGACGTCAAACCGGAAACCTTCTTGGCGCGTGATAACGTTTCTAATTTCATCACATGGACGGTGAAAATGGGGATACCGGAAGTTCTGAGATTCGAAACGGATGATTTAGTGTTAAGGAAAAATGAAAGAAGTGTTGTGTTATGTTTGCTGGAAGTGGCTCGAGTCGGTGCCAAATTTGGCATGCTTGCTCCAACTATTGTTCAAATGGAGGAAGAAATTGACGAGGAGATAGCTACTGGGGAACCCCCTCCCCAGATTAAAACCTGTGATATTAAATCCCTGGATGAAATGGTGAGTATATAGTTCTTTCGTATCCTATCCTTCATTGTGTTTCATTACAATGAGGTTTGGTTTCTTTTGTATCATTACAGGTCAAAGTGCACCCCCACCCCTTTAAAGGTCTAAGGTGTTTTGAGCTCAACCTTGATATAATATATGTGGCACGAGATGTCCAACAATGTGGCATTTTGCCACATGTAGACTCAGACGAGCCTGTGCAGCCTCCTTTTAAGCTTAGAAACTCCAACTGATATTCAGTCAGTAGCTTAACAGTCATAGAATATTCAAGCGACAAGCAAAGGCTCTGATCAGACTGCGCGTATGCGCAGGCTGATCTGAGGCTTTGCTGGTCGCACATACAACATTGTTGGAAATCCCATGTCACGACTCATATATAGTGTCCAGACATGACTGGAAGTTCCAGTCATGTCTGGACACTGTATCCAGGAACTTCCAGTAATGTCTGGACACTGTATCCAGGTTGAGCTCGTTTTGACCTTAATTTTTGAGAACCACCTTTCTATATGGGGTGTGTGCTGGGGCGGTGGCCAGTATTCTTTGAACCTCAGATTAAGCACCTCTCCACCCTTTGAAACCCACAGTGACCTACCTGTCGCGCTTAGATTCTCACCAGATATATACCCCGATCTACTATACCCCCAAATCTACCCCTAACAGATCACTAAATTTTACTTCAGTTTCTTAACATTCAAAAGTATTCGTTAAAATGTAGGACACATGAGTATATGTTAATGTTTTCGTTCAATAGTTTTCTATTTTCTTTCGATTTTAAGCTTGATAGCAGGTCTATTGTGCCCGGCTAGTAAATTAGTGTTTTCTTTTTGGATCGAAGTGTCACAATACGTATAGCTACTGTGGATGGGTGATTAATTATCCACACGCTCTGCGTCGCTAATCGCTGCATTTACTCCATCTGATCCCATCTGACCTGACATCGTTTTTACATGTTTGAGGCCAATTGTACCCTCCGGAGAACATCTGTCAAATTTTTACTAAACATGGCAAAAATGTCTGTTTATACCTTTTATATGAGCTACGTCATTGGAAACAGGGCCTTATGGTGTTTGTAGACAACGAAGGCCCCACACAGCCCTGCGCATATGCGCAGGGCTGTGCGGGGCATTCGATGTTCAGCAACAGGCATGCAACGTTATGCCAATGCAGTGATATGTAATAAAAAAGAAAACTTTACACACAACGCAAGTTAATTGAGATCTTCACAAGCGAAGGGTTTCGACGGGATATATCTTTTAAAGTTGAGCTAGTGAATCGCAATCATTGTAAGGTTGATATCTCGGGTATATGGATGCTGTCCTCTATCTTCAACGCTTTACTCATAACATATCACCAAACACTTACACCATAGTACAAGGACACGAGGTGGGGGCATGTTCATACATATTTCTCCCTCGTTGAACATTGTTTGGGGGAAAATCATCAACTTCGCCAATGAAACTATGCATACTCGCTTATCCAATAATGGAAATCATAAATCTAGTCGTCCCATCCTGGCCCTCAAATATCACTTAAAAATAGTTACTTATCCTCCATGTTTGTAAACTGAAATGACTGTTTACATGGTCTTTGTATATTTGATACTCAACAGAAATGACACCGATATGTGCTTAGAAATTCGATGCACCATTTCCGATCTTCAATGATATATTTATGCTGAGAAGGGGGTCACTCAAAATTTTAAAGAAAATGGGAATCGGTCCTTCTCACCATGCTCACGACATAATGCTATTGTGTTTGTACATGTATTTGGTGTATCATGCAATGTGACGCAAACGTTATTTTAAACAACGTTATAACGTTTTTAACGTATGTAGCTTTAGATACATGTACGATTCATCATACCGTTTACTTTATTTTTCAACATATACTGAAGGACTTTTAAAACGCACCACCTGCTTAAATGCTAATTTATGTCGAAAATTTGATATTTTCATTATGTGAAAAATAAAATTGACAAGTTCCGTCATTTAGCTTGCATTCAATAAGAAAATCGATACGCTGTGGCTTATGATTGCCTTGACGTCGCGATAATTCTGAGACAACTCAAATTCAAAAAGTCACAGAGTCCCCATACCTTCCATTATGAACGAAAAAAAAGTTTTCGAACCGATGTTTGTTCTTGAAAGCAAAAGGAAAGACAAAATCAAGTCATGAAGTTTTAGGCCTCTGGCAACGTTCATTACGTCGAAATGACGTCATTGAATTTTGACGTAATTGGCCGTTTTTATCCAAAGAATCACAAATAATCAAAATCTTCTTGTTGCCATCAGATACTCCACAATCAGTTGCATAAAAGACAAAAGTATCGCGAAATGCGCGGACGTCACCCGTCTGTTATTGATGTTTGAAAATTTAAGACTGACGTTAGCAAAGAAACGCTGCGAGTGGGAGTGTAATAAAACGATTATTTCTGAAAACTTTTGTGTTTTTACATTTGTTAAGACATCTGGCTACCACCTTAAAGTGTTTGTTTTCAAATTGAACCAAATTCACATTTGTCAGACGGCATTTGTTGAAAAACACTTACGTCGATATTACGTCAGAATGAACACCATGAGCAAATCGAAATAATGGCAAATCGTGGTCCATTTTGCAAGAGGGTAAAAAATGATGAAGAAAACATCCTCAAATTTATCATGTGGAAGGGACAGAGAATGTAAAATGGTGCGTTTTTAAAGTCCCTCAGTATACATGGCCAGTACACGAGGTTTTGGTATTTATCGCATAACTATTATGCACAAAAGCATCATTTAAACACCCATTTTTGCATATCCAGAAGGACTACAGGTCTAATTTTTGATGATCTGAGTCTTCCTCTACCTCTCTACTTTGTGTATACCAGATGAGAAGGCTCAGACGAGACTGCGCGTATGCGCAGGCTCGTCTGAGCCTTTACTGCCCGCCGATGTAATAAGCACAAAAAATAATGTGCTGGCCCGCTTATGCTGTGGATTCTCATGTTGCGTGACAATTTCCGGTATTCTGTAGACTTGTGAAGTCCTTTTAAGTTGAGTTTAATCATGATAACATTGACATTATATAGATATAACTTTTCTCTCCTCTAATACCCTTCTGAAAGCTAAAACTGAAGGCAAATAGTATGTTCAAAGACTTAGTGTTGATGCTATCTGAGAGGATAATTTCTTATTGGTATGAGGTACATGTATTGATTTAGGGGTTCTATGGCCAAATTTGTCCTCGCCGAAACGTCCGTGGCCGAAATGTGCATGGCCAAAATGTCCTGCAATCATTTTCGGCGGGACAAATTCCAGTCTAGGTAGTCCGCAGCGAAAACTGGCTTATCTTGGGCTACGACGTTAGCCATGTGTCCACTCTACACTAACAATCATTGAATACAATGGTCTAAAATTTTCATTGCTTTAATGTATACATTTATCAGCATTAGACTTGGGCTTATCAACTTTCTGTGATTAAAGGCCGATCTTATTCAATATTTAACTCTTTGCCTGCTAGTTTCGTCTGCTGATAACATTTGCAAGCAGTTTGGACCCAGATCAGGCCCGACGAAACGTCGGGCCTGATCTGGATCCAAATTGCTTGCCACTCTGATAGTATTCTTAAATATATAAAGAATCTTTTAAAAATGTTAATTTTGAAAAAGAAGAAGCAGACGACAAACGTGTTTGAAAAATTACCCAGCATGCAAGGAGTTAATACCCGGATCTCTTCTATATTCTTCGATTACCTTTCTTCTGTGCCATTTGGTGTATAGCAATTACATGAGACGTTCAGTGTGAAAATGCCCATACTTGTACATACATAAATATAACCTATTGGTTTACCGGAGCACAGTGGCTCAGTGGTTGAGTGCTCGACTTGAGACCTATGGGTCGCTGGTTCGGTCCGGAGGCACTGTGTTGTGTCCTTTAGCAAGACATATTTATCGCAATTGCTTAGTGCTGGTGCAGCACAGGAATCGTCGTCCGTAATTACTGAAACTTTGATAACTAGGACGTTAAGAATCACCCAAACAAGTTTATGTATAAATTGGGGGGGGGGGGGGGGGGGGTAGTGTAGACCAAGATAGGCTGCACCGTTTGGTTTAAAACTTCTTAAAAAGAAATGGCAAGTTTCGATTAAATCAGCAGAGTTTAAGTTTTGGCCTTCATTAATCAGACATTGCATTCGTCCCTGATCAATGAATACCCTGGCCAGCCATTCGTAAATGACAGGGTCTTCGATGTCTACATGTTGTATATGCCATAAGGGTAATTTTTTCGAGCACTTAACTTTCATTTAACTTTTTGTCTGCTAGTGTCGTCTGCTGATAACTTTTGCAAACAGTTTGGATCCAGATCAGGCCCGACAAAACGTCGGGCCTGATCTGGTTCCGAACTGTTTGGAATACTGATGGTATCCATGAAAGAAATTTTCGAAAAAGTTGATTTTGAAAAAAAAAATCTGCAGACGACAAAAATCATAAAATTGCACAGCATGCAAAGCGCTAAACTGCCTATATGATTGTGTTTTTATTGATTTCCCTTGATTGAGTTAGGCCTATAGATTTTTATTTATATTTAATATGTATTAAACATATTAAGCTGATTTTTTGGCTTTTCTTTCAAGAGAAGGCGAAGATTTAATTCCATATTCAATGGCCGAATTAAGAGCATTACATGTGCAAACAATTTTTGCACATTTTGGGTGAACACACTTGAATAGCAATGGGTTTCCTTAGGTGACGTAAAATAGTGCCCAACATAGTAATATAGGCCTTATGCTGTAACTGTAAGTTTGGCGATGTTGTAAGTGGGGCAAGGTTGATGTGGGGTGGATGGTGGCACGTGTAGGCGAGTTAACGGAGTGGGTACCCTGGGTAGTAACTTAATTGCTGCAACAAGACTTTGTGACCGACCGAAGTAAAGCATAGACTTTCTTATTTATATGGGACATGAGGCGATAAAATCTGATTTTGTCTCATGCGAGCGACAAAATTGCAGACCAGCCTGCGCAAGCACGCAGTCTGATCAGCACGTTTGTATTCGCTCGCTGGAATGTAAAACAGCCAACTTGCTACATGCAAAATGGTTTCAATACTAACTCTTTAAGCGTCAATCTCGACTGCAGCAGACGACAAATTTTGTGACATCTTTCCTAGTTTTCAGAAAAAATAATGTATGATATTTCATGAGAATCGTCTGCCAGCAGACGATTCTCATGAAATATCATGCCTTATTTGTTATTTTCGAAAAGGCAACAAAATTTGAAATTGACGTCTGCTGCAAATTATAGATGGCGCTTTATGGGCTAAATCTATGTAGCTGAGGAGTCTGGAATGAGACTAACCTAGCATCAAACCCGAAGACAGGTATTCTCACTACAAAATATTATGCGGAGGATAAGTTGAAAGTGGCGTCATATTTGACTTCTTGAAAAGACGTTTGCTTCGAACTGAAGAAATTCAAGTGTGCCGGGGTACAGGTACACTTAATATCATGATAAGACGAACTTTTAAAATGGAATCTTCTAGTTGATTTCTTCAACACGATATTTTGAATTTTGTAAACTAGATTGACCATTCGTACGTCCCATGTCCGTAGTCTAAACCCTCAAGGATTCATTGCGCCTGGTTTGATTACATGTAGTCGTGTTATCCAAAATTCAAAAACCAGATGTGATTGGTAAAGTGTGTGAGAAAGACTGGCGCTCGGACTGAAAGCCCACAGTTGTTAGAGGATTCGTCGTAGAATAACTCTAGAACTGGGTCGTTATGTCCCATAAGCCTTGTTGCCGATATCCCCTCGTTTTGAGGAATAGTGTCGGTAGGTCGAGACTTGACATTTATATCGAAAAAAAATCTGTTATTTCCCATCCAATTTTCTTGGAATCTGCACTGGAATAGGTTTTTCTTCTGCATATGGCCATAGAAAATGCGCTAGGTCCCAGTGAGATAGGGTCGAAAACCAGACCTTTTAGACACTACTTTAGGGCTTCTATAAGGAAAGGCAGAGAACATTATTCAATTAGGATGTTTATTGTAACGTCAAATTTACAATTAAGGCACCCCCATGTATTTTTTTTATATCCTTTAACATTTTTCATCTAACGATTTTGATCTTATTTGCAGCAGCAATAAATCCCAAGAGTCTGTATCTTAGCCAAACTTTTTTCATTCAGAGCACTCAAAGGCTCTGCCTCTGTCAAACCCATAGCTGAGAAATAATAAAAGCAATTTGGAAGTACCCCATGATAAAACACAAATAACAAATTTTGTCCTTATTCAGCTTTTTTGATTAACGTTTATGTTCTCGAAGCATTGATCATGATAGATCTTCTGTAGGTATACATGGAAACAACAACCAAAATAAACAAACGAAATAGCACACACAAAAACACACCTTTTGTCCACGTACAGTAGACTTTTGTTTACCGGAAGTTAGACACCGGAAACAATCAAATGCGACATTTTTAAAGACAGATCACCGACATAATTGAAGAGAGTTCACCGACAGAGTGTCAGTGTTCCGAAGTCTGTGAACTCGAACACCAAAATCTATATGTCTGCCTACCTGCTTGTCTGTCTGTATGTATGTCTGTCTGTCTTCACATACCTACGCTGCCCTTCACTTGAAACATGACTGGTTTGGACAGAAACGTCCCAAAGACAAAACGCACTGTATTGATCAATAATAAGAAAGTATGTGGTGTCACAAACATACATTGCCCTTTGCTTAAAACCTGACTGATTAAAAATAACTATGTTATATATGTTTAGTGTAGACTAAGCTTTTTGTGAAACTTGCGATAAATACCAAATGTTTACAGAGATTTTTCTTAACGTTCAAATTTATGCTACAATAAGCCTTAAGTATGATAGCGTCTGTCCCTGGTTGAGTACGGGGCATATGTCATAATGTTTACTATGGACATAGTAACCCACACGCGGGAAACATGTTAACATTCGTAGGAATTTCGTCCTTTCTTCCTTGAGTGGGAAGCATTTTTCTTCCTTTCAGTCAAAACAAAGGCTGTAATCGGATAGCTTCTTAAAACTCTTATAACAATATCCAATGTTTCCCTTGAGACAAACGAAAAGGGTTATTTTTGCCGGATTTGTGCAGCATCTTTCCTATGTCTTAAACCTTCACTACGAGCTGTTTCTCGTGGAGTGCCAGTAATACAATTTACAGACAATGAAGACACTGATCAGCATTGAGTTTTTAACCCATTTATGCCTAACGAAATTCCCCGTCCTTATCAATTAGACAATCCATTTACAATATTAGGGTTGTTGGGTAGTAATTTTCAATTGTATTCAAATTTTAAAAGTATATTCTGTAAGCAAACAGTGCAGAACCTGATCAGATGCCGCGATCTGTGGCATCTGATCTGGTTCTGCACTGTTTGCCAATGTACCATAAAGCATGAAATGCTTAAATGGGGTAAGCGCAGTGTAGATCAGAGTCTACGTTGTCTGCCAGTTCAGAATTGCCTTACTATGCACAGACTACGACGCACAAATGCACAGACAATGTACAGGCAAAGTTGGTCACAGAACAGAATAGAACAGAACAGATCAGAGCCCCAGTCTCCGTACCATGCTGACAATCCGGACTTAAATTTCTCAAATACTCTATAACATTCTATATGCTCTATATGTATAAGTGACTCTGTCTTTGAATCCGTGACATGCTGTCTTCCATAGCAGAGGGTCTGGATGGGGGGGGGGGGGTCTGGTATTCACAATTCATTAAACATTTAGTCCATTATTCATCTCATTAAAATTTTGGGTTATTCATTAAAATAAGACCAATTATTCATTAAAAGTAAGAAAGGTGGCAAAGAAATCTGATTATTCACTATTCATTAATTGTTTCTTCAATTCATTAAAAATATGATTATTCATTATTTTTTAGGCCCTCATTATTCACTATTCATTAATTTTTGGCTCATTATTCACCATTCATTATAAAAAGGGCCATTATTCCCAGTCATTATACCCCATCCAGACCCTCATAGCATAGGCAAACTCCACAACTTGTCGATGCTTCATGGCTGAGTGGTTTGTGCGTATTTGACCCCACTTCAAAATGAAACAGTAGGACCAACAAAACATACTTATACTGTTATTTATATTCCATTATGTCGATATGATCGCTTGCTATATTGTAATTAATGTTAATGAAGACAATTAGCAACCTTTCTAATTATCTTAATCCTTGACATGCTAAATATTTTATGTACTGCACTCCTCCCCGAATTTTATCATGTTAACCTGCAATGTTCCAGCTGTACGCATATGTTTTTAATCAGAGTGTAAAACATTGTGGATCTTGATTAGCTGGCTTCTGACGAAGCCATCTAATCTAGATATACAGTGTTTTTAAACAGGGACAAATCTGGGCTATGCAGGATATTGGTTATAACGCCATACAACTAGTAACTTCATTCATAGCTCTGTTTTAGTAGCGGCAGTTCAAACGTTTTTCTTCTCTTTTTTACTGATATCTAGCAGACCAAAAACAAAGCTCATTCTTGAAAGCATTGTTAAATTGCATCTGGACTTCTAATGCACACTTTATAGGAGGGCAAGCTTACCTGCATAACGGACAATTTTGAATATTGTTGCATTTGTATTGCATCGAAATATTTATTTATCTTTTTATTTATTTGTGGTGTGGGGGTGGGGTCCGCGCTTTGAATATTTACCGAGAAGTACAGGCCTTAATATTGACATTAGCTGTTGAATTGCTTACCCTTTTTCTTATCTGCAATTTGATTTGTTATTCTATGAGAAGTGATATTATATACACACTGTCTGTCTTTCCTCATGGGGATCGGAATCTAAGAATCACTTCCCCTGGCCTTTCAATATTTTTTATTTGACTGATTTCCCGCTGATTTCCCGACCTGGATAATGTAGAACATGTTCTCTGGTATTTTTGCGGAATGTTCTGTCTTGTTATAATGTTTCAGAGCTTTGTGGTCATTGATTTTTATGGGCGAAGCTGCTTACTGATTTTTATATACGTACATGTACGGAACAGCATCTGGGAAAAGAAGACCGTCTAATACATGTATGTACAGCTGGCATCCAATGCACAGATCAGGTTTGGAGGTTATAAACAATTGGCATGCTTAACTTAACTGAGCATCAAATTTATCCTGCACATAAATTTTAAAATGCCATTTTAAACACTTATAAGCAGGATAAATACAACATCTGAGATTTTAAAACACAGGGAAACTCTTCTTTTTCAGTCAGCATTTTAGGGTTTATGAGGAGTTTTAAAAAATATGAAGCTTAGTTGGGCTGAGCAAGAAAGTCTTATTACCTCGGGGCTAGAATGGGATTCGACTATTTCACTGTCAGGTTCAGTATATCTGGTGGCACCAAAGGCTAAAACTTGATGACTGTTATCATGCCCTCAAAATATCGACTGTTGGTGCAGTGTGTTTTGAGGCTTGGCAATAATTGTTGTGTCAGGATAAAAATCAATTTGCAGAATTATTATTATTCATAATGCAGTAAGGAACGTCTTTGGAGAACTTTATTAACATTGATCTCTTAACATATATAGTACAAAGAAATACTCATCTATAGATACATTTGCATTTTGGAATACATTGCGGATTCACAAAAGCCATGAAAAATTAGAAGGACGTCCACAATTTTCTTTAAAATCGTTTGTTTACAAGACTTTCTAAGTTCTTTTTTTTCGTATTCTGGCCGCGTTTTTTAACACTAAGGAAAACAACGACAACGACAACAACAACAACAACAACAACAACAACAACAACAACAACAACAACAATAGATAAAATGTTTTAAGCACAGAGAGAGTCTAAATTAAAGGCCTCCTCGAAGCTCATTGGTATCATTGGTAATGTCTCAACAAGAATATTGGAAGAAGTAAACTTTTTCATTCTCTTCTCACAGTCGCACACTAAATGTCACGCTTTATAGCGTGACATAATTTAGTATGTGATTGGGAGAAGAGAATGAAAAAGTTTACTGTCCCTCAATATTTTCTCATAGGCTTCATAGCCTTTTGGAATTTCAATCTGTCTGATTTAATACATTCACTGGGTCCATTCGTCATGATATTTTACTTGTTTAATAAATTACCATTCATGGTGCAAGTTACACATGGTCAAAGATGCCGTTGTGCTCTACGGAATACATGAAATAATTTTGATTTTAAGAAGTTTTACAGGGTTATTTTTCGTACCCTATATTCAAAACCTAACTAAGGTAGAGGAGGTATTGCAATTTTGGGCCCAGGTACGGCAGTTATGGTTATCGTCATTGACGGTTTATGATTTACGCACCATTAACATTGTTTCGGACGGTTAAATTCTGAAGGTACTTGTAAGATCACGTAACATGCCACTTAAGACTTAGAAGACTATATCATTGATTGAGTGGATTTGGTTGAGGTTCAATGATAATTTTATCTAGTTTTCAGTTTATTTCATTTTATTTATTTATATCGCTTTCGTACTGGCTCTATCTTTAAGACCATTTTCTTCTTCTTCATATTGTTATAAATCAGTGTAAATTAAGTCTAAGAGGCACTAGTATGTATGTAAAATGTGCATATTTCATCCAAAATAAATAAGTTAATTAATCTTAAAATGCCAACAATTGTTGGCATTGAGAGAGAGAGAGAGAGAGAGAGAGAGAGAGAGAGAGAGAGAGAGAGAGAGAGAGAGAGTTGACAACTAACATCGCAATAGTACAGTGTCGAGAATTACACAATTGATTCATTCATTCTGATATTCAGCAAAAATATCTCAACGTCTGTCTTTGCAAATCAATACACTGACGCAGCAACTTATCGGCTCCTGCTATTATATTGACAGTTTGAACTCTTTTTATCTATCCAGAATTCTTCCATCCTGATGTATACAAAGACATATAACCGTATATATTTGAGTGGTAACAGGTTATATTTTTCAAATGACATTGCATCATGTCCACATAACTTATTTAATCCTACACACATTGCAGATCCTGACAAGTTGCCACATTTTCATCTGGGTCTACACTGTTTGCCATGATAGATGTGAAGACCAGGCCTCGCGGCTATACAACCTTTTGCATGCTCAACTCAACCGAGGTCATTTATGAGCAGGATAAATTTCCTGCTCATTTAAGTTGAGCACGAAAAAATATAACCTTGGGTCCAGGCCCCGATGTAATAAAACTTTTTAATGCTCAACTCAGCTGAGCACGAAATTTATCCTGCTCATAGATGATAAAATGCCAACATTTTAACTTTTATTATCATGATAAATACAACATCTGAGAGACTTAAAGCAAGAAACTTCTTCATTTCACGGTATTTTAGTTTTTATGAGCTGTTGAATGAGTTGAGAACGAAAAAATATAACCTTGTGGCCAGGTTTTCCTCACAACCAGCTGCAGCAATAGGCCCAGATAAGCACTCCATTTGAAGGTAATCCAATTCTAGGTCCTTCTGTGCATACACGCGATCATTTTGCTTCTATTGTGCATTTGCTTCTTCTTCTTCTTCTTCTTCTTCTTCTTCTTCTTCTTCTTCTTCTTCTTCTTCTTCTTCAGTTTAAACATATGTTTGTGTTCTCAACAGAACAAGCTTACTGGGTCATTTTGAGAACCCCCTGGACAGTGGCGGATCCAGAGGGGGTTCAGGGTGTTCGCTTGAACCCCCTCAGCACCCCCTGTTTTCAAATATCCTATGAAAATGAAATAATTTGGTCTCAGTGAGACCAAATTATTTCATTTTCATGCGATATTTAAGAAAAATAGATAAAATAAGCAAAGTAAACCCCACACCTTTATACATAATGAACCCCCTTTCCAGAAATCCTGGATCCGCCCCTGTTGGAGGAATATCTATCTATCTAAAACTGATTTTGTACATTGACAATACAGTTGCATGAAACAACGGGCATCTAGAGTCAACTCGCAATATTCAAAAGATTTAAGCTGAATATGGACTGGCAGGAGGGTGCTTGTCTTTCTCAATGTTATGCTTTCAAATGACTGCTTGGTCTTGCAATCAAGACTCATGCACAGTCCCTCTACCAGGTAAAATCCCGTATGTTATTCTCTATATCTCTCCCTGAAAAACGTTTACTCTGTGCAAATGGTTGATATTGTTTGTTTGATTTGTTTCTTTACGTCCAATCAACAATGTTTCAGTTAAACAGGGACGGGTCTTCCTGGGTTGAACCAGTGCTAAGCTAGGCAAATGGTTGATATAGAGCTGAGCAATTAATAAATATCATAGCGCTTATTAGCCAGCCCTCGAATCTTATTCACAGGTTATTGCCGCATGTTAAAGTGCAAACCAAAACCTTTTATTATGTAAGTCACTGTTGATTTCAGCAGGCTCAACTTTTACGTCAATATCTCCGGTCACATGGTCATTACCTATTGAATACCACTGACATACCATGGCTATTGGCTATCTATATGCTCATTGCACTGGAAGGGGAACAGTCTCTGCTTCAAAAATGCACATTTTCTTTGAGTCGGCTCTTTGCAGTATTTGAACTTCATTGATCGTAAAATTAATGCAGAATCATAGACATCTGTTTTCCTGTCTGTTCTCAAGCACATGCATCGGCACTCCAGATAAGAGGGACATTCGAAAATGTATTTGTATTTTTTCTGAAAGTTAACACATGGTGATCACCTTTGGACTCGCCTCATGGTGGGGACGACGATTCCAATGAGCATCACGACATATTCTTTTTATTGAACATCAAGAAAAAAAACGTCATTTTGTTACATTTGTAGATCGAAAAATGGACTTATCGCAGGCTTTGGCGTGCAATATGCTGCATTATATATCATAGGATATAGTCATGGCATGGGAAACACTAATGCATCATGTGCAAACAAAAAGATGCAGATCAGCCTGCACATCCGCGCAGTCTAATCTGTACATGTGTTGTTAGCCGCCTACATTACTTTAAATCAACTTTGAGTCTTTCCACAGAAAGTCAGCCTCAAAATGCTGAATTAGGGAGATTATAATAGCTTCTCTGATTTATTGTCAGTCTGTCAAAAGGCATTTGACCATTTAAACTGGAAATTGCGAATATTTATCGGGCATACTGCAAATTTTAAGATTGGAGTTTCGAAAGTTCAGAATTTTGGAAATTTTGAACTTTCACCCATGCATTTGGAACATTGAATAGCTCTATTTCATTGTATTAATCACGAGAAATGTAAAATTAAATATGAAACCTACATGCTGACATGTGCAGAATTGGACAGGTCTCATATTTGTACATTTCACGCCACAGTATACGAATAATTGGTCAATTTGAAATACTTACTAGGTCCAGCAGGTCTAATGCAAAGAATTAATACATTGATAGGATTAAGCTTCTATAGTGATGGGGTTAGGTTAGGGTTAGGGTCATGTTTTATATTCGTTATGTCATATATTTATTGTACATAACTACTGAAAGTATGGGTCAGCAGATTTTAAAGTTGTATTCTTACATATTAACCAGGGCCCAAAATTACAATGCCTCCTTAAAGTTAAGGACGACCTTAGTTAACTATTGACATTTCAACATGTAATAAATTACCAGGCTTGATGCAGTACATATGGCCCAAGATGCCATTATGATCTACAGAATACATGAACTAATTTTGATTTTGATAAGTTTGAAACGTTATTTTTCGTATCCTAAAATATCAAAACTTACGTAAGGTCGCCCTTAACTTTAAGGAGGCATTGTAATTTTGGGTCCAAATGTGGACCCACGCAAG
This sequence comes from Loripinus fragilis, assembly GCA_964019695.1. Taxonomy (NCBI): domain Eukaryota; kingdom Metazoa; phylum Mollusca; class Bivalvia; order Lucinida; family Lucinidae; genus Loripinus; species Loripinus fragilis. The sequence continues at coordinate 39,519,124 of OZ026525.1, forward strand.
CATCAGAATCCCTGTGGAATAAAATACAAAGAGCATGTCTTAATATACCTGTGATCTTTCCATTCAGTATCATTGGTTCTGATATGACCTTGACTTTTGAAAACATCTTATTTTTCTATTTTGTACCTGCTATCTATCAATTCATCAAGAAAATCTTAAATCAAAGACAGAACTAAGCTATCTCGCGGCAGGAAACCTTTAGAATATATACTGAAATTTTGATTTGAAGAGACATAAGCAAGCGAAAAGGGAATAAAATATTTAGGTCTTGACTGAGGGTATTGAATCTCTGGTTAGAGCTAGTGCTATGTTGCTTCAATAAGTAAGCATTATTCTAAATCAAAGGTCTATTTTTATATGAGAATAGACTTCTGATGTCTATGGTGGATCTGCTGATAAGCCAATGGATTTAGAAATAGTTCCGTCATTGATTGATGAGGTATTCAGCAACAAGTGGTCTCAATCTATTGGTCGAAATAATATTTCCAAGTATTGTCCTCTGTGTCATGTGTTATGTTTACGCATGTGTGCATCTTTGTGTTCAGGCAGACGATACTGACAAATAGGCGGAAGGACGGTCAGACGGACGGAGGGACGTAAGGACTAACTGACAGACTGACTAACTGACTCCAATATCTAGGGACATTACAATGTTCATTGACTAGAAGTCAATATTAAATTCGCCAGTGTTTTACTGACAGTCTTCATACGCGTATCATTGCATTGCAATCACTCTAATAATTTGTTTGGATACATAAGGTCACAGACCTGTAATTGTTAAAAAGGCAACGATTGGCTCAAAAGGTTGGTGGAAGCTCAGCATAATATTTATTTGTAAAGTGTTTCGTGATTTGTCAATAATAAAATTACGAGAAAGAAATCATATTTATTATATGGGTATATATTTTCTGCACGTTTTAAAACAACTTCTCATTGCTTTTGTTGATTAAGTTAACTGGTGAGGCTTAGAAAAAAGGACCATGCATTTTGGTATTTTTTTTTTCAATGAAATTTTCCTCTCATGTAGGGTGCCCACCGTCAGGGGTCAAAAGTGGTAAAACGTAGTGGTCTCTAGGGTATCTCATTCTTGTTTATTGATAAAACTAGGACCAATCTGTAATTCTATAGCAGCCTAGTTGTGATTTAAGAGTTATGAGGACCACAGCTTACTTAAAAGCTGTAATGGAGTCAAAAACGGTCCCATAAGACAATAAAACGGTCTATTGACACGGCAGCCGTGTGGACTCCTACCAACTACCGTATACGCAATGCATTACAGTGTTTGAATACAAGCACAATTCTGCGGCACCTTATCCGGGTCTTCACTGTTGGCAAAGTACCGTATACTGGTTTCAAGCATACAAAGGACTAATGCATGGTATTTCCCCCAAACCATCTATAATAATGTTATTGGAATCGGATATTCAGGTATCACCAAGTCATAATATGTTTCAATGCTGTATATTTACTTTCCATAAGTACTAATTAAGCCGCTTCAATGTGAAAGGAAGCCGTTGGTAATGGACAGAGTGCGAATCCCAGGATCAGTTTGTACGTTTTCATGGACTGATCTGGGGGTATGTTGTATAATAACCGTTAGGTAAGGTAGACAGGAAGCATGTGAAAGTAAAATTTGTCTTAAACAACCGCTTAAAAAAAGAAGACAAAAATTGGTTTTCAAGACCAATTATCGCTTAATGCAGGTCAAAGATATTGCAGAATGCTTGCAATACTTTCGACCTTTGCCTTTTTAAGATCTTTGTTTTGTCTGTTTTTAATGACAGCTAAAGACAGGGTTAACTGTATTTGAAATAGAGTGGATAGCTAATAAACTGCATGGCAACTCTGACCTAAAGCGCCCTACGAGGTTTGTAGGCAAACGCTCCCTTTGTATTTGGTGATGTAATTACTAGTAATTGTTTCTTCACATGCCTATTCTTGCAACATCCGTGTCACGGTAAACACTGTTTTGGCATCAACAACTGAAAATCTCGTTATGTACATAGTCATTTAATGTATCGGCTAAAATTAACATTTTTATTCCGACATAAATAATCAAATAGAAAATCTCATAATAAACATGATGATTAATTCGAAAAAAATAATGTTAATACAAATCCGCCTTTTGTCGAAAGAAAGGAAATGTACTCATATTTTGTTAAAACCTGTCCGTCATGTTTTAACAAACTACCATTAAATGTATTTTCTTATCGACACTAAAGTGTGTTCTGTGTCAACTTGTCTGTGTCTGCATAGTTTGCAGATGTTACATTTACATGAGGCTAGGCAGTTATGTATGCAACGGCACAAATAATGGGCTAATTGTCTATGTTTGCAAGGTCATACAGATTGTATCTCCATCAACGAATAAAGAACGTACTTATAGTCTGGCTCTGTTTAAATGTATGAACCACAAATGATCATCTTGAAGGGTACATCATCTTCGCGAGCCAAGGATTCTAAGTCCACTTCGTTCCTTGGATATGACTGCATCATTTGTGAGCATTGCCTCCCAGGGACCGGTACTCTGATATTAGCATATATATAGGCTTTGCGGTTTTTTGTGTTCAAAATTTTGAATTTCAACATATTTGGGGGTTCTCAAAAAGAGAAAATGAATACATTTATGGATATGAAATATCTGTAAAAACATTTGGGGTCATCGCAAAACTGGACTAATTTAAGGGTTTATCTATGCGTTATTAAATGTCTTTTCTTAAGAGCTATGTACAGCAAGGGAATATTTTTGGGGTTGCTAAAATTTAAAATACATTTTGGTCCTTACATTTTGGGGGTTAACAGTTGATGCTGGGACCAATCATACGTCCCCAGGAACAAGGAGAGTACCCCACCCCTAGGCACTGCAACATTATGAATGACCACACCACTATTTTAACCTGAGGAATGTTTCATATCAAATAATCTGTTCACTTTTAAAATTGACATTTCTTTCGCAAAAGCCACTCTTTGGTTTTCGGAGATGAGGGCACGTATACATCAGCGACACCAATAACAGTAAATAAATAAACCAGTTCAATTAAATTAGTCATCTTTACCAAGTAAAGAATGTTTTTGTTCAATCGTCAAAATGATTGATCAAGCATTTAAACAAATGAAAACAAGTTGTTTGAAGTCGTTACTACATATGAATTATTAATAGAGCATTAACTTTAAACACAGATATATACATATGATAGAAAAAATGATTTAGATTTTGTAGGTTAACATATATTACATTCGTTTATACCACCTTTACCAACTTTTGCATGAAATATATTATGATGTGCAATGTCTACACTGATATAGGTGGTATAAAATAGTTATACCATGTTTGTCCACCTGCACGTAAGATAATCCACTCGCTAAAGCTCGTGGATTATCTCCACGTACAGGCGGACAATCCATGGTAGTTTTAGCACGAACATTTCTTGGTCATTGTTTTTATTTCAAACATTATGTGCTGATGTTGCTTGTTTACTCCTGTTTTGGGATGTAGTTCTTTTTACCCTGTCTAGTTTGACAATGATCTCGCAGATGAAGAGAGATCTGGTATCTTTATAGAGTGGTCTCGTTGCTAACGTAGCGTCTCTTTTATAAACAATGACTAGAGGTCCAAGAACAAAACCTAGAGGAACACCTAAAACGTTCATTAATGTTCATTTATTGGACCTCTGTATGAGGGTCATTGGCAATAGTATATCCAATTTTAGGTATTTATGTCTTCAAGCATTCCCTTAAGAAGCCTGTTTTGGAATTAATGAGGTGGACAACTCCTGAAGTCCTGAAGGAAATAAAGTTTGCCTTATTTAGGATTTTGTAACTGAAATACAGATGCATATTTCTTGCAATATTCATTCAGACCAAAGTTAGCCTTTTCTATCCTTTGTTCGTGCACCTCCACTGCATGAGGGTAATAGCTAAGACCTTCTTTGTGTGTCGAAAGACTTAGAGTTGCCATCTGGTAATACGATGACATGCATATAGACGAATTACTCCTAATTTACTGTTCATTACCTGGATAATTAAATACAAATTGAATTGATATTGACACAAAATAACGTTAACATGGTTAAAATGCATGTCAATTGCTGTCGCATTTAATTGTCATCTTATCTTAGATTGCTTATATTTTATGGCTTATCTATAATGTGCATCTTTGATAAAATGAACAATGAATTTTGTTCTATTAGTCATCAACGTCGAAGTTTGGTTGTTTGGTTAATGGTCCTGTTACTTACTGAATTTCTACACTTCAAAGTTATCTCTTTTTATCTCTAGACTTTCTAACCCATAGACGCATAGCGTCCTCTTTATTTGGCAAACAAGGCGAAAAGAACAGACTCAGGTCAGACGCCACAGAATCCAGCGTCTGACTAACATCTACTAACATCTCTACTATGTGCTACAGAATGAACGATCAAATTTACAAAGTTATGAAAATGCAAACAGACCTAAAACAGGAAATGCACTCATTTATAAGGTATACTATGTTTACCGTCCATACCATTGTTTTTTTTTCTATTTCCGATCGTTGTCTTTTTGTTGCTGAGTGAAATTGGTGGAAAGAGAGTACTGCATTCTTTTTATTTATTTATTTACGTATTTATTTATTTCCTAAAATTAGCCAGGTTTTTACACTTAGATTGAGATTCATATATGTAAAGAGAGCGCCCTAACAAATGTTGCGAAACCGACCCGATTGCTGTACTATGGGGTAATATTTTTGCCTATATAGAGACGCATCTTGATAAAAGTGACCTTTTTATTGTGCTCTTTGGGTTATGCCTATACGCATAAGGCTCGTTTTCTCTTTATTATAAGCATCATTTTTTCATATAATACATTAATGTGATTCGTTTTGCTTTTTAATGAAATTGATGGTTCAGTTTTTATATTCAATGACCGTTTAAGTGATAGATAACACTGATATAAATGTCCGTTCATCCATTAATTCATTCTTGGGCAAAGTACCACCCAGCAAAACAAATCATTAAACCATCAAAACTACCAAGTATAATTCTAATAATTTATTTAGTATCCTCTGGTGATAACCTTTGCAAACAATTTGGGCCCGAGGCCAGGCCTGACGATTTCGTCAGGCCTGGTGTGGATCCAAACTGTTTGGCCATCTGATGTTATTCCTATGAGAATTTGTCAAAACAAAGTGATTTTGACTTTTTTTTTAAGAAAACATACACAGGCGATAAAAACACAAGATGGTGATCCAAAGAATAAGTATTTATTGAGAGTCACTGAAGAGAGTGTGGTAGGAATAAGGGCATAAAATTATGCAATAGCCCTTAAAACGTTTTTCGAGAGACAAGAACCCTTTTGCTTTCTATACAATGATAGCAAGGCAAGCACCCAATATACACCTATCTATTCAGAGAAGTCACTACTTCTGGGGAGTTAAAGGTCACGTAAATAACTCCCCAGTAGTATAGATAGCCAGCTCCCCGACTCGAACCCAAGGTGTACGCACAGGGTAGCCTTTAGTGACTTTAGTGAGTCTCCTTCTCTCTCTCTCACTCTCTCTCTCTCTCTCTCTCTCTCTCTCTCTCTCTCTTAGTCTGTCTATCTACATGTTTCTCTCTCTCTCTCTCTCTCTCTCTCTCTCTTATTCGACAGTCTTTCGACAGTACGGGTAGTTCAATAGATAAATTATGGAGAGGCATATGTTTACCTCATACTTATTACGGGTGATTTAGGAAGGGGGATTGCTTTACATGTCGAATTTTTGGAGTATAAAAGACTTACCCGGCATGTCAATAGCTAAATTACCATTAAACTAAAAGGCATCACAGTTTGAAATTGTTGCCGAATTTCAATATTAGTTTAGCCTTGAAACATGATAGGAATATTTTACTTGCCACCAGAAAGTAGGCCTTATTTATATTGGTGAACCAAGTGAAGATTTTGATTGACATCTGTAAAACAATGGCTTAGCTGGAACCTAAATATCGATACATACATGTACATATCAACTTTGTGTTATACTTGTGTGTATGCGTTTCTAATACGATACATGTATACTTTTCCGTGGGGTCTTTGTCATGCTGGCTAGTTTATGTACTACGTACACTACAGCCCATCTTTTATCCTCTTAACGTGCAGGATTTCAGTTACCTTATACAAAACTGGTCATCAGAGTGGAAACCTCTGATCAGGATCTTCACTGTTTTCAAATAAGATGATGTCCAGGTTCAGTATGACAAGAGTTAAAGGATTTTGTTCGTAATGTTTGATTATACTGACTTTAGTTGGAAAATATGCAATAAGTGGCTCAGCGGGTTTGTAGATTAAATATTATATCATGAAGAGCAAGGTGTTTTTTCTTTTCATCTGCTTGTGGGGTGTCAATTGGGAAGGTGTTATTTTGAATATTTGCTATTCAGTGCTAAATAGTTTGTGTGTGTGTGTGTGTGTGTGTGTGTGTGAGAGAGAGAGAGAGAGGCATTTATAGATTAGATTAAACATATTTTATTGCATAAGCAAACAAAGGGATTGGACACAAGTTATTACAACATTAGATAGTCCTTTCCCAAATATAACAACAGATTATATCAGTTACAATGGTGGATACAATAATGTTAACAGCATACATACCGGGCCGCGTAGCGCAGTCGATAACGCGTCTGGCTACAGATGCGTGTCTGACTGCAGATCCAGGGGTCACGAGTTCGATCCCAGCCCGGTCCCATACTTTCGTGGAGATTGATCATGAAATAATTTCTACGGTCATTCTCCTCCCTTCCGCTGATTCATTCAAGAAGGGTTGTTTTCAGTTACATCGAAAGTATGTGCACAAATTACTGGTTAACCGCTTGCTCAAGCCTGCCCAGGAAAACGTGTAGTAGCGAACTGAATTATTGATCTGTTTATATTCTCATCATAATTATGAGATCCTGTAGTCAGTACAGCAACGTCAGCATCATTAATTTGCAGTCTATTTAAATTAATGAAAAGATTATTTCTTTGGTTAATATATAGGGGACATTCGAAAAATAGTGGTCTGCATTTTCGATAGGAGCTCCACAATTACATGCAGGACTTGGAATGATATTCACACCATAAAGATCGTCTTTTAGGCTACTGCTTCTATGTCTGATGCGAGTCAACATAATGTTGTATTTACGTTCTCCTACATTTGTATAATCAGGTATTTTATCTGGTATTGTCTTGATATTTGATTTGAATCGGGATATTGTTGGAAGTGTACGAACTTGTGGATCTAATTCGTTCCATAGCTTTAAAGTGGACGGGAAGTAGGAATTTTCGTATGAGCAAAGTCTAGAAAATGGAATCTCAAAATCGTTACTATTTCTCAGGTTATAAGCAGTTATGATATTTACTCTATTTGGCAATAAATCGATACGATAGGAAGGGGCATCTCCAGTTACTATTTTGTACATTAAGGTTAACTTTCTAATTTGTCTTCTGTCACCCAAATTTTCCCATCCAAGGCATTTATACAGACGAAGAGAGAGAGAGAGAGAGAGAGAGAGAGAGACAGAGAGAGACAGAGACAGACAGACAGACAAACATAAAGACGGACAGGCAGGCAGAGATTTGTGATATAATGCTGTCGTAGACTTCGGACATCATTTGAGACGCTCTTGCTTGGCCACCTTAGAATTCCACCCACTGTTGGCTCGACTCGATGGCTGGCCATTTCTTAAAGAAAGATACAAGGGAATGTCGGTATTATATACAGACGTAGTCTAGTAAGTAGTCTGTGCTTCCAAAGTTGTTAAATGAAAAGGCACGTTTCCTATGATATGGAGACCCCAATCATATGTTTCATATTGATCCATTGTCCAGTTGAAATAGATTCATGATGTTCCGAGGACGTCTTCTTATTGCATACATTATAGTCACTTAATACTATTTTTCGTCAATGTATGTTCGCAGGATGGATGAAAAACAGTATGGATCTGGATCAGCTGGCTTCCTAGAAGCCAGCTGATCAAGATATATACTGTTTTTGATTGGGATTTATCCTGTCTCAGCATGAGAAGGGTGAACACTGAGACTCATGCTGTGTCTGTCATGGTTTATCGTCTTATAAATATTGATATCTATCATAATCAGCAGAATATGAAACTTATTGAAAATTATCTGTTCAAAATGAAAACTCGCTACTTCTGAATTTTGTATGACCAATCTATCCATACCTTGGCACACATACAACATGTACAAATATGTCGTGGCATTTTAAATATGGGGCATATCTGAAGAGAACGTACCTTTGGACAAATGTAATGCGCAAACTACCAATTCAAGCTTCAAGATCTCCAAAGTGCGTATTTTAATATTAGTTTTCTTATTGTGCACCCAAAATATATGTTGTGGGTACTCAAAACCGTCCCACTGAGACGGAACCGTCTCAATGAGATGGTTCTTTTGAGCACCAAGAACAAATGTTTTAACTGATGAGTAAGAAAATAATTGCAGTGTTATGCTAAAGGCCCAACGGGATTCGTTTCTGCGCTAACTACTCACTCCTAATCATTCGTGTGCTGCAGTATGAAAAATATGGTAAGCCATATGCGGATGTGCAGGAAGGTCTATGCTGCTATGTTGTCCACATTTACCGCTTGTCATGTTATGTTTTGCATTTCTGAACATTCCAAATCAAAAACATATACTATGCACAATAAAATTAGCACTTGTTTTGTATGGCCGAGCCCATCCACATCAGATCTCGAGTTTCATTTGCTGTCATGAAGATACAAGCGCCGATCATCTGACAAGATTTTCCATCTAAAAAAAATACAGAATTAACAGACGCAGCGGCCGTGCTAAAGTGACGTTTAATTTTAAGACTAGCAGGTAACGTGGGTATTTTCGATCATTGAGGGAGCCTTAAATCATTTTCAAAGGATTGTTTGGTCACTGAAAACCAAAAAAGCATAGCAAATGCTGCAATTTTCTGGACTTTCTCAGAGACATAAAGGACCAAGTTTTCACAATTTGACGTTTTTACGGCGGCCTTTTGGCCGCCGTTCTAATATCGCTTAAGACCTACATTTTATGTAAATTATTCACCAATCAGAAGTATTTGTAAATTGTAATATTCATCACACAAACTGGAAAAAGATGCTCTCATTGGTTGATACTCAGAATGTCCGTACAATCTTATTAAACATGCAACTAAATTTGAAAACATGCATGTAAATGGCAGAGAACCAGTCTGTGCACTGGTTCTAAAAATGCAAATGTATTGACGACCTAATCTCGAATATAGGTCAACCCCCCATGTACAGTTTTTGTTAATTGCTGTCACTATCATTGTTTACATGACTTGCACACAGTAAAGAAGTGCATTATAAATTAATCCACTAAATCCGAAAGCACTTTACAGTAATATCACGCTATTTAAATAAAATATTCGTAATTTTCCAATTCTCATATAATCTGGACATGATTATAGTCTGTTTCATATATTTCGACAATAGTCTTTTTGGCCGTTTTACGGTTATATTCGCAATGCCAAAACGTTTCTTTTATCCAATGTTCGGATGACAAAATCCCAATTTCAAGTCGGAAAAAAATAACAAAGAAAAAATCATCGTTTAGTCGAGTAATTTGTGTTTAAAATTGTTTGTTTATTTGGGTTCCCGTTCGGACATTTTGACTATCGGCATATCAGTCGTGCAACTACTATGTAAATCCTCTCGTTGCATATTCTGGGCCCAAGGGTGTTGTGCCCTCTAACGATCGGCATATCAGCCGTGGTTTACTTTTTTGCTTCAACAGGTAATTTCCCCTGTAAGTACAACAATAAATTTAAACTTGTTCTCCGGATGCATAAAAAGATTAATACCAACTAGCTGATAAAATTGGGTAGCTTAATTTCGTATATCTGTGCGTAAGAATGGAGATGGAAATGATAGAAGCTAGATGTTATTTTGACTATCTTAACTGTCTCTTGTCTATCACACCTGAATGAGCTGGTACTTTGGTGTAAGCTTCTGTAGTACCAAGTGCCCCATCTTACTTCTTCAGTTTTTCTAACTTATTCGCACTTTATGTTGGATGGGGAAATGGCTGGGGTGAACGGAAAGTCATAATGTATAAGGGAACCCCTGCCAGATGTTTTTTCAGTGTGTTTACTTAGTCATTTTCATGCAAATGGTGTAAAGGGGAGTCCCGCTCAAATTTGTTTAGGGTGGGTTTGCAGAATCACTTTAAGCAGTTAATAGGAAATCTAAGCCTACTCTGTGCTTTCAAAGTGCTTAGCTGTCGGAATTTTCGTGGGCCCATGTACCCTCTAAAAATTGTGCCCTCTACATTTTTTCCTATGTACCCTCAAAAATATGAGTGGATAGCCCTGGTAATAATTAACATTGCGCAGTCACATATAATACACCATGCAAGTTAACAGTACAGCTAAATTCAGATTAAATATGATGTTTTTTATGATTTGACAATATAGCTTACAACACTAAAAATTCGTAATTTTAGGCGTTTTCGCGCTAAAATTCCCAATTCCAGGGGTATTTGTCATTGTCTCAAAATGGTTAATTAAACCATTGTTTTAAAAAAAAAAAAAAAAAAAACAAGTGAATTTAATTTGTTCCATTACAATGGCGTAAAATTAACCGCGAATTTGCACGTAACCTATGGGTTCAGGCGATTGAGCTTGCCCTAGCCGTCATATGCATTTTCTTACAAGAACAGTGTAACTATCGGTAAAGTCTCTTCTATCAATTACGAGTAGATAAATGGTCACATGCGCGGATCCAGAGGGGGGATAGAGGGTCCGCACCCCTCCTGGAAAATCACAAGTTCTATGGGTTTCTAGAATAAGCATTTGGACCCCCGCCCCCTCCCCCATGGAAAAAGTTTGACCCCTTGGAAGAGGTCGGAACCCCCCCCCCCCCCCCCCCCTGAAACCTAGTAAAATTATAGATTTCTTTGAAATAAACCATTGATAACACTGTAAAACTGTAAAAGTTGAGGACAAAAAAAGACAAAAACGTTGTTAGAGCTGTTTTCTGGCAGTCGGACCTGGACCACCCTGGCAAAAATTCTTGGATCCGCGCATGGGTCAGCCAGCATCCAAACTCGGGCCACTATCGGCCTGCCAGCAAAACGTCATTCGGATGGCGTTTCAGTGGCGGGCCGATAATGACCCGATTGTACGTGCTTACTGGGTGTTGATCAGTTTTGGTCATTCGGATGGCGTTTCAGTGGCGGGCCGATAATGGCCCGATTGTACGTGCTTACTGGGTGTTGATCAGTTTTGAATCCTACATGTATTTATTCCTCGATCCTGGCTATGTTCTTTTCTGGTGTTCGGTTTGTTTCAGTGAACGTTTAATTTTACATTAATTTATTGTCAACACCCCCCCCCCCCCCATTTTCCTAAAAACTTAGGACTTAAAACATTGTTCCCAAACCCTTGCTGGTGAATTCCTAAAATTGAAAAAAAAGAAGATTCAGCTGCATATATATCGCTCAGCGAAAAGAGTTAGATGTGCACAAAACCAAGCAAAAGAGAGACAGAAACAGGACCACAACTTCGCTGGTTTTAGATTCTAGCATGCAAAGGGGTAGAATGGAATTTCGTCTAAAACCAGCGAATTTGGTTGCGTTTATCATCAGTATTTGAGAGCCGCCGAATATCTTTTTTAAAGATATTTCTTGTTACTAATGCTTTTACGTTATCGCCTTTAAACGGTGTTTCGAGTCGGGTTTTCTTAAACCACATTAACAAGTTAAACTGCTTGATGTCTTCCAACACATTCAGACAAATACTGTTGACTACTACAGTGCACGAGCCGAAAGATAAAATCTATCGTCACCGTTATCTCGCAAATGCGTCGCACCATTTTTCAGTAACTTAAGGTTTTAATCAACCATAAGATGAATTACATTGTAAGCCTACGATATTTTTGTAAACTGATACTCTGTTGAATTGAAATGCCAATTAACATTAGAAGTTTAATCAAATGATGACTACGTCTTGACGTCATGATGGCAGCTGATTTATTTTCAGCATGAAATCTCTATCATATCCGTCACATAGCCAATAGTTTTATAGACGTATGATGCATGAGGAAGATGAAAGGCCACCAAACGAGAATCACATGCTTATCATTTTAGCATTACTTACAACGGATGTGATTTTTGTTTACTAACCCCTTCTGCAATTCTTACTCTCCCCAAATGCCTAATTAAAGGATGGTGTCTGAAATTTCGTGGTTCATTTGCCTTAGATCCCGTACTTGTCATTGCAATTGAAATTGATCGGCACTGCACAAAGATGAGCACAAAAAAGATGCGAAACATAAGAAATCGCTTAACTTATTGTGTATAGTATATAATTTACATGTACCACAGTACTGAGGCAAATGGGTACACATGTATACATATGTTTACAAAATGTCACCATAATGCTACATTGGCCAGACAGCGGATAGATTCGGGATATTACTCACTTCTGTCAATTGTAGTTTCTTCTTCTTCTTCTTCTTCTTCTTCTTCTTCTTCTTCTTCCGACGAAGTGCTGGACTCAATCATGGGCATACATTGCTCATATTCTAGCCTAATTGAGTCTCTAAGTGACCAAAATACCGCTTGGATTATGCACTAGGTTTAAATACTGCACGGAGAAATAATATTTGGCAACGTCAAAAACGTTTGACTGTCATAAATACACTTCGTTCTGCTGGGGAACCAAAGCTGGTTTGGCTATTGGACAAGTAAGTAAAACGTGTTTCATGCTTGACATCTTAAAATACAATATTGACGTCATTCGATTGGCAGACTCCACTAACTTAAGCAAGGGTGCTTTGTTTCCACTGAGTCAGAACAACCAAAACACCAGTGAAACACATTACCGTTTGCTAAGTCTGGATCTAGACTTTTCCAGTCTTTATCATTATCGTAGTGTTGTCCTCTACCAACCCTTTCAACTGTTTTTATTTCTGTATTATGTGTATGCATTCATGCTTTTCTAATTTTCCCAAAGTTAAACTCATCATGGTTTAAAAAAAGAATAAACATCAGGCCTCAGGGTAAGACCGACATGTAATGAAATCTGTTATTTAGTTTAGTTTCAAAGTAATGTGCGTTAAACCTCGATATTACATCAAAACGCACTACCTGAGGGGCTGAAAACCTAATTTATGTTTTAGTGAAACAATTAACAGAGAGTGGATTGTTCCACATGAAATCAAGTCTCAGTTTTGCCATTTGCTATCAAATGAAATAGAAAATAAATTAATGCTCAACCAGGTTCAGGGACACTATTGGAGAATACTGTTTCTGATCAATGCGGTCATTGCAAAATCACATTTACAAATGCTGGTCGCATGAGTTACTTCCATGCTCGTTTCATCCTTTTCATTCATCATGTTGATTTGGTTTTTACGGAACCTGAGATTTACCATATGATAATAATCAAGTTTGTTTCGAAACTGTAAAATAATTGTTGGAGAAATAAAAAGGGGATATTATAAAACGTGTGTTTAGAGATTTTACAGTCAAGGGCAGTAACATATATATACAAAATGTAAAGCTATGTAATACACATCACTGAAAAGACATACGCATGCCTATTTAAAGGTCACTTTACCTGCATGACCACGGCTTTGACGGCAATCTGTTGCACTGATTGAGTCAGTGTTGTTCCCTTTTTGTTGTGAGCTAAATATGATGTAAAGCAATCAACTCTAAAATAAATATGAAGAGGCAATTACAATAAATGTCTTACATGTAGACATGTAGATTTATCAGGTTAGATTTAAAGGAAATTCTTACATTTACAGCAATAAGTGTGAACAATATTATATTCAAAAATAAAGGACAGCAAGATACAACAGATACATCATATATACAGTACAGTACATGTGAAAGGGATACAGAAATAAGTCCAAGATCTACGTGTAGACTTGTTTGCATCTGCTTCGCTAAAAGTAATTTTAAATGTTATGACTATGACGGCCTTCCAAGGGGCTACCTGTTCCCTTGTTTTCCTGAAATAAATTTGCTTGTTCCCATGCCCCCCAAAAAGTTTTCTTGTGTTTCCTGTTCTCCAATATTGTCTTCTATTCCCTGTTTCTCCCAAACCGTTCACTTTTGTTGCTTGCATTACGATGTAGCATCACAACTTTCAAATTTCAAAAACAGAGAAAGTGATTTTATAAAGCCGACTGGAATGCAATATATTAATGCCCTGACATGGAACTGGAATGACAAGGTACTACTATCCTGACAGGGTACTTGAATGAAAAGGCACTGTCCTGGTATGATCATGGAACATTCACACTGGGGAGCGTTCTGCTCTTGTCCTGGCTTTTATTTCCCGAACACTTGATCGTGCGATCATAGTTTCATGATTTCTCAGTGTTCTAAAGAAGTAAACACATGTAGAAGACCTCCCACACATTAACACATTGAGAATTCTCTGATATAATAATGTATTAAAAATACAATTATAATTTCATCGCAAGCATCTCACATATTAACACATGATTCGATCTTTAGGAACATTCATACTTTACCCTTACCATGCATAGTCAGGCTATGCCCTGATTTGTTAAGAGATGCCAGCAGTTTTTCACACTGCTTGTAAATGTATCAGCGGCTGATAAGTAGAGCTCTACAACTTAATTTGATCAGAACGAGTGTAGTAGTACATGTACATGAAATTTACAACATGGTAAGGGTTGCCGTTTCCGAGCTTCTAAACGTTGCAAACGGTTGAAATAGCCAAATACAATCCCAACATTGTGCTCTATATGGTAAAAAACAGCAACAACAGGCAAATTCTTATGAGAAGCGTGGTGGCTTAGTAGTAGAAAGTTTGACTTAAGATTGGGGGTCGCTGGTTAACCCTTCTCCTGCGACACCGAAAATATTCGGGAACCACTGCCGAACGTTACCTGCAAGAAACGTTATCGTCTCACGCGGCTTAGTACTGGTTCAACGATGGAAGCCAGGAAAATGTCACGACAAGACTGAAAAATGTTGAGTTGGACGTTCAGCATCAACACAAACAAGCAAGCAAATTATATTGGGTAAAATCTTAAAAAGTGACCGCAAAACATTAAACATCTTCACTATTACAGTACATACAATGTATCTTAATTAAAAATTACTGCGTGATGTCACATGACATACCGATCATGTTTGACAGCTACTGTGACTAATTAAGACAAGATAACATATATGACAGTTTTGACAAGCTTTAATGAAATAATGTGGCAGAATTGTGTTAGATGACAAGATATTGGTCCATGAACGTTACTGACAGCCACATTTTATATCATCACGTAGCCCCCATTACGCACAGTATGCATGAGCGCGAACAGTACGCACATGCGTAATGCAATTATACTCATTCAGGAGAACTCACTCAGTGTGGAAATAGTGTTTTAAAATACCATAAGGGACTCCTTCCAAGTCGACCCCAGGGAATTTTTAGCAAGGTAGAATATACATGATAAACTGACACAACATTGACATGACTGAAGAGTAATTTCTACGCCAGCTGTGTACAGTAACAACAGTACATCGTGTGAGACAATATGATAATATAGTTCACCGCATTATTATTATTATTATTATTATTATTATTATTATTATTATTATTATTACATGTATATTGTAATTGTCTGATTAGTGGCGTTGTTTAATTCTAGACAGAGTAATATATTTAACATCTAAATTTTTTCTGGGAAGAGATCGCATTCATGTCTGAAAAGGGAGCATATTGGCACCTAACCCATCTTAATATTGAGTGCCCCCACCCCCTGAAAGCGCGGACACATCTGAGCCATCACTTATACAAGTACCAAACTTTCATGTGTTGGCTTTTAGCATTTAGTAGAAATATTTGTTTATCTTTTATGGTAATTGTTTTGATGTGCGCGCCCAGTCATGCTCATTTTCAAACAAAGTCTTTTTCAAGCATTAAGTAAATTTCCTTGTCTTTAAATCCTATAAAGGTAAACAATGTTTTCCCCCTTTCAATATGTATGATTATGTATAATCCATAAGCAAATACCAAACATTGTACGGACCGAAACCTACCGAAGTGAACAAACAAACCATTGAATTGTTAAGCCCCATCGTTCGACGATTATTTTAAAAGGTTTAATGCTTAAGTGACTTTAGACCTGCCCTATAATGCTCATTTAAGTAAAATTGAAAATAAGATTGCTAGCATAGATATCAGCATGTCAACTCTAAAGACGTTTTTTTTTTTTCAGGGAATAGTCATAGGTTTAGATCAACAAAATGTTTGATCGTAAATTTGTCAATATTTTCTTACCCATCAATTTTAATAAATGTTTGGGTGCTCAAAAGAACCGTCTCATTGAGACGGTTCTTTTGAGCACCCAAAACATATGTTTTGGTTGAGAAATACGAAAATATTTTTTAACTAAAGACCTTGAGTAGAATTGTCAGATTTGTGACGATTAGAGGTGTACAAAATATGAAACATGTGCATTTTTCATATTTTGTTCATTTTCCGGGATTGTTACAGTAATATAGAGCGATCACATGCGATTCATGAAGCTTATTTTTCAAACGTTTTGTTAACTCATTCTTGAAAGTATTGGTAAAGTATATACACAGATTTGTGGAAGTTAACAAGTCTAAACTTCTAAAGATGATATACATTTTGTATACATCTAACCTGGAATTCCACTAAACTGCATTTGCATTTCCATTTTGACTGGATACATGTATCTATTCTATTTCAAGAAAAGAATGGTGATTATTGTTGTGCATTTAATTTAAGAGAGCTCAGCTGCACTGTTTCATCAGGGTTTAAACGTTTGTCGGTACAGGTGTTCGCACTGAAGTTGCACTATAAAAAAATTACCAATTTGATAGTTTAAGTGATAATTTGGTCTGTTTTTGTTTTTCTTCACCTGAGTGGCAAGCATGGTACAGCTGCGACACATAAAAGCCAACAATGTGGCTCTGTGTCACAAGAAGACTCAAGCTAGCCTAGAACCCATCTTAGTCTCATCAAAGTATTCGTTGTCCGCACGAAGAAAGGTTTGGTCCATAGTTACCAATTGAAGGCAGAGTGAAGTCTCGATCTGATCAGACTGCGCATACTCATTTTGTTAGGTTTGTCATCATGTCATGGTTCAATTATACGCCAATTTATAACTATGAAAATGGTTCTCCGTCTTGTCAAATAGTTTAATTCCATGCTTTAATTTGCACCCGTAGCTATCCAGTGCTGTTCGATGCCTTAGTTTTGGTCAGTTCGACCCGGCCCCATACGATCATGAAATATACACAGTGTCAAAAGTTAAGCCTCGAGAGTTAAGCATCACTAACACTGAGCTAAATTGTTCAACACATGGTTATGTAATGTAAATAAAGCTTATAATTAAAGATAACTGCATCTTATAGGGATAAGATAGTGAAACAACCATGCTATTTTGCTAAAGTATGTGATCATGAGCTAACCAAAAATCACATAGGGGTCTACTTATTTTTATTGCAACTTTGTGTACAAGAATGAATGTTAACAATTTTGTAAGAAAAATGCACACAATTTGTTTCAAGATGTTTGGGATTACTTCTTGAAGATTCCATGGCGATAGCGAAAATTTTTGATAAGTCTCGAAAACTCATGATTTTGTAGCAAAATCCGAATAACACATGTATTTTTAAATTTTCATTTAAATATTTATGCAGAGTTTCACAACAGATAAAGCTTTTTCATGTTAAATAAAATTTCTTCATGGTAGCTTAAACCCCGGGGAGGGGGGGGGGGGGTACTCTGATATTTTCATACATACGTAGGCTCGGATATTTTCTTGGGGTAATCACAAAATTGGACTATATTTAGAGGTCATTTCTATGCATTTTAAGGTCTTTTCTTAAGGCCAAGGTACAGAATTGGGGATATTTTTTTGGGTTGCTAAAATTTCAAATATTTTTTTGGGGTGATTGAAATTCCTGATATTTCTTTGGGGTGACGGGCAGATGCTGGGTCCGAGCCTACGTATGCAGAAAAAATGAGAGTAACCCCCCCCCCCTGGGGCTTGAACATTGTTTCAGCAAAAATATAGGTGGTGCTTAGCTTTTGACGTCGTGTATATATTCTTTTCTATGCGCACGGAATACTGGAATAATCGCTTGCCCTGGAAAAGTGTGGTTAGGTTAACCATGTCTCACCACGACCATAGCTGCTGACAGGATCGCTTAATAAACCATCGATGTTCATACTGTTAGAATTGCAGATGCATGTGGACAGTCTCAATCTGGTCTGATTAACAAAAGTGTCCTTTCCACTCGACCCTGCCACTGGAAATCTGTTTCACACTGTAAAGTACAGTTTTTATTTCGGATTTCGTACATTGTGGAAATATTGTTTATTTTTATGACCACATAATTGAAGAGCGGTGTGAAAATCTAAAATAACAAATCTCCCAGGTTGATTTATAAAAGAAAATATCACAGACAACAAACTACTCAGCATGCCTGTGAAGTCCTTGACCAGCTTAAGACTTTTTCCTGGTAGTACATTTTGTCTGTTTGCTGTTATCAACATTTGCCCTTGTTAGTAGGGGAGCCAGAGATTCAAAAATTGGAAAAAAGTGGCCGGAAAGTAGCAGAATTTTAGACTATGTCCTCAGTTAGTATGGTGTTTCAGAAGTGTGAAAACAGATATTGCACAAATTTAAAGTCTTGCAAAAGATGTTTATTTTTGGGGTAACCATAGCTACCCTCATACAGGCTTCATGTAGTAGGCTATTCGCTACATCACTGAAAAGAAAAGTTATTTAGACCAGATAGGTCACATTTCCTACTATCTGCATATTGCTTTACAGTAATTTAATAAAAAGCACCAAACTGACAATAAGTTTAAATGACTTACGCTTACGTAATTGTTATATACGTTACTTACATTCAAATATATTACTATTGTTTACTTGGCCATATGCTGCCAAAAGACTCGTGGAGGGAGTTTTTTTGTACATTAAGATTCTCTAAACTTCTTTATATATTATAAAATGTCTGTTAGCTTTTGATGTACATGTGCATCTGCCATGCAATAACCAAGTCTAATACGTTACCATTAGATAATAAGGAAACTCCTAGTATAGTGTTATTATCATTTGCATCGTTTTCTTAGAAATCATTATGATTGATATTTAATTAGATGCAGCTTAATAGCAGAACAATAATATTAGTTTAGGCACCTGGAAGTTCTGTTATATACGTTACTTTCTTTTTAAACAATATTTTTGTGCACTGTTATGTGTATATGCGTTCAAACAGCTACACTGTAGTCATACCACTACGGCAATTTGGGTCTCGTCACTTATTCCGGTGTTAAGGTAACTTTCTCTTCATGTTCAATTTCTTCGTTTAATCACAGATAAAGGCCCCAAAATGCTTGGGTTCCGATTATTTTTTGTTCATCAAATTCACATTGTCTCTTTTAGCTATAAAATTATATGAAAACTTTAACGTTTGATGTCTAGGCATGAAATAACTAATAACGGTTTTGTCATCGTGGACAATTAATCAATGACGAAACCGTATAATTATGACTAAACTGTAATTGACATTTTTTAAATATAACTTTAAAAAATACATTGAAAGTCTGTTTTTATCTCCGTTTTGGCAAAACAACACAGAGGTTGTTAACTAGACGATGCTATCTTGAAGCAATCATATTAGAAAGTTCTCATATTTGTAAGCCTTTATTTGAAGGTAATTTTACTGTAACACCGGAGTGGGTGACGAGAACCATATTGCCGTAGTAGAATGACTACAGTGAGCTAGTAGGTGAAAATGAAAATGACTACCATCTTAGTCCTCAAAATTAGATTGGAACTATTGTATTTTTAAACATTTAATATGAATGAGATGCAACATCAACAAAATCATATTTGGTTTAAAGGGAAAAACTTGAAAATAATGCACATA
Organism: Loripinus fragilis; assembly: GCA_964019695.1. NCBI lineage: Eukaryota > Metazoa > Mollusca > Bivalvia > Lucinida > Lucinidae > Loripinus > Loripinus fragilis. The sequence goes on from OZ026525.1 coordinate 39,539,044, forward strand.
AAAGACATTAAGTATATGTTTTACGAATCATGTAAATAGGATAATCGATACCTCTTTATTATTCATGACTAAATTGTTTAAAAAAGCGTAAATGATTCTTTAAAATCTGTGCTACTACCAAGTATTTGCTTCTTTTTATGCATTAAATGGCGTTAAATGATATATACGAGGCATTTTTCACCGTCAACAGCTGATCAATGAATAAATAAAAAGCACGCAGTGATATAGTCAGATCCATCGCACATTGTAAAAGCCAACACTTATATCCATTTATAAACAGTTATTAGTTACAACAACTATATTTAAAACAATAAAACACAAAATATACCTTAAAACTCTAGTAAACAATGTAAGATATTCCAAGCAGAAGTCCAAATCAAGAAGTGAAACATTAAAGATACCTTCATCGTTGTCATATGAAACATGACTGAAATTTGTAGAAATCGTGATGATTTCTGTCTCTGATTTAGCATCAGCCTTAGCTATCCCTGGGGTTATAATATCTTAGTATCTACAGCGTGTCCGCTTTGGAAAAAGAGTATTATTTATGTTGGTAACCTATAAAACAAAAATATATAGATCATTACTTTAATCATTGTGTTGCCTGGTTCTACACGTTTGGGAAGCAATTAAACAGGACAACATTTATTCTAAATTACCATTTTATTACTTTGGAAAAGCTTCCCTGCATTGTAAGTATTGTAGACATTTCTGAATAATTAGACTACGATGATCAGGACATTGAGCAAAAAACTTTCTAGAATAGGACTTGATTGATGATATATTCCAGAATGTTTGCATACATTTGCTTTTTAGCTATATAGCTTATCAGCATACGTGATAGAATCTGCTTTAATGTTTGTTTTATTCAGCAGAACACTATTTATTTTTTACACTCACAATAAGTAATCATAACAACCGTCATTCAGTCCTTAAAATAACATATTAATACACATAAAACATATACCAACTTGTTAAACGATGCTATATTTATGGTATATTGACTAAGTTCATGTAATAGAAACAAAACCATACTAATGCTACTTTCAAAGAATACTTTCAGATAGTATACTCAACAAATGCTATGCTGTCTCATACTTACATATAGTGCAATTGGCAATAGACACAATGTTATCACTATCTGAGATATATCTTGATACTTTTACAAATCGAAAGAAATACAATTTCTTATGCAGACGATTGGTAAAAAAAGAGCGACAGACAAATTAAACATGCATACATATTATCTGTTAAGTGTATGCATACTTTCTTAGCATAACATGTAAATCTATTATTTTTGCAAGTAATGATACTAACTATTGTGCCTTCTCAATTGTCCATATAATTATTATTTTATAAGCACAGTAGAGAATTTAATGTATGCCTTTTTGTCTCTATACCCTGTTGTGCTTACAACTTATCTATTATTTAACGAACATAAAAGGAATCAACTGACAGGATTCCTGCAACAGGTTGTTTAAATTGGGGTCCAATAACTGCTATGGTATTATGATAGAACTTAACATCAGCTATATTAGCACTAAATGCTAAAACTAAGTTTGATCTTATGACTGTTATTTTTACTCTAAGATATTGCTATTCCTATTAACATTCTGATTAACGTAAATAATCTTTTAAACTGTAATTTTAATGCGTCCTAGATGAATTTGGCTTAAACATTTTCTCTCTGTTGAAATTTTATAAAGTAAATTTGGTATCGAAAATTACAACTGAAGAAATCTAGATTTCTTGGATATGATCACTGCTTTGCCATGTAAAACCCATCCTTATGGATGATTTTCCCAATTTCAACGACAATAATTCATTTTGAATAACCCATTCAGTTTTAAAGTTTGCATTGCTTTGACAAATGATTAGTAGTGTTAAGTTAAAAGAACTTTCAGTTTCATTAATCAAACAATGAAAGCCATATTAAAAATGAGCTGAAATTAAAGTTCATAGCTAGAATAAATTCAAAAGTCACCTTCTGAGTTTTGATATATGCATAAAAAGATGTGGCTTAAACAATTTGCATAACAGAGCCTCTCTCTTAAAGAATAAATGATAACCACACTTATTGTTTGTTTGTTTTGTTGCTTAACGTCCCAAGTCAACAGCTATGGCCATTGCGGGACGGTCAGTTCACCTAACCACACTTTTTCCTAGGCAGGCTTGAACAAGCGGTTAACCAGTAATCCGTGCACATACTTTCACTTGTAACTGACAACAACCCTTCTTGAATGAATCAGCGGAAGGGAGGAGAATGACCGTAGAAAGTATTTCATGATCAATCTCCACGAAAGTATGGGACCGGGCCGGATACTTATGTTTCCTTAAATTTAATGTAACGTAAACAACATATTATTTGATATATTCATAAAGGAATGATGCTGTCTAGATTGGCAGCAAACGTCTTCTTTCTATAAGTGAACATGACTAGGAAATGTCACAATGACAGACTCCTTACTGACCCACTGCACCTTCAGGAAGGGACATGGAACACAGATATCAACAATATAATTATAGTGCAGCAACCAGCTCTCTTCCTTGCAAGGTGATTGCTGAACTAGAAACAAATTAAAAAACAAAGGCCCGATACAAAACCCCCACAACCAATAGGAACAACAACAAACAAAGTTTCCACCATCCACACATCATTTTAGAAATTCTTAGATATTTTATCATAAATGAATCTGATTTGATAGAACAGATATGTTATTTACTATTTTATATAGTGTTATGAGTGTGAACAGGTTCGACACAAAGCTCTGGCTGCTTCTGCATAGATTATTAGATTGTTTTGTTTAATTAAAAGAAAAAAATGTGCAAATATCTAAATTTTGTTTTAGGTTTTCAGTCTCAGTCGTATATGGAAAACGATTGAGACAAATATATAATCATGATATATTTTTCGTTTATTTATAGTTATATATGTTACCTTAGCAAATTTGACTGAACAAGCTTAAAGGAATGTATCCTAGTTGAGATGTTGCATCAGACTTATCATTTTATAAGTTTATAAATTGCATAACATTACATAGAAAAAATAGCAAACAATGTGTTTTGTTTTTAAGCCAAGAAGTATACCACATCTTCAAAGAAAAAAAATCAACCATATACACAGTCTCCTAATTAGTACTGATAACTTCTTCTTTTGGAAAAAAATGCTCTTTTTATGCTATTAAACACAGCCCCCCTTCTTTTAATGAAATAAACTTTCCAGTGATGTATAATTTAAGCTATTAAGCATTATTTGTTTTACTTCAACTTTGTTTTATACGTTACCTAATGAAAAAAGAGCAACAAAATGATATTTTACCTCAAAATGTTGTTAAGTTTTACTCTAAAGTCGGTGACATCAAAACAATTATCTTAAGGTGTTTAAAAGCTAACAGAAAAATTGCATGCTTATTTTCAAAACCTAAGAGGCTCTAAACTTATATAAAGTTTTATATATGGTCATCTAATAAAACAGCTTATAACTGACAAAGTATTTATGATAGAACGTATTTGTTTGCAGTTTTAAAATGGTCAGTTAACGCTCTTTTAGATACATGTTATCTTGAAGTTAAACACATTTTGAAAATTTTGTCAAATGAGACTTTTTAACTAAATATCAATTATTTTAAGGGTATAGTTGAAAATGTAACGTAAATGACAGTATAATTGACCCAAATAACTTTTAAAAACATCAATATATGTAGAGAATAGCATGATCTTGCAGATTGCATAAATATTTTGTTCATTTAAACATTTTAAATTTTACCAAAATAGACTTAATTACATATTTTTGTTTTTAAGAAAATGATGGGTAACGTATTAAACACACTGTTACAGGTATGTTTGCAAGACTTAAATTGAGTGCAATATCTGGTTTCATACTGCCTAATCTATGTACTAAAGGATAAAACAAGTGAAAATTCTGCTAAAAAGGGGACATACCTAAATTCTTATTTTTGACATTTTTGAACCCTGGCTCCTCTACTATGTGTGATATTATCCAATTATTGACTTATGTTGAGGTGGACATGGAGTATTATTGAACAGTAAACGTCATATTGACCGACGCGGAGCGGAGGCCAATATGGTTAAGTTTACTGTTCAATAACACTCCATGTCTACCGAAACATAAGTCAACAATTGTTTTATTATATAATAAATTTATCTTATGCATTTCCTGCCATTTAGACCATTAAAACGTTGACGTTACGGATGGATCATGCGAAATTACTTGACGTTCTGACGTCACTTCCCGTAAGCCAGTCAATATTACCTCGTGCCGTGTGCTTTGCAACGTCACGTCTGGCAAGCCATGCAATATTTAGTTTTATTGACTCGAGTCGATATGCATCTGGGCCAATCAGAAGATGTTTATTTATAGATTATATAATAAATTGCTATAATGTCTTCATTTGGCTTTTGCTGACCCAGTCATCTTATTGTTTTATCAGTCACCTCTGATACAAACTGCATTGTTGCACGTTGACCTGATAAACGTTGCCTATCTCACGGCACGTGCCTTTATCAGGTCATCATGACGTTACACTTTTTGAATAACGTCGTCAATGACATTTAATCGACACGAAACTCGATAATAACGTCATAATCGCTAGTTTGAAGAGTGAGTGATAAATAGAATCCAGGTTCGCGTCTTTTGATATCAAGTTTACCAGGCTCGGCTTCGAGAACGTATGTTGAATCGCTCGGCAAGCCTCGCGGTGTCAACAAGCGTTCTAGAAGCCTTGCCTCAGGCTGGTAAACTTGATATCAAAAGACACTCACCTAGTATTCTATATTAACTTTTGCAGTCCTTCATCATCTTGCCTACCATTGTCTCGTCGTCTTGATACCCTCTGCAAAGTTTGGGCTATGTTGAATATTAAGTCGACCTATAAGCCAAGTTTATATTGAACGTATTCACTTGCTAATAAAATTATTTCTTCCAGATATCTTCAATTTTACTTTCTATATGTACCAAACTATATATAGCACGTTCAATTGTCGTGAGTGATCCTAATTCGTGTATGATATAGTTTGTATATTGTTTAGTTTGGCATTCATCTTGAAGAGGAAGAGATAGCTTGTTAGATTGGTTATGAACTGTTATTTGTCATTTTGATCAATACCTTTGACGAAAAACCGCAAATTATTGGTAATTTATTCCATACTTGAATAAAAATACCAATTTTTCCTTTCATTCATTCAATAACATTACATCTCAAAGGTAGTCGTGGAGATATATCACACTGGTAAATGTATACGTCAAGTTGGTGGTATTTACGAGTATCGCCGGTACTTCATAGACCGGAAGTGGTAGATATTGGTGTTAATACTATATAGAAAAACATGTCATATGCCTAAAGGACTATAGAATTAGATCATTTTTAAGTATTCGGCATGCACATGGCAATTTATGTAAGCATTTAGGAATAGATTCGAGTACCGATCTGGATGATCGGTACTCGAATCTATTCCTAAATACTTACATAAATCGCCATGCACGTACTGAATACTTAAACATGATTAAAGTATATAGTCCTTTAGGCATATGGCATGTTTTTGTATATAATATTAACACCAATATCTACCACTTCCGGTCTTTGAAGTACCGGCAATACGCGTAAATACCACCAAATCGACGTATACATTTACCAGTGTTTATATGATCTTCCTGGTAAATGGGTTGATATAAAGTACATGTAGACAAACCATGTACTTAGGGCAACTGATTTTAGCAATGAAATACTTGTGTTTCATTACTATTTTTATCAAGGTCATTATTATTAGGGTGATGTGGTGATATTTTTAGACTTACCATGTTTTCCAAACGTTCACATTAATGGCTTTGTCCGATGGAAGCTAACCAAGATGGTCGCCAAAATTGGCCACCGCCGTTTCCACTTGTGGACACTCTAAGTTGTTTGTCATCTGATTGCTTTCAAATTCCATATATACATTACTTTAGTCATTCTCTTCGTGGGTTTAGTCAAATGTAGATCTACATGCTTAGATGGCTACTAAGTAATATGGGTTGTCCGCCTGTACGTGGAGATAATCGACGAGCTTCAGCGAGTGGATTATATTACGCACAGGTGGACGAACATGGTATAACTATTTTATACCACCAACATCAGTGTAGATCTTGCACATCACGAAATATTTCATGCTAAAGATGGTAAAGGTGGTATAAAATGGTCATCCTCTGTCACTGTAGGGTCCCTATGACAGAGTCCGACAGTTCTAGTTTCATTTTATAAACAAATTGTTCGTTTCTTGGTTTTGTGTAGTGTACAATCTATTTATTTACTTAGAAAAGCAGTTATTGTATTTAAGAAGTAAAACTGAATTTGAATGTAGTTTTAAGTAGGCCGTAGGTTTACAAGTTATTTTATCTTGCAGGATTTTACAATTGTAGAGGCGATTTTATGATAGGAGAGAAACTTAGAGCGCTCTATAGCCTCTGGGGGAGATAAGTAAACACAGAGACTGTTAAACGGCTTTTACCTGTTGTGAAAATGTCATATATAGTTTAATGCTTCCGCGTACAGTGACTGTAAACAATATATTAAAGACATATGCGGCTATTTCCAATGCGCACCTTTTCCGCGTCTGCAAACGGGGAAAGTTGTCTGGGTCCTGTCTTTCGACCCTTAACGGATTCGGACCAATACAGCTTCCGATATTCTTATGTCATATCGGTGTTCCGACATTTTCTTCACAAAATAACTAATTAAAGTGTGTTCGAAATATCTATTGACATCTTTTCAGAACTGATCGTCTCAGCACTAAAGACAGATAAATGTAGCTCAGTCGAAATCAAACGACGTACACAATAACCCTGGTTACGAATACGATAGTGGCCGAGTCTATATTATTTGTATGGATATTTAGAGCGGCGCACGACCTGACCTCGTGGCCTAGTGGTTAGCGCGCCTGGCTACAAAGCCAGAGAACCAGGATCGATTCCCAGATGCGCACATATTTTCAGTGTGTTTCTTCTTTCTTTTTTAACATTTTAATGCTAAATTACTTCATATACTAGTAAAATGGCATCATCAAAACGACCGAAATGGTCATCCCCGAACTTTTATATTGAATTACGCATGAAACCTATGGGGGTGGGGTTAAATTTGGCCCTCTAGAAAGAGAATTAGTTCGGTGACCCCAGATTTTTATTCTTTTTTCTGAAAGGTATTATAATAGTCCATGAATTAAAAATAAATTTTCAAGATTTTCAATGTCAGATTTTTTAATACATGATTTATTCTAAAAACAAATTCCATTTTTCGACGAATTGCCAAAATATATCATGCAGTATCTTGTCACAGCATGGGGTAACAAGTAAACATGCACATTTTCTTAAAAGTTTGAGGTCATGGGCAGTAATTTAAGTTAAAAGAAAGAAGCTGGGTGAAGATTACAACCGTTTTAGCTCGATAATTAGGACTAGTATTATTATTTTATATTTCTAGAAAATTGGTCAAATGCTGTAAACTTCAATATGAGATTCTGAAAAAATAAGCACGGTGACATATCCTTTTTATTTCATAAATGGATAGCCCATGCATAAAACAAACTGTATGCAAAGTATTTAAAATATTTCAATGTGGGAAGTATTTAGTAGCATATGTCCTTAAGTACACTATAAACTTTATTTATTGTATACCTGTATTGTTTGGAAATTTTGTTTTAAACAGAAAATGTCAGTCAGAAAACGAGTCTTTTATATGCATGGTGCAGTAAAGTTGTTGCTTTTCGTTCCACTTCCTCGTACAAGTATTTGTTTACTAGTTAACAAAGCAAATTCCACAAACCAAATAATGTCCGTACTGTGCATATGCACTGTCCTGCCAGCCAAGAGTGGCAGTGACGTCATGTTTAGCTTCAAAGTTATCAGGAGCTTAGAATCGATATATCACTTGTGTATTAATCCTATCCCAAGGATAGGATTAATACACAAGTGATCTATCGATTCGCGTTAGCTCAAGTGGAGTGTGAAAGTTAATGTTTTACTAAGCAATTGTAAATAGTTACTACGTCATTGTCACTCTTGGTTGGCACGACAGTATGTCTGTATTTTATGCAATTATTGATTCTTTTATGCCTTTAACTTCTTTTACGCATTAGTTGTTGTTGACTATATTCATAGGTTTAGAGAAGTTAAGTTTTTTGATGTTTGTCAGATTTAGTATTTGAGGCACCCCAGGTGTATTTCATCCTGGTTACGTTCGAAAGACTGATGTCAGTAGGACAAGGTGTTGAATTCAATTACACTGGACGTAGACCAGAAAATATATTGCTTTTTTTTATTATCCATTTGTAACTCGAACAAAATGGGAAATGTAGACGTCGTTTGTTTTGGTTTGTTTATGATGAACAAAATAAATTTGCAACTTTTCAAACTACACCAAGCAACTTGATCCGAATCTGAAAGCTATAAGTCATTTATTTAAAATGCGAGGCGTACCAGAACGTGTGTCATCAGCTTGTTCTTACTAAAACCTTTTCTGTTATTACTTAACCCTTTGAGGACCAAAAACTCCTAAACGGCTACTTTGGCAAAAAGTGAAGACCCAGATGAAATGCCGCATCATGCGGCATTTCATCAGGATCTACACTGTTTGCTAACCCAGAGAGAGAAACAGACTATTTATCTTTCTCTCGAAAACTACAGCATGTGACATGGACATCCTGACTAAACTGTATCAAACTTTATGGGAAATTCCATTGGTATTAAAAGCGTTAAACGATATGATACACGTATTACTATAACCCCTTCTTCTACCTCCAAAGAAAATGAAATCGACAATCATTTCAAAGTATGTCAATGACACCTTTCTTAAATTTCTATTCTGTAAGATAATCTGATTTTATCGCTTCCGAATTACACTTAATTCGCTATGCCTACTCATTAAGAAAGGGATTTTGTTCATATAGTTCCTGTAAGACAGTTCTTTACTTTCAAATAACAATACCAAACAAGTGACTATGACCAGGAAATGTCACGTCCACAGATCACAGACCAACCCACGACACCATTAGAGCACAGACAAACAGAGACCAGCACAATGCCATGAAAGCAAGATAGGAAATAAAGTAAAGCAACCAAGTCTCGAGCTCTCTGGTGATTGGCACAAAGAACCATTCCACAAAAGCAGGACCAAACACAATTCGCCCGCACACAATTGGAACAACAACAAGCGATGAACTAGCAATAACATAATCGCCATCATGAAATAATTTCTACGGTCATTCTCCTCCCTTCCGCTGATTCAAGAAGCGTTGTTGTCAGTTACAAGCGAAAGTATGTGCACGAAGTACTTGTTAACCGCTTAAGTCAAGCTTGCACAGGAATAAAAAGTGTGGTTAGGTGAACTGACCATCCCGACATAACCATAGCAGTTGACTGGGACGTTAAGCATCAAACCAAACCAAAAGTAATCACCACCTTAGAACGAACAGCCACCGAAGGCCAAATATTCACGCGAGATACTGCTGTTCAGACAGGCGTTACTATATCAAACGACAGTATGAACCAATGCTTCTAGAAGGTGTTGTTGTTGTCTGGTCGTATTTTTCATAGTGCTGATACTTCTTTTGAGTATAATGATCAGGTATCTCATGGTAGAAACAACAACTCATCAATGGATAAAATTTGCCTTGCTAAACAACCACATCGGTCACCGCTCGTCACGAACGAATAATATAACCATAAAAGATGTTGCACAACCCCAGCGAACTAAAGAGGATCACACGACTGTGGTCATTTTTTTCTGAAATTAGAAATTCTACAGCATGTAACTATACATATGACAAGTCAATAAACCGAGTGCTTCAGAAATTGCAGATCATGAAAATGTGTACATCACTAGATAATGAGCGGACAGCCAAGGTTCACATCATACTGTGCACAGTACAGTCTGATCTGGACCGTAGTTGTCATAATATAAATATAATATAAATCCATTTATAACTCCATGCACCAAGCTCTGGGTATTATTTACCAGGCAGTGGTGCTTATAGTGATCAAATTTTAATCTTGGGTCAAAAGTACACAGATTATAGTCTTAGGTAATGAGCATTGTTGATATATAAAACATTCCATGCCATGTAGCATTAAGGTATCAACGCATTACGGTGCTAATCCTTGCTATACATTTGACAAATATTTACCCTGTCATAAAATCATGGCGCTGCCTTTTTGGACTACGAACAGAACATGATAATTGTATAGGGTATTTATCAAGAAGCAAGGCTGTACTGAGAGGTTGTTCCACAAACGCTTTAACATGGGCCATTCCGCAGTCTTCCCAGTCCAAATAATGTGAAAAAATACAACAAATGATAAAAACAGAAACATCGCCCTCCTCCTACATACACAACTTCAAAATACGAATTAATACAACAGCAAAGAACCAGCACACGTAGAACAAACACAAAACAAACAAACAGCAACATAAACAGTTGTATCACCACCAACCACCACCACCACCAGCTGCAGCAGCAGCAGCAACAACAACAGCAACAACAGCAACAACAGCAGCAACAACAACAACAACAACAACAACAACAACAACAACAACAACAACAACAACAACAACAACAACAACAACAACAACAACAACAACAACAACAACAACAACAACAACAACAACAGCGACAACAACAAAAACAGGAAGACAGCAACAAAACATAATAAAACAAATGAGCGAACCTGGTTTGAGCTAGTTGTAGGTTCACTGTATTTTATTAACAGATTCAATGAAATCGAGTCTGCTGTTTTCAAATTTTGTTGGGTGTCTATATTTCGTTAGTTTTTTTTTCAGATTACTTAGTCTATTGAGGGGTCGTAGAAGCTTTGGACTTTCTCCCTGTGTTGATATTTGTTTCATACTATGGCCTTTTTGGAATGCTGGGTTCTCATACTAGCAGAAAGTAGAATCGCGCTTGATCAAGTGCTAGAGGTGTGGGAGCTGTTGCGCTTTCATGAGACTCTCATGAGAAGACTCACTGCAGCCGAGTCAGATATTTATAAACTTTACAGGTTATCCCTTTTTCAGAAAGATCCATTTCATCAGTAACTTTTCCTACAGGACCAACGAAGACAGAGTTTTGCTAGAGCCCCATCCCTTCCTTGATCAGGTCTTTATTTTCAGCAGTTGACGTGACCAATACTTATAGGCAGCATTTGCACACCCGTGATATCTGCAATACAACAATCACACAACCGCGTTAACATTCTCTCTCTCTCTCTCTAACATATAGTATTAGTGTTAGTCATGTATCGTCACTGGATAGCTATTCATTAGCATTTTCATTGTCTTTGACTCAAGCTGTACCAGCTTCAACTTGAGTAACAGCTGATTGTCACAGCTTGTTTATGTTAAAATTAATTAGAAAATACAAGATATAATTAAACACCGTGTTGTTTACCTGGACACTCATATATCTTGTCAAACATGGGTAATAGGTACATGTTATGGTTTAAACAGAGGGAATAAATACTGCAGATGTTCTACATCCTCGGGCAGTATATTGCCCTGTGACATATATAAAGTATGTGAATTGATAGAACTGAGAATAAAAATAAAAAAACGTCTGGGTACAATGCTTTTAATGTTTAACCCAATGCCAGCCTAGTGCAAGCTAAAGCCTAGGTGAGCTACAATGATCTAAGGTGACAAAAAGTGTCGCTATATCAAATTATATGAACTGATTATGTATTCAAACACACTTCCGTTCTTTTGTAAGGTGTTATTAATTATCATTTTGATTATGATATACGGTTACAATCTAGCATAATGCACAGCATATGTTTGATAAGAAACACTCGGTTTTTAATTATATACAGTAGGAATATATCATTTTTTAAAGAACAGCAAACAGTGCAAATAAGGAAGTGAGGATTTTTTAAAATGAAAATTCAATGGTCAAAATTACATTATCGCCTCATGTAGTAGTAATAACCAGGCATCCTATTTAGGTTACCTTGCACCCCTAGGACAATTTTTCATGGATACCAAATTGTTCATTGGGACCCCCTGAATACGAAACGAAGTTCTTCTAAAAATATCTTATGGCCTATATGAAAATGCATGGTTTCCATGGCAACCCACAGCGGATTTGAGAATGGGGTACGCCTACAAAATTACTCATATCTGTGCACAGGGAGTGGCAACTTTAGCCCTGACTCCACTGTATGGAGTCTAGTCGTCAACAACTACTGTCACAGAATATAAAATCATGTTTTAATTGTATGAAACGCATTAGTATTTCTTTAAGAGGCATAGGTTTTTTCATGTATTTTTCCCTGTCAGTATGTAGGATTACACCCTGAAACTTAACGTCAACATGCAATTAAAGAAACGATAAACTCATTATTATTAAACACATTGAATATGTACCAAACCACAGCCCTACCAACCCTGTGGAAACAGTAGGCCTGGCTTGTCACTTCTAAAACTTTCCACTATTTCAATGTTAGGATGGCGTTTAGCCCGAGCCTTTAGCTTTGCTACTATTTTGTATGTGCGAGCAGTAAGGATTCAGTCGTCGCTGCTCGCATATACGATAAATACCAAAATCTCGTGATCTGGCTCACATTGCTTTTCTGGATCACCAACTTGATGTTCGTGTGAATTAGCCATGAATTGACATAATCAACTAATTGTTTCCCATTCATGGTTTGTGGTACCATTTTGGAGCCCCGCACCCCCACTAGGCACTCTCACATACATCCACGGTTTAGTGCTGCTCAGAACATTAAGGAACATTTAGAAACAAGTAACGCTTAACAAAAATAAGAAAATAACGATATGTAGCTGAGCATATATTGAACGATGTTAAGGTGTATGTCCAAAATGTTTGATGCTTTTTTGATGTGGGTGTTTGAAACATTTCTCTTGTAATTCAGGCTAATGTTTACAGTTGTGTTTTATGTTAATGTTTTGTGCTATGTTTCTGAGTGTACAATGTCTTTGGATCACGACATTCAGTTATTAGTACACCTATTAAACATGTTATCATCATACATTGTGGCCATTTATCGTTTCATGAATACCAGTTGGCGTTATTAGAACATGAATTCAGATGGTGAATGCCAATATTAGCAATGTCGGTAACCTCAGCGGTGGTAATCAATTTGCGATGACCAGGGGCGGATCCAGGATTTTTGGAAAGGGGGTTCATATATATATAAAGGTGTGGGGGTTCGTATTGCTGATTTTATCTCTTTTTTTTAAAAAAAAAATATCCCATGAAAATGAAATAGTTTGGTCTCACTGGGACCAAACTATTTCATTTTCATCGAATATTTAAATATGGGTGGGGACCAAACTATTTCATTCTCATCGAATATTTAAATATGGGTGTGGGGGGGGGGGTAAGGGAGTCCAAGCGAACTCCCATAGCCTTCTCTGGATCCTCCACTGACTCCCTGAGCCTCCTATGGATCTTCCACTGGACGACATCATAGATTTTGGCTAGCGGCTATTAATAAGTTCCTTTTTAAACTACTAAAAACTGGGAAGCTATTCATTCCGCCAGAAGCGTGTGTGTACAGATAGCGTCTATACATTTAAATCTTTCGAGAAAAAAAAACATGTTTGTAAATAGTATTTTTTTCGTTGCCTGCTGGAATGATAAACGCCGAAATCTCGTGCAATTTTGACATAGTCATGATGCCATATAGCAACAAGATATTTACATAATTGACGCAAACACAGACTGATAATTCCTGGGTTTATTATCTTCAAAACACACATCATAGAGCTAATGCACGCTTAGAATGCAGGTATAATGTTGATAATAAATTATTTTAGAGCAAAATCTCATTAGCTCTTGCATGTTTTGAGCTGTTTGAGCTGTTCGCCAGATGTTGCGATGCTTCATTTTTACTCGTAGACAGACTCATTTCACATATTATAAATGTCATTGTGCTCTGTAGTGTAATGAACCTGCACGTCTCACAAAACTACTACATCGGTGCTAAGATAACACGAAAACATCATGTTCTGTCATAATTGTCTGATGCTCATACATTGTGGAGGTTTTGTGGTTGGTTCTCATTTAATGCTCATGCAATGTTTTGGGTCTGTTCCTTTTCTAGTTGGGCATTAATTTCATAGGAACAAAGAGCTGCCATGGATGCTTTGCTCCATTTGTTCTTGCTTACGTGTGTAATTGTTGGTTTGGCTCAGTCCTGTCTCTCTTAAAGCCGTGGGTTGGCCGTGATCTGTGATTGTGGTATTTTCTTTTCACCTTCCTCTTTGTTTTGCCTTCTGTTGTCTTATGAGAGTCTTCTAAATTCAATGATGCTATCGTTAACGTTTTGCATTCTTTGATGCAATTGGCTAACTAAGCTTGGCTTACAGTTGGTGAGAGAATGCAGTTGGTAAAGAATCATAGGCTAGTAGCCCATAAATTATGCTTTGAACAACAACATAACCTAGGGCGACGATTTGGCCAGTAAAATAAATCTAAGCCCCATCCCCTGGCGGCTTTGTGCCACTTTCCAATCCAATGCGTTGTTCCTGTTGTTGTTAGTTCATTGTTTGTTGTGACTCCAATTGTATAGGTATGTGTTTTGACCTGGATTTTAAGTGTATTTGTTTATCCTTGTCTCTTGGTGTCCTGTGTTGCTTTATCAGTGTGGCGTTTCATATCCACTTCTTTTTCCTACTGTTTATTATGCATGGGTATGACTTTTGTTTAAAATTCAAAGAATCTATTATAAACCTTGATTTACACGACTGAGAACGATGGATGAGTGAGATGGTAATAACATCCTTACATATATTTTTATCAGGACCATCATCTTGTATTTTTGAACGATTGATGAGTAGCTGCTGTGCTTAACTTGGCGCTGAACTTCTCTGAAAAAAATGATACTATCTGAAAACTTACGTGTAAATTATAGAGAACAAAAATAAATACAGAGATACCTGAGTTTGTTTTTACAGACATTTAGTCAAACACAGGGGAACTTTATCAAACAGAGTATGGAATCAGAATCACTGACTCAGAAAATCTTCTGATATATATATGTGATAAGTATATCCGTCTAGCAATCATTAACACCAGCCGTTTACACTAAAAATAATTCCCACAACAAGTGAAATATACGTGTTTATCGTCGGACAGGGGCGTAGCTGGTCTAAAATCCAAAGTACTTTATACAAATGATCCCAAAAAGGGATTATTTACAAACAGCGTAGTACAGATGAGACGCCGCAAGTTGTGGCGTCACATCAGGTCTTGTGCTGTTTGCAATTATTCGATGATAAAAATGTACAGATTAAAACCATATATGATTCAGGGCCTCTTTTAGTGTTAAAAGCAGATTGAAGTAGATGTTATACATGTATAAATGATTTAATTGGTCTGAAAATATTTTCAGCACGTGCCTCAGATGGATCTGTAGTAATTTCCCAGAAATCGACAATTCTGTGACAAAATAACGCCTTTGATGTTTTAATTTGTCTTATTTTCTGTCAGAAGAAGATAACTTAAATGCGTTAGAACGATTCGAATGATAAGACAGATAACTTAAATGCGTTAAAACAATTCAAATGAAAGGCATATCCATGCAAAATTCAGGACCTGATTGCGTGAGAGTGTGTCACTTGTTGTTTTATTTCTAACCTTATGCTTCCTCCTTTTGGTGTAATATGTTGTATTGTGATCGTTGTTGGAAATCTCGTGTCACGGCTCAGTCAAATGCGCTTGTACAATATATGCACAATATTTGAACAATGATTGATTACTCGTTTAAGTACTTCATGCACTTGCATTTATAACCATTATCATTACACATTTATAGCCGTTTTATAGGGAAAGTATTTTAACATCTGTTCTGTGTGTATTGTTGATAGGATATTAAATTGTCTGAAATGTTTCATGCAATTCTGATTTCAAAATGATAAATTTACAGTTTGTACCCATCATATAGACAAACATCTAAACGAGATGAAATAACCTGTTAAACCTGCGCAATATGCGCGTTACATGCGCGGATCCAGAAAATTTTGTCAGAAGGGGTCCAACTTTGACATTTTTTTTAAATAGTTGATGAGGGGAGAGAGGATCCAAATACCACTATAAACAGGCCATCAGCGGCCCGCCAGCGAAACGCCATTAAAATGGCGTTTCATTGGCGTACCGATGATTGCCCAACATTGAATGTTGGCTTTAAAAAGTGTGCAGATTTTTTTTATTTTTCAGGGGGGAACCGCCCGACCAGTATTGCTAAGAACCCTATTTTGTGATTTTTCAGGGGGAGTCCGGAACCCCTGTCCCCCCTCTGGATCCGCTCATGCGTTGTATGCATGCAAATGATGTAGACACTGACAACCCTAGTCGTAATAAAGCTAGATTGAATCATGCATTATCAAATGTGGTACGACCACTGTCATCGATTGTGTCAGATGTACAATTACAAAAATTCAAATAATTCTTTTAGCTATTTATCGGCATTTTGTCCGAAATGGTCATCTCTTGTGAGGATGCTGCAGTTCGTCTGAGCGATGCACACCGTTTGTGTGTTCTCATTTCAAGGAAGTGGTGTCTGTGTCTGCGTTAAATTTAGAAGCATATTGTCAAATTGTATCATATCGATAGCCTTGCTAACGTACAACTTAGCAGTCAAACATTAATTTCTACTGTTGAAATCATTAACGTTAGAAATTATCAAATTGAATGCAAAATGAACAAGTTTTGAGATACTCCATGCAAGATGAGGAGCGAGAAAGATTTTCAAAAACGAAAGGGGAAATTGACAATTTGGACCGTTAAAATCACTGTCTCGCTCATCATACAATTAAGATGAAACAATACTATTCGAATCCAAAAATGCCTCCATTTTTACATGAAGCTATTTCATGTACACGTGATATTGTTAATATTGCATACTAATTGATGACAAGATATAGAAGATATAAAAAGATGCATTTGGTAATTCAATTCGCGTCTTGAAAAGAAACCTGCCTTACAAGAAGTCGAATATCAAGAATAACTGGTTTATACCCCGGTTAATCATGTTTATGTCCATACCAGATTGCAAAAGTCTTCGATATTGACGCACGCCTCGCTTCGGATACATTTCGGCCAGTCCATCAGGGTTTGGAACATACTATCACATTTGCACAAAATTGTTCATATTGAGGATATACAGTCTAAAGATTTGGTCGAAGCTATTACCTGTACCTCTTCCTTGTGTGTGCAGCTGCGAAGGCTCTGGTTAGACTGGTCTGTGCATAAACTGTTTGCAAGTGTTAACAGCAGACAAAGAGTTAATGTACTATATGCGCTGACACTTTTTCTCGTGAAATGTCCATTGAACAAGTACATGTAAAACTCATCATTGGAGATGTGTCTGGTGTGATACAAGAGAAAAGAGACATTTTGTTTGATTGTATTGACGTGTTAAGATCAAGTGCATTTCCGCAGCCTCATGCACATGCAGATTATTTTCAGTCATATTTGGAAACGCTTATGTAATTGCAATGGCAGACTGTAGACGATGGGGTTGAGGTGATGTGTTTTTTATGAACACCAGGTTACTGCAGCCATAAAGCATGTTTACCTTTCTGTTCATATCAGTTTTCAGTGTTTGCCAAGCAAACATTATTACATGCATATTATGAGTCAGTCTCTTTACATTAGGCAATCAAAGGATGCAAGACAAGGTCATATGTACCTTGCATCTGAACTGACATGGCTAATTGAAGATCCGGTGACATTTAACACTTGGATTGTCTCGATTTCCAAAAGGTATCGCATATGCGCAAACGCCTTTAATAAACGATCATGCTGACGCATCTAGAGGATCTGGATGCCTAAAGTTTGGTCTGAGCCTACATCTTCAGCAATTCCCACCTAGGCACTTGTAAACCCATCAACTTCAAATGACATTTTAAGAAAGAAAAAATAACAACAACAGCAGCAGCAGCAACAACAACAATAACAACAACAACAACAACAACAACAACAACAGCAGCAGCAGCAGCAGCAACAACAACAACAACAATACAAAAGCACACAAGAGGATGGTTTTTCTGCTAACGATATCAATTTCAAATTGTGATGTTTTTACCATTACTTGACTCTGTGCTCGTCAAGAAAAAGAAAAAAAAAATGGTTGGCGAGCCGGGTTTGCTAGACGCTAGAAAGGCAGAACTACTATATCATTTAGACCAGACCGTGTCCGCAAGCAGCCAATCATTGCGCTTTATTTTGAGTCTGAGACTGTACTCAAGTTTTAACCCTGATGCCAGCGTTAGTCAAACTGTGCAGATACACATTGCCATAAACCAGAGGACCACATGGTCATGAAGCGCTCACCTCACACCGAGTCACAATAATTTAGGTCATCATAAAAGGTAGTTTATGGCAAAGTTTACCTAGTTATAGCATATTAATAAAATTTGTCGGGCCCATACGAAAATCGACTTAAATTGGCCCTCTGGTTTCTGCAAAAATATGTTTGCAATTCAAAAAGAGCTACCTTTGCTGAAAGGTCAACCTTAACCCTTGGTTGATACCTATAGTCGTGGACCTTGCTATTAAAAAGGTCAATGCCAACTAAGAATCATCATTTGAGCATATTTGGTAGGGCCCACAACCCAAATGCTACATACCAAGGTAAAAAGGGCATTGACACTTTGAGCCCAGAGAAGAAGATTTTTGAAGTGCTTGTACATGTACCATATATGGGCTTGGTGGCCATCTTGAACCATTTGAATAAAGTTAACCACACCATAACACAAGAAGTCTCAATGTGGAATTTGAGTTTAAATGACCCAGTATTTCCTAAGAAAAAAATGTTTAAATAACCTGATGGCAATCCAATAAGAGCGACCTCGGCTGAAAGGTCATAAGTGACCTTGATCTTTGGCATTTATTTATTTATTGCCATAGTCTCATTATTTTAAACATTAAATGTAGGACAAGAGCGACATAGGATCATCCGTTGGTCTCACGCCCAAGGCCTTAAGTCATCGTCGTTTAGGTTGTGTAGACCTCAACCCTTAGCATTTTGCTCACGCAAGGTAACAAACGGAAATCACATGACGTTTTGGTACTGAATGGACGATTGTATAGTAAGCAAGCTAAAGTCTTTCAATATACAATTGAGCCAGTGCATGAGATTTCCAACAATGTGGTATGTGCGACCAGCAAAGCCTCAGATCAGCCTGCGCATACGCGCAGGCTGATCAGAGTCTTTGCTTGGTGCTAGAATATTCAATGATTGTTGAGCTACTGACTGAACATCATTTGGAGTTTCTGATATTAAAAGGAGGCTGCAGAGGCTCGTCTTAGTCTACACTTGTCAAAATGTCAAATTGTTGGAAATCTCATGTCGCGGCTCACATGTAACGGATACAGATGGTAAAGTTTTATGGTAGAACTACATTGACACCAACTTTCAAAGACTTTATCATCAATGTACCTTCATTTCCACATTAAATATAGGTACCAAGACTGGCATCAGTCCACTAAATGCATATAATCACATTCCATAATTATATTTAGCATTGAAAAAATCATCTTATAAAATTTTTATCCTTACTGATAGTCAGGCTTAGTCTTATGTTTATAAATTGCTATCTTAGAGAGAATATCATGCTAGAAAAAAATGCCATTAGCGACTGGGACCAGTCTAAGCTGTACCATACGATACTGTTTACTGACTTCCCCAAATCTGGTATAAATACATCAATAAAGCGAAATTCCATTCTATTCTGTTCAACTGTATTCTATTCCGTTCCACCCCACGCCTTTGACAGGTGATTTCTTGGTACAGGCAATAACAGACAATAATTGCTTATAAGCTCGTTGGAATCCCAGAACTGTCGAAGATATGCTCCTTGATGAGGTTTTAATGACTTTGTCTGGTCAAAAAGTCACGCAAGGTTCGTCATGCTGAAATGGGTTGAAGAAGGCAGTTTGTCATGCATGTATATCAACAGTGAGTGAGTTTGTGATTAACGTCTCACTAACAGCTTTGGTCATACGGAGACGGGGCAACGGCTCATCCGACTGGCTAGAGGAGCCGGGTACACCTGGGTAGATAGATAGATTCTTTGTTTTCCCCTTTCAGGGGAGCACATAATAATAAATACGGAACAATTACACAACTATATACATAGAAATACAACGACATGAAAATGAGCTGGGCCCGGATTTACAATACCTCCTTAAAGTTAAGCAAGACTTAAGTTAAGTATTGTTATTTCAACATGCTATATTAAATGCTAAATAAATTGCCTGGATCGATGTGTTTTTTTTGGTCAAAGATATCATTGTGATCTTCAGAAAAATTAAAACTTTTTTTCTTTTAATTAGTTTTAAACGTTATTTTTCGTATCCTGATAAATCAATACTTAACTTAAGTCTTACTTAACTCTCAGGAGGCATTGTAATTCCGGGCCCAGATAAGTATGTGGATTGTGTGTAACGGCAAACAGCATGGACCCGAATCAAGGCGAGTGGTTTGTTTATCCTCTACAGCACAGCGGCTCCACCATAAGTAGGGCTTTTGGCAATCGGCTACTTTGGATATAGCCAAATAAGGTAGTACATGTACTTTGGGGTGGAGGTCGTTCACTGTTGAATACGAACTCCTGTTGACAGAAAATTGTTGAACTTTTATGTAGCATATTGCTATAGATCCACATCATGTTAAAGAACTTCTAGCGATAAGGCGTATATTTTCCCTAGTTGACATGATTACAAACACCAAATTTTCAAATTGCCCTAATGTTTTTAAAAATTGTGTAGTTTGGCAGTAAAGTTTGCATAGTAGGCAACAAAATACGTTTTAAAGCGATTCGCTATTTACAATACGGTGTAAACGTGCACTTTCTACCCCCACCCCTCATTTAACGCCTTTATACTGGGTGCCGTTTAGACCAGATTTTGAGTTAACGCATTGCGAATTTTAAAAAAATTAAGAGTGCTAAACTGTTAAGGATATAAGTGCTCTTCATTTCCAAAACCTTACCGTATTCCTTCTGCGCATGCGTACAAAATACACCTAAATTGTGACGTTTGTCATTGGAAAGATGAAACAGGTGTCTTTCAGTTTATTTTTAGATGCTTTGCCCCCCTAGACCCAAGATGCCCTTTGGACAACGACATGTCGCTATAAACATTTACAACATATGTAAAGGGCATCTTGGGTCTAGGGGGGCAAAGCATCTAAAAATTAACTGAAAGACACCAGTTTCATCTTTCCAATGACAAACGTCACAATTTTAGGTGTATTTCGTACGCATGCGCAGAAGGAATACGGTAATGTTTTGGAAATAAAGAGCACTTATATCCTTAACATTTTAGCACTTTTATTTTTTTTTAAATTCGCAATGCATTTACTCAAAATCTGGTCTAAACGGCACCCAGCATAAAGGCGTTAAATGAGGGGTGGGGTAGAAAGTGCACGTTTACACGATATTGTAAATGGTGAATCGCTTTGAAACATATTTTGTTGCCTACTATGCATATTTTACTGCCAAACTACACCAATTTCAAAAACATTAGGGCAATTTGAAAATTTGGTGTTTGTAATCATGTCAACTAGGGAAAATGTACGCCTTATCGCTAGATGTTCTTTGTTCACGGCATAAGCGAACAACATTTAATGTTTTCATCAACGATTCGCTGTCTAGATATACATGTATACAGAATACTGTTTATATATTGTTATTAGTGCTAAACATGCTAAACGCAATTCTTGCTCCAAGAATCAAGATATAGTCTCTGTAGCTGTACATGACTGTTTGAATGTCATCAGATTGCTAACTGCCATCGTATGCAGGTTCCATGGCATAACCCTCTAGGCATACTACATACAGCTTTAATTTCAAGAGTCTAGTTAGTCAAGTTGCTTTGAATGTCATACGAATTCGGATTTTCATGTGATGTGACATGCATATAATAAACAATAAGTTAAATCATCGATTGCAATTTATGGTTGGAGAAAGAGAGATTAAAATATCTAAGTATCAGTTTTGGCACTTTTCCTGGGAGCGACTATTTGCAAGAAAACCTACACTACCCTCTGTGATTCTTGAACTACTGGTCAGAGATTGCAATTGATTTCCATGGTTAAATATGTGTAGCGATACTGTAAGGTTTTGACATATAAACATGGTATTTTCCATAGAAATCTGAGATATCCGGTAATTTTGTTACTTATCGCATAATAATGTGAGCAGACCGCATGCTCGTAAGAGTCTTCGCTGGTCGAAGTCTCATTCGAAGGTTCATTCCAAAAACTAAGGCCTCTATCCCGGCCAACTAGATACATATATTTGTGCATGTATTTGTATGTTCGAAGAATGACTAACGATGAACTGGCCCAGCTCCTAGCAATGCATACTAGCTGTTTTGGTTTTACTAAAATTCAAATATACTGAGGGAAAATAGTTTAGCAATTATTTATAATGGGGTTTCCCATAGGTGATCTTTGAAGCATTAGCTCTTTTTAATTGGCAGGTTCGCAAACATGTCAGTTGTTTGAAAATGACCTAATGGCTACCCGCAAGTGGTCAAAAGAAACAAAATCCGACTTCATAGTGAGGATTCGATCTGCTGAGCATTTTAATTTCAAACGTTATTCAATTGAAAGGGAGGTAATTTTGAGAAATACGATTTTCAACTAAAAACTGTACGAAAAGGGTAACCTAAACATTCAGTTTTAAAGCGTTTTTCACTGTCTTGCTTTTTGATCTAAACATTCGACAGATAAATGAAACTTTTAGTCGAAAACTTTTCGCACAATTCCCAAATAAGCTGTTTTAGCAAGGGGGCATAAAATCAGACTTTATATTATGTGAAATGTCAACATGTTAATGTCATCGTATTCGTGAACGTTTGTCAACATATATATTTGACAATATGAAATTAAAAGTCCTTTTTCGACTAAACTGTGAATCCTCAAAGTATTTTGCTAAACTTTTTTCCCTCAGTATATCTTACATTTGTATTTCGTGGGCTTTCGTTGTCCGAAAATGCTCATATTCGAAAACACATACATATTCGTAGCACACAAGTAAATCGCGTTTTGCCGAGATACTGCTCGGTTATTTTTGATCAATGAGAACTGATAAAAAATGTTCGAAACCATCTTGGATGCCAAAACATACTTGTTATTAGAGAAATGAAAATAAAATTACACCTTTCATCATGTTCTTATTCGAGGAATTTGTTTGGTATTCTGATCAAACTAATGTACTGGAATAGACTGGGTTGGAATGGTAGTGTCTTTGGCAGTGTTGGCTTTTCTCCTACGTATTTTTGTCCAAACAGAACGTAGGGCATTACAATTTCGACCTTTTAAACTCATACCCAAAAATCCATAGATGCATTTACAGCTTGCGATGTTTCACCAAGCTGCTGTTTACTAAGTGGCGCTGATAGGCATTTAATTTGACAGTTCTTAACTAAGATCCCTTTATAATTTAAATGGGAAATCCCATCAAGGGCCTGGATTGGTTTCGTAGGCCAGGAACTGTAAACAAAACCTACAGTATTTGAAGTTTGGAAATCGTATAATCATACTAGTTAATGTGATTCATAACATTTTCTTTTTATACCAAAAATTTAAATATATGACAAAACGTTACCTTGAAATTGAAGATTCAATACACCGAATGTCATTGTGTTTAACCAGGACATGGGGAAAAGTGCATTTTACCGTGTTGTATTAACAAACGTGGCCTGCAGTTGGTACATCAAATGCTTTTTGTTTCATTTTCTTACATAAGTTGTACAGGGCTCCATATCATGCGGATGCTTTCTGGGACTGTATGTTGAATTTGGCATTTAAGATCTCTTTTCTCGAGTTTTAGCATTTGGGTCATTTTCATAATCTGAGCCATATAAATGCGAACCATGCTACGAGAAAAATGCGTTTATGGCAAAGGCGGAGTTGAAAAGCCTTAGTCTGCCATGCATGGAATGCGCACAATCGGGCTGCTGTTGACCGACAGTTCGAGGAATATCATCGTCAACCAGAGTGCTCACTAAGTTCGCGTGGTTTATAAAGGTGGGATGTTTGGTATTACATGAATGAACACATCCGGATGGCCACATGGAGCTGATACAGGTGTATGCGTGATGACATTTGCGTGTTTTTGGTTGACAACGCAACCTGAAACTCTTGAGAACATAGGTGGTACAACAGGTTTAATTGTTATCCGAGTCTTTTTCGTGAGAAATTTCAACTCTTTGCATACACGGTTTTGTTTGTGCCTTTTTGTCGCCTGCTGATTTTTGTATTAAAATAAACTTAAAAATCAGGAATACCATTAGAGTGTCAAACAGCTTGGACTCACATCAGGCCCGACGTTTTGTCGGGCCTGATCTGGGTTTAAACTGTTTGTAAAGGTTTATCATGAGCAGACGCCACTAGTAAGAGTCAAACAAAATTTGAGAAATTAAAAAAAAAATGTATACATACAATAAAACTATAGGTGCCAAAAATATCCAGACCGCAGCATGAACACAGCGTCGTTGCAGCGAAAGCGATACAATTACGTCACAACGATGTTTTCGACGTTGTGCGTTTATTAAAGTCGATCAACGTCACATTAGGTTTTCCACATGGGTAAAATCAAAACAGCCTGCCGATCTCTTAACAGAGACATTCATTGGTGCTGATGCACAGGTTGATATGTCACTTTCTTTTTCGTATATGAAAGAACACATGGCCCCTCTGATTATTAATAATTCGTGGTTAGGCCTAGGGAAAGAGCGCCAGTTTAAAGCAGAGCAGAACAGAATGACGTGGCCGTGTCTCCTTATGACTTTATCTGTTAGCAGGACCGTATGATCTATTCGCACCTGAAGCAATAACCTACAACTGTACTTATTTTCAATTACAATTATCTTCTAATGTAAAAACTGGAAATAAAAGTCAAGCGGGGCGAAAATTGCTTTCCTTCAAGTATGTTTCCGGTATTTTCTGAAATTCAATAACAATAATTATGGTTCCAGCGAAAGAAAAGAACCTTAACGGATCGATGGAATGCTTATACATGTACGTTGATCAGTTAACGTACGTGCATTGAAATATTGCTGCATGTACATGTATGCATCGCAAAAACATGATAGGCGAGCATGCGAGATGTAGCCACCTTTGCTTTCACCCAATACATGTATTTCTGTTTTTCAACCAGGGGATGTATGCCTGCAAACGAATATTAGCAGTGCAAGATTAGCGCCCCTTTTTCAAAAGGATGCGAAAAGGTGAAACAAGTTGGATAACTGTTTAAAAATTCAAATGAACAGCGGTATAACCCCTTCATGGAGCAGGGAACATAGATTTAAAAGGAGAGAGAAGGGAACACGGCGATTCATTTCATAAGAACAATCAAATGGGTACATGTTTAATCGCATGAAAATGTACAAAATATGACTTGTGCATTGTTTCATATTTTGTTCATTTTTAGCGACTATACACCCTTAACAATAGCTTTAGCAGTTGTTTTATATTGATCGCATGTTCTTTGAACAAAACAGTTTCGCTTTATGCTATTTTCTCTTTGTTTTCTTTCGAAATGCATAACCTTCTTTATTCTAATTTTTCTTTGTCTTTTCAAAATCCCTTGTGCCGCTGAGTATTGTACGGGCAGATACCTCGATCGATCTGGATCAGGAGGCTGCTTATCCTGGTGATCTGGTCATGCACTGTTCTTGTCATTGAGTTATGTTTTTGGATTTTAATATTTATAGCGTTAGTTTAGACATGACTTTGATATAGAAATTCAAAGTTTAAATGGAGAGGGGGAAAGTATAACACAATAGTATTTCATAACGGCAAAGATTATTTTTTTATCCATTTTGAATCTTATCACTACAAAAAATCTCAATTCATGTTAACTCTCGTGCTTATGTTTAGCTCGTGAAGGTTGTTTTAGACGTAGTGCTTCCATTGTTTTAAGTAGCATGGGAATTGTGTTCAATGATGAATTTGTTTTGGATGATTTTTATGACCCGGATACTGATGCTGGAGAACAGGTTAAGCTACTTTGAATATAGACTGGCTCCAGTGCTTAAAACAATTTTTTAAAACAATTTTTATCAATATGTCATATCATATACTTGTAGCCGATCTAACTCTGATGGCTCTGTTTTAAAACAGAGCCATCAGAGTTAGACTGGCTACAAGTACATGTATATGATATGACACATTGCTGAAAAATTGTTTTAAGGACTGGGGCCAGTCTAGTGATAATAATACGATGGGTTGTCTGCATATACGTGGAGATAATCCACGTGCTTTAGCGGTTTGATTATCTTACGTACAGGTGGACAAACATGGTATATCTATTTTATACCACCAACACTAGCGTAGATCTTGCACATCAATAGATAAATCGTGCTAAAGATGGTAAACGCAGACTTGCTATCAAGAAGGGCCAATAAATTTCTGAGCGGATCCAGAAAGTGATATCAGAGGAGGCCAAACTTTTCTTTTCCAACTTTGAGAAGTTTTTTAGGGATACCACTACAAACGAGCCATTATCGTCCCGCCAGCGAAACGCCATTCAAATGGCGTTTCGCTGGCGTGCCGTTGATGGCCCAACATTGAATGCTGGCTTGATAACTTTAGAATTGTCATGGGATTCTTGCCAGTATTGGCAAGAAACCCTATGCTATTGTGATTCATCAGGAGGGGTCCAGATCCCTTGCCCCCCCCCCTTTGGATCCGCACAGGCATATATTTAACCAACCCCAATGTATAGTATCCACATCGTATACCAGGCCACACGCAGAGACGTTAATCAATTTAAGCCGACTGGAATTTCCCACTGTTATTAATTGGACCTGTCCATTTCTGCTTTAAAGGTTGTTGGGTGGTTGTTTACTTTTGTATTCAAATTTCAATAGAACATTCTGTAAGCAAACATCGGAGACGCTGATAAGACTCCGCGTTCTGTGGCGTAATCTGGGTCTGCACTGTTTGCATATGTCCCACAAAAAGAACGCTAAGCTTAAATGTGTCGAAAACAAATTATGTAGCAACCACTGCAGGTATTAATTCCTTTGATATTATAATGAACTTGAGTGTTCGGCCCTAGCTCTCTGTCTCTATGCCTGCCTTCCTAACCCTAATTAACATAGGCCCAAACCCTAGGTAACCCTTACCTTTAAACACAAGCATAGGTCTATGCCTATATTAGCCGGGGCACCCTTTGTCAGCTTCCGACACTTTGTCGGCTCCGATCTGGTAAGGGTGTTGGCCAATGACCCTCTTTCTCTATGTCTAACCAACCATAGGCCTTAACCCCAAGTCATCATAACCTTTAAGCGCAACCACAGGCTTGGGCCTACATTAGGGCGGGCAACCTATGTCGTCTTCTGAGACATTGTTGGCTCCGATCTGGCATGGGTGTTGGCCGCTGGCTCTCTGTCTCTGTGTTTCTTTTCTAACCCTTACAAACCCAAGGCTCTTACCCTATGTAACCCTAATCTTTGATCGCAAGCAGAGGCATGTTCCTATATTAGCCAGGACACCATTTGTCAGTTTCTGGCACATTGTCAGCTCCAATCTGTGTGTTGACCCCTGGCTCTCTTTTTCCATATCTGTCTTCTAACCCTAGGTAACGCTAACCTTTAAGCGCAAGCATTGACCTGGGGTTACACTAGCCTGGCTTCGGACACATAGTCGGGTCCGATCTGGCATGAGGATTGGATCCTGGCTCTCTTTCTCTATGTCTGTCTTCTAACCCTACTAACCCTAGGCCCTAACCCTAACCCAAGGTTTACGATATAGTGTATACTAAGGGAAATAACACATTTAAAATATTGTTTATTGAATATTTGCAGTTATTTTCCTTTAGTTAGTTATTAACCAATAAAAGAACATGTATTTTGTACCTGCGTAAAGAAAGATCAGCCTGCGCACTATTGCATTTTGTCCAGTAGTCGTTGTTATCAGAGAGCATAAAACATAATAAATATTTGCTACATCCACACGTTTAAATGAATTTTAGCTAGTCTCAGTAGCTGAGCAGATAATCTTAAGAATTGTCTTGTTCAATGCGCTTTGCGCCGTTGCCCACTAAAAGTCAATAAAACCCAATTTCCATCAAATGGCCTGATGATGAATTTATCTGATTTTTCTTCGATAACCGACATTGTTCTAGTCACTTTCATTGTTTTGAATCGTAATTTTGTTTGTTCGATTCCATTAGGAAAGCTAGCGGCGAACATTTGATATAATGTTTTTTGACATCTGAACTATAATAAAATAATAAAACCAATCCAGAGGCGGATCCAGGATTTCTGGAAAGGAAGTTCATATGTATAAAGGTGTGGGGGTTCGCTTTGCTGATATTATCACATTTTTCTTAAATATCCCATGAAAATGAAAATTTTGAATTATTTCATTTTAATAGGACATTTTAAAACGGAAGGGGAGGGGGAGGTGGAAGGGGGTTCGAGCGAACCCCCCTGAACCACGTTTGATCCGTAAGGTTCGCTTTTAGCCTGTGCGTTTTCATAAAAGTACCAAGACATAAGATTTTGATATTAATAATAATTGGATTGTCGAGCAAAGAATGATCTGGCGAGACTGTGCAATAGTGCAGACTCGCCAGGGCATTCGCTGCGTGCATACACGAAGTTAGGATGTAGATGAAGTCTCAGACCAAAATGTTAACATCTAGATAAAGGACATTTCGTAAAGCAAGGAATGAAATGGATTAGAATGGAATAAATTGGAATGGAATAGAATGAATTGGAATGGAATTGAGTGAATTGGAATGGAATGGCATCATAACCGCTCCAGAATACATAAATTTGTCTTTTTTTCTTTTAAAGGGTTTCTTTATGATTTGCTTGTCATTTAACTCTATAATACGAGTCAGTGGATGCGAGTCATTTTAGCAAATCACAAATAAATCTCTAGCCTGTCTTAAGGCCCTGTATTAAGACATTTAGCTGAAAGTTCTATAACTACTACAGAGATACATTTATGATGCTTTATTACTTCCCCATTGCTCAGAATACAGAAAATAAGACAGTCAGATATTTTTTCAGAGATGTATAGGCTTGTAAATGTATGTGCACATATTTTACTATTTTTCTATTTACTGGTCTGATACCAGTCAATAAATCTCTGACACAAAAAGCATTATCCATTAAAGAGCTCGACATTATTCCATTCAGAAATATTCCATACCATGTGTTATACAATGCCCGATTCATAAAAGAAACAAAAAAGTTTGTTCCATTCAAGTGCATTTACGAATCCATTTCATTCCCATCCAATACATTCCATCCCAACTGGTTTCATTCCAATCCATTCCATTTAATTTCAATCCAATCCATTCCATTCCAGTCTGACACAAGGCCTAGATACAGTACATCAGAATGTGCATTTGAGAAGCTGGGTGCACAAATTGCAGGAGGCTTCACTGCTCATACCAAAATACTATGTACTGGTCAATATAGGTGTATATGAAGCATCCAATCGAAACCAACTGTAGCCCCACTGTACAGTTGTGCAAGCATAAAAAAGAATCACCAGGTATTCTCAGCTCAAGAAAAAATTTGGGCGAGAAAATTTGCGAGAAAACATGTCTTCGGTTGTTTGCGAATAACACAGGCGCAGACCAGCCTGCGCATCCGTGCAGCCTGATCAGCGCCTTTGTTATTCGCTTTTTGGAAAGTATCATATCTAGGCTTGCTACAAGCGAAATTTCAAATTTCTAGATAGTCTGTGTAGCTGAGGAGACTGGTTTGAGCCTCGCTTTTTCAAAAACTCCGAAGACAGGTTTTGTCGCGTCTAGGCCCCAATGTAACAGGGATTCATGTTCATGTGTTATATTTCTGTTTCAGGTCCGGGAGCTAGTTGGGAGATGCACGTGCCCTGTACAGTTTCCAATCATCAAGGTGGGAGAAGGGAAATATAAGATAGGAGACTCTCAAACTCTAGTCTTTGTGCGGGTAAGTTATCTGTTTTAACATGTTTAAATTTAACAATTTTTATCAGACAAAAATGCTTATCTTTTCATATATATAATAATGGTCATTAATTATAATTAAAAGATCAAACAAAACAACAACTAAAATTTGATGTTCAAGTTTCGTCCATAAAAGTAAATATCGGACTGAAATGCTTTGTTTTCTAAAATAACACACTTTAATCGTTTATGAACAATAATAAGAGGTTCCAAGAAAAATAGAGTAAAACATTCGAGAACGATTCAAAACATTTCGTTTAAAACTCTTAAAATTGGACTGTTAATCTTCAGAGACTGTTTCGAACCATCGAATGAAGTGAAGGGTTTTTCTCTTGGTGATTGCGTATTCATACCCATGTCATTTATTT
Source organism: Loripinus fragilis (assembly GCA_964019695.1). Classification (NCBI taxonomy): domain Eukaryota; kingdom Metazoa; phylum Mollusca; class Bivalvia; order Lucinida; family Lucinidae; genus Loripinus; species Loripinus fragilis. The sequence goes on from OZ026525.1 coordinate 39,569,384, forward strand.
ATTACAAAATATACTGACTGTAATGTGCACGACCCGTGATGAACGTAGATTATTCAGAAGGAATGTGTGGGAAGCAAATTGAACGGACAGACGGACTCGCGCAGTGATGATAGTGCACACCTCTGGGTCGTGCAAAAGTTCGATACCAAGTCTTTAAAATATTGTTGTAATTGATGATTCCGATTTGTATTTTTTTTTCAATTTAAAATATATATTGTGGTTTTCGGCAGTTTTCTACGATTTGAATACTCCCAGCTTTGCATATCAGTGGGTGGACAATGTTAAAATTAGGAAGTATGCAATTTGATCCAAATATACCACGTGGTTCCAAAGTTACGAGCATTTTCACTAACTGACCACGACCGACTGGACTATTGCTTAGCAAAGCCACGTCCACCCAAAAAGGCTGTTATGCATGTCAGTGGTTTGATGTTACAGCCATGTGGTCACCTGCTGGGAAAGGGCTGACCTCTTGGCTCTCTTGTATGTGCTGTTTTCTTCTGTTGTTGCCATTTTCCCACATGGTTTCCTGGGTCAGGTGTGGCATGTGATTGTATGGATTTCTGATCTGCTGATCTTTGCTTTCTTCCTTACTTTTAACTAATGTATAAGTATGCTTATGCCACCCTTACCAACTTAAGCATGAAATATCTCATGATGAGCAAGGTCTACACTGATGTAGGTGGTATAAAATAGTTATACCATGTTTGTCCACCTGTACGTAAGATAATCCACTCGCTAAAGCTCGTGGGTTATCTCCACGTACAGGCGAACACCCCATGGTATATACTTATTACAAAGTTTGATCAAGATCGTGTGGTTCAAGAGTTAGAGCATTTTCACTAACTGGTGACGGGCGGACAGACCAACTCATACATTGTGTCATCTTCGCAAGCCAAGGGTACTAACTCCACTTCGTTCCTTACGTAAGGAACGAAGTGGAGTTAGTACCCTTGGCTTGCGAAGATGACATTGTGTATAGTGCAAACCTTTTGGTCGTGCAATTGTTTCCTAAAGTGATAATTTTACCCATGTACCATCATGCAATCTTTAGTTACAATAAGTGCTGAAACTCTTCGTATTTATATCCCACCAAATAAAAAAAAATATTTTGTACATGTACTGAAGCTTGGTCAAGATATATATATACGAGGTATAGTCAGGTAGGTGGTGAGGTCTGGCTATAACCTTGTCGTTAATGCCCTTTGACGCATAAACGATGTTTAAAACGGACGTGCTATGAAGCGACAATGTCTTCAGCTGGACAGCCAAAGCTTAGCATGTAAACTATAGATCTATGATTTTCCCAGGCTAATGTAGCATATAATCGCCAGTCATACAAATCAGCTGTACAGACATGAGCTATATGATCATAAATGATCAACACAAATTCTCGACATGAGACCCAACTAAACAGAAATCAACTATCGTCCCAAGCCAGCAAGGTGGCTGGAAGTACCTGAGTTTTACAATAGTGCTGAGCAATTCTAAAACTGACCCAAACTTGATGATCGTTTCAAACCCTGATAGACCAAAGGGTCGTGCTATAAATGTGTAACGGCAATTTCAAATTTGTTGAAATAAACATCAAACACCTATCTATCTATCTCTTCATAATCCCGAACCCTCTTCCGAGTATTATTGGGATGTTTGCATGCGCATGGTGTGTTAGTAAGAAAGATTAAAAACAAGATGTTAAGATAAAAGAATGATAGTGAGATGAAAATAAAGATGATAGTGTTAGGTGTTAATAAGATGGAGTTAAAAGCAGATTAAATTTAAGGCTGTGTATGATTGATCTCGCTTACTCCTGTTTTAAAGGAGTCAAGATCAGAAACCAGGACGAGATCAGCTGATAGCTTGTTCCAAAGAACAATGGATATGGGGAAAAATGAGTATTTATAATAACAGACTGATGTATGAATCTGTCTGTAAGAAAGAGAGTATTCAGTGTAAGATATAAAACCAGAGAATTGAACAAAATTTGTTCAGGCAACTTGTACCCCTTTTCCCCAGAGTCAATCATGGAACACATTCTTGCTCCTACAAATGAAGCAGATTATGTGATAAGGTTTCAACTTTCTCCCAGCATTTTCAAGATTGTATATACTGACCATTTTAAAGCACATTTGTCTTAAACAACGAATGCAATTTTACTTATTTTGTTTTATTTATTGTTGATATGATAACTCCTAAGTTACAGGTAATTGTTGCATACAAAGTGATTGTTTTCAGAATAAATAGAACATATTTTTTTCATGCAGCTGATCATTGTATATTTTCTTACTTTTTTTCTAATGTCCTTCATACAAAGAATTATAAACTGATTTGACCAGCACTGATATTTTTCTCTGTGGTCTACACTACATTTACAGCAGGAACCAATCTCAAGGTGACAAGCTGATACTCTGAAAAAGAGCAACCAGAATTTCTACCTTTTTGAGTCCTTCGGCATTATATTCTAGACTGTATTGTATTGTTTATCTACAATTTCGTCAATTTTGTGTATGGGTCCCAGGATCCCATTGGTACATCCTTATCCATTTTGATATTTAGTGACAACAGGGAATCTGACGGTCAATAGCCAGATGAGCATGGCTTTATATGATTGCGTCTGGATTTAGCTCTCCAGTTCAGTCAGACAAAATAATGGTGTATATTGCTCTATACGATGTCACATAGATAGATAAACAAAAACAAACAATACAATCTACATTGGTCTCTCAGTAAACACTTCATAAGAAATAAATAACACCATAAGGAAGCCAATCGTCACATCATTTTGTGTTCAAGTTTAAAGCCTGATATACACGATCACTTTTCTTGTACAAGGAAAAAATGACCAAGAAAAAAAATGGTAGAATGAATTGCATACACGATACAGGTATTCTAGGTACTAAGCACTGATACCTACCTGTCTGGGACACAAATCAAACCTGACATATTCGTGCTCTTGTTGAGTCATAAAGTGTATCTCCAGCACGACCTAGACAAAAGTCAATGGAATTTTAAGCTCCACTTGACTTCCATATTTAGTAAATTGTAGCAGTTGCTTAGTTTCAATGTTTGAATCTGAGACACCCTTTTACACGAAGGCCTTGCTTATTATTGGGACACGACGCGAGAAAACCTCTTTGGTCTTTGGTGGTTTGCGAATAACAAAGGCGCAGACCAGCCTGCGCATCCGCACAGTCTGATCAGCGCCTTTGTTATTCGCTTATTGGAAAGTATCATATCAAAACTTGCTGCAAGCGAAATTTTAATTTTATACTAGCTAGTCTCTGTAGCTGAGCAGGCTGGTTTGAATCTCACTTTTTCGGAGCCCCCGAAGACAGGTTTTCTCGCGACGAGGCCCAATTATTATAAAGTGTCACTTATGTGTTGAAACTGTGGTCACTGTGATTATTTCACAGTAGGTTTAATAAACACGATATCAAAGCTCAGCTGGACAATACCAACGGAAAGATACTAGAAGTTTCATGGCTAATTAAAGTCAGATTTATCTCGCTCTCAACAGTAGGCAATACATTCCTAGTGATAGCAAATTTTAAGATTTGACACATTTTGGTTGATCATCCCCAGTTGTGCACTTTGACGATCTGTGCATTTCCATATGTATATCCAGTAAAAGTCCACCGTCACATTACAGAAATTTTATAAGCAGTAAAGTCGACAATTCTTGTAAAATCATGCCAAAACGTAATGTTTTCCGGTTTCTCCAAGAATGCATTTCTCCAAGAATGCTCTTTGATATGTGTTTTTGGAGAAAAAAGGACCTGTGATAATTTTAAAGAGATTTGTTTTAAAAAAGATGATGCTACAAATGTAATATAGATAGAACGTCTTATTTAAAACATCAAGTTTTGCAATTGATGATCGACTAGATGTATGAAATGATAACTGTTAATCTTTGATATATTTTTTCAGATATTACGTAAACATGTGATGATTCGAGTAGGAGGAGGCTGGGATACGCTGGAACATTATCTAGACAGACACGACCCCTGTCGCTGTAACTTTCAGGGTAAGGATTTTTTTTCATGTATCCTCACGGAATGGGGTATAAATGTTCAGCACAAAGTGAGAATCGGTTCAATTCCCGAATTGTACCTGCGGATTCCGGAAATCCGGATTCCGGAATCGTACCGGACAATTCTAGAATTGCGCAAGGGGTATTTTAACGATTTTTGCTATCACCAGGCCTTGCGCAAAGTAGGAATGGTTTGGACAAAGTGAGAATTGGGTGAATCCCATTTTAACTTTGACTGTTTGCATTTTCAAGTTCAGTTATTTCCGCTCATAAACACAGATTGTATGTGGCTACTCGATCATTAGCACAAAGTTTACATATGATACTTTCCAAAAAGCGAATAACAAAGGCGCTGATGAGTCTGCGCGGATGCGCAGGCTGGTCTGCGCCTGTGTTGTTCCAAAACCCCCGAAGACAGGTTTTCTCGCGTCGCGGCCAAAATCAGAGTATCTCCCGATGCCTTTATACATGTTATACATGTAGGAATACATGTAAAAGCCAGGGAAGTGTAATATTTGAAATTGCAACGCTGATGAGGCCCTGGAAAGGATTTTTATGGATACAGAGATATTGGTCAAAAACGTAAGGGATACGGGATATTTTTGTAAATATTTAAAGGGATACGGGATACTTGGATCAATTTTAGGGGTATGGGGATAAACTGCTTTCTGAATTTGGGGATATTTACCATGTTTATTTAAGGGATATGGGATAGTTTTCTAAAAAATAATGGGATATTGGATACTCAGACCCCCCTTCCAGGACCTCGAAAATGTTCAAAGCGCATAATGTTACATTGTACGTAGAATGTTCGTTACCTAAGTTAAATGCATTCAATGTACATGTACATGCAGATAAAAAACAATCAACGTAAAATGTACAATGCACATTTTTTCTGGCACAATTTTGTATTCAGTTTCGACGAAAATTGCAGCACTTTCAAAGTTGTCCAGATTATGACTGGGGACATTTTGGCTGCATATAATTCTGATAAAAAAAATCTTTAAACACCATTGTTACATTCATTTTTACGTAGGGCCGATTCACCCCCCTGCTAAGTGAAAGGTAGAAATTTGTTCAGGATTCCATCAGATCGTTATCACTATGGTATTCGACCCTCTGTCGTCCCTCTATTTTATCGAAAGGTTAAAACCAAGATGAGATCCCTTAATAAAAAAGATACTTATGATTCTCTCCTGTATAGATTGACACCTTTCTATATATACATAGAATGAACTGTTTGGAATGTGAACCGTCTTAAAGTTTATTGTGTATTTGAAGTTAAAATCATAATAAGAGTAATCTAATTGTACAATACACACAATTCATTCTGCTTGGTCTCTAGTGTGAAAATAAAAGGTGAAAAATATGTAAACAAAGTGTTTACACACCCGGGTTATACTCTTAAACTCTTTGAACTTTTTTTTATAAACTTGTTGAAAATTAAACAAGTAACCTTCGTGACCTCCACAAAATAAGTAAATTAAAAAGATAACTGTATTGTTTGTGCGTCTGTGCGAGTAACCCCTGAGTGCAATCACATCACATTGGGCCAGCGTACGAGGTTTTGGTATTTATCGCATATGCGCAAAAGCCTGTAAAACGCCCATGCTGGCATATCCCGCGTGACTAGACGTCTTTATTTTGGTCTAAACCTTCCTCTACTTCTATACTTTGCGCATTCGAGAAGTGAATGCCAGGCTGGTGAGACTGCGCGTATGCTCAGGCCCATCTGAATATTCGCTGCTCGCCAAAGCGTTGTGTGCTGACCCATACATTTATCAAATGTTACTTTGATCAGTCATTGCATGTATCAAGACGTATTACACTTGCTGCCTTAACTTTTCAACTACCAGAAGGCAAGAATAGCGTGTGCAAACGAAAAAGACCCAGATGGGGTTACGAAAAATACCATAAAAAGTCTGAGAGATAAGCTAGCTCAATATAGGGCAAACCCAGATAAGACTGCGCCTAATGAGCAGTCTGATCAGAAATTGCGATGTTTGCCCTATCTTCACTACCGTAACGTATATTTTATACACCTCTTGCTCTGCAAAATTAGCACTGGAAGAATGTTGCCCAAAAGCTGTTTAGTAGGAAATAATGTGTAAGTTTACACTAAAAGGGGTGGCAGTTCAGCTGCCACCAATTTTGGTGTAAAGATACGCTTATTTTTACAGTTTTACAGTGTGAGTAAGTCAATTGTTGGGATGATTATTGTAAGAAGTTTAATTCTCCGACTTATTGGGGTAAATACGGTACATTGTAACTTAATAACACTATCCTATTGTTTCAGGTCACCGGCAAGGTGGGCGCGGACCAACCACTCCAAGGCGATCGAGCGTATCAGCTGTGACGCAGTCTGTTCCAACTACACCTAGAGTCCAGAGAAAACTCTCAGTCACCTCTCCTGGGGAGTTACAGTCCCAGATTTCAAACTTACATATACCCTCTCCAGGGCCCAACTCAAAGAAGCTACCTCTAAACCGGACTTATTCTCAACCAGATACGAACATTACGTCTCCGGGAACAAGTTCTAAGGCGCCTAGCTTTTCAAAATCTGGAAATAGTGCTGTTGTATCTAAGAACTCCGCTTCAAATGTCTCAATGTCTAAAACTAAACACTCTTCCGTTTCTTCGAACTCATCGCCAAGTGTTGTGAAATCGGGATCAATTAATCAACGACGCAGCGCATCCCCTGCCCCGGGGTTGAGGCGAAGTCAGTCCCCAGCCCCGGAAGCTATCAATCGACTCAAGAGTCCGTCACCCGCTCCGTCCAGCTCAAAGAGCACGACTGGTGCTCGAACTCAGTCCGTCCCGGCCTCTGTGGCCAAAAGATGTGCTTCTCCAGTGAAGCAGATAACTTTATCAGACGTCAGGTGAGTACATGCTTTTAATATCACTTAAAGCACCATTCACAACACGAGCCGTCTGCTTTTGCCATCTGGTCAGAAGCCTGTAGATTCAGATCAGACTGCTTCAAGTATAGGAGCAGTCTGATCTGGGTCCACACACTTACATTTGTCAATAATGTTAACAGACGACGTTTTTCGAAAGCATTTTGCAGGCGTTTTAAAGGTTAACCACAACTGCAGCTAACGATAAATTTGTGGCATCTTTTTTTCTGCAACTGAATACTCTCTCTCTCTCTCTCTCTCTCTCTCTCTCTCTCTCTCTCTCTCTCTCTCTCTCTCTCTCTCTCTCTCTCTCTCCTGAAATTTTCTTGCGCTCAGTTTAGCGAATAGCAAACGTGAGAGAAATTATATGTTTGTGGTTCTACACGTTGTGAAAGTAGCAGATATTTAAACAATATTATCATTCCTTTCCATTTTACGAAAGAACCATTTCTGAAATGAAAATTTAACACGGTTTGTTATTGTTCGGATACAACAAAATCAGGTTTCCTTTCGATGAGGCCCATTTAAACTCTTATCATTTTCTGTGACGATGAAACTATATACATTTCATTCTATATTTTCAATAAGTAAAAAGCGTGACTGAACGTCATAGACTTCTTAACATTTGGTAACGGACATAAATTTTCATTGGGCCAGATAGACAAAAAAATCAGCGTGAAATTGTAATAATTTTCTTATCCATCAGTTTTAATATTTGTTTTGGGTGCTCAAAAGAACCGTTTCATTGAGACGATTCTTTTGAGTGCCCAAAACATATATTGTGGTTAAGAATTAAGAAAACGATTTTTGATTACGCACTCTTATCTAGAGGCCGGGTTATACAGATAAAAGGTCATCAAAGTAAGATTAGATCATGACACTTTTCTATATAATATCACACCCATATAAAATGACAAAATTCTTTACCCATTACAAAAACTACTTATAGTGAAGTGTCAATGAGGTTTATCGAAATCATTTGTCATTAAGAACTTTGAATTTTAATGAAGTGACTTTAATAGATTTAAGTATCATGAGTATTCAATTTGGTTATGAAGTTATCCCTTAAGAAAACACAATTTCCTATGTACGTCACTGCGCTGTCTCTCTGATTAAAACCTTGGTTGGTCATTTCTGGAAAACGGTTAGCTGATTTGAGCCAACACTTACTCTAACGAGCCTCCATAATCAATGGACCAGAATCTGACAGTAAGCTAGTCCATTGGTTATGTAAATTGTTAAAAATGAAATAAAATATTGTTTAAACCAACACAAAATTGTTTAGCTAGCGCCAATCATTTTAGCAAAGGTGTTGTTAAGAAATGCTTTCAGCATAATGTCTACGATCACGCGTGTATACTATCCCAATTTTATGTTTTAACAACAGAAGAATCCAGGGCGAAGATTTGGTACCAGTAAAATGCATTTAAGCCCCCCCCCCCGTGGCTTAGACTGCTGTCCTTTCTAAGGCGGTGGTTCTGTTGTTGTTGATATATTGTTTATATTTGCTCCCATTGATTGTTGGGGTTCTGAGTTTTGTTATTGTTTTGTTATTCAGTACTTTTTGTCCTTCTTGTTTTGCAATCACCTTGGTGGGAAAGAGAGAGCTGATCGCTTTACTTTAACTGTCTTTCTGATGTTTTGTGACAGTCAGTGTTCTATGGCTATTCCTCACGGTGCCGTAGATTAGCATACAGTCATAGATTGTGGTATTTCCTAATCATACTCACTTGCTTTTCTTTTACATGTATACGGTCCTCTACATGTACTGTAGCAATCAATCTGTCACTGCCAGTATTTTATCTTCATTTTTGTCGCTAGAATGGCCATATCGCATGAATGCCACAAGTCACATGACTCTATAATTGACGGTTTTTAACCAACCTTAGATAGTCTACGCGCGTGAACGTAGACATTATGCTGACAAAATTTCTAAATAGCAACTTTGCTAAAATGATTACTTGACAGTTCTATTCAAAGTTCTTTAATTTTTAAGTTCCTTCGGTTGTTCATCTTAAACATGTATTGTTTCGAGCGAACGATATTTTAAAAATCTGACTGCATTCGATTGCCCGATATTCACTAAAAAGACGAACAGCTAATGCCTGCCAGGATCAGACTGGGTTATCATCCATTTAGCGCATTTTTGATACATTTAGTTTACATTTAGTTAGTATTAGCCCTAGTCAATGTGCGGTCACGTTTCAGAGCATTTAATGATCCCAAAAGCAAGTAAAACCTGCTTTGCCAGCAAACAAATTGGGTCATTTTCCTAAACATAATTCAAGTAATAAAATGCACATTCACCCGTATTAAAACGTTTTTAAAACGTTTTAAATGTACATATCAGAGGCTTTTAATGACATGAAAATACAAAAGAAGCAATTTATCAACAAGATGGGTATCATTGAACGTTCTACACTCAGTAAATTAGCACACCATAGTAATTACATTTGCAAACAGTGCAGACCATAATCAGACGCCGCTTCTCGGCGTCTGATCAAGGTCTGAACTGTTTGTTGTAAAATGCGACCGTTTTCAATTACTATGTCAAATTTTGGAACGTAAGGCATTACTACGTCAAAGTGCTGATGTCTTCTGCAATTACTCTGAAACATGTACTCTTGGCTATAGATGAATGACGGAGACACGTGTAAATACAGGATAATACCCAGTGTTCCATATACATGTACACCAATCTTTGTTCAAATGTCTTCGATATCTTTGGGTATCTTCTCATTTGCTTCTGATAGAAGCCTTCTCTTCTCTATCGCTTCGTCATAATAGCATTATATATTCATATTACAGCTTGATATAGATTAAAGAGGGATGGTAGGTAGGGTGGCGCACTCTCTGTTGCAGCTTTCAGAGTGATGTCCCTGTAATATTTGACCTGTTGACAGGATGAAATTTGCTTCATTCGAGGCAAATGAGGCCTTTATTCTATCTCACTCTTCTTTTTTCTCTCCATCTGGCTGGAAGGAATCCCAGCATGACTGAATTATTGCTGACTTAACTCAATTAATCAATCAATCAATCAATTTAATCAATTAGAGAGGGACTGACCAAATATCGTTGGCTCTTGTGCGTAACTTATTAGCTCAGTGTCATATTTGCTATCATACTCGTGTTACTTGGACAGTACTTTACCAGTCACGTGTTGCACATTGATGTCATGGTTCTGGATCGGCCACTGTTCAGTGGGTTTCTTGCACCTTGAGATACTGGCCTTAATGACCATAATGGACGGCGTGTGTGAAGTAACATATGCTAGAACAAGCTTACTTATAAGATACGCCACGGGTGTCTTGGTTGTGTCTTTCTGTCATAAAGGGTTGAAGTCTTCATTTGTCATGCTTTGTGATAACGCGGTGGCCACCTTAAACCTCAGTTGTTATGTGGATCTTTCAGACTGTAAATATATAATGGTTTAAAAAGATAAATTCTAAAGGTAAATATTATATTTATTCGTCTACGAACGTAAGCAAGGATTATGAATTTTTTTAACACAACAACAACAACAACAACAACAACAACAACAACAACAACAACAACAACAACAACAACAACAACAACCAAACGCTGTGTTGTAATCTAGAGGAAGCACCATGCTGCATACTACATGTACATTTTATAACTTATTCTAAGGATGGAGCATGCATACCTTTAGATTAGAGAGCATAATAAGAAATTGTCTGGCAATTCAAAGATGGCCTCCGATTGAATTGTTTCGATATCTACGCTGTGGCGTAGGTTGTCATCCCCGCAATAAGTGGTTTAAAACACTAGCAAACACAATTTTCTGCTGGAAAAGTTCACAAGTCATGTGATTACGAGCCCACACTTTAATTTATTGCTTTATTCTCTGATGGTCTATGATTAAAATGATTAAGTTACGCATAATCAATGTTCCACAACCTAAACCATTTTATGTCATGGTGAAATAGATCGAATTAAAATAAAACCTTAGAATAAAACCATTATTTAATTATATTGCGTTCATATAAAGCATAATGGCATAATCGTCTACATTAGTGGATGCTGTATTTTCATGAATAAATTAATAGGGTTACTGTAAATAGGCGGTTCTCTCCTACCACCGGTCTGTCGGATGAGACTTAATATTAAGCCGTGGTCAGAACCACTGTCAGTTGAGCCATCGGATGCTCCCCGGAAATAAAACCACAAACACGACTCAGTACTGGTTACAGCCAAGAATCTGCAAAAAACAACAACAAAAAAAAAAAAACGCATTCGTAGTGGAGATCAGTATGTGGACGTATGGTTATTTTACAATCAAAAAGTGTAATCACAGTTCATACTGCTCAGAGAGCAGTCTGATCTGAGTCTACACTGTTTGTACACCCGCTTGGGTTTCGAATATCAGATGATATTCGATTGTGTATGTTTTGATGCTTTACGTACCACTCAACTATTTTCAGTCAGGTCGGGACTTTGCCTGGGATGAACCAGTATTAAGCAGAGGATACGTATCTTACTCAAATACAGAACCCAGTGCCTCTGTTGAGGCTCGAACCAGCGACCCCTCGATCCCAAGTCAAGCGTCTTTGCACTCCTCTGCTGCTCTCCGTATTCAACCAGATCTGAAAAATTAAAGTATGGTGATAACGTGTCCTTATTGAACCTTTTACGGTATATAGAAAAATAATGGCAAAATGTGTCTGTAAATATCTATAGCCCAAGACCGATATGTTACCTTTGTTCAATGTGAAGCAAGTCTGGGCTCAGTAAAATTCGATCTTCTAGGACAAATACTCGGTAGACACAAACATCTAAATGTTGATATATAAGGATTAAAATTGTGTATTCAGAGTTGAATAATATAAAAATATTTAGAGCGTATTATTTGGGGATAATGACGAATAATATAAGGCAGTTGGTGAATCATGCATTCGACATAATAGAAGGTTTTCTCAAATGTAATTCTCATTTTTCAAAAGCTTTATAGGTAAAGAGCCTTGAGTTTAACATTTTTAAGCGATCGATATGGCCTCTAAGATAAGAACAGTGCATATTTTATTACAATTGAAGATCATACACACAGTATAGACTGCTTGTTTGAAATTCTGAATATTGAACAAAATATATCAAATTAACCTGTGAAATATTGATGAATTTAATTCTATGTTAAACTCAATGATAAGGAATGGTGATTTTGCATATATTAGGATCAAGATTCGATATGATCCTCACACAAGATGCTATTATCACGTAGACGAAATAGTGGCTACATTATAGTTGTGTTACAATAAAATGAGCTTGTTTAAAGATAATATGGAATTATCATAAAACAATATCTATTGAAAATTTGGAGCTTACTTTGCCATGGAGAGGAGCAAATATTTTACAGCATTTACGTTTTCTGAGGAGGAGTAAGTATTTTAACCAGTACCCCTTAAGGCCCCATGGACTGACCCATACGTGTTCAAACATCATGGTTCTGGTGGTCTAGTATGTGCACCGCCTTACAATGGATTTTTAGGTGACACAAATTAATACATAAAATTAATAAAGACAAGAGAGGAAACTCATTTTATATCTGTCCCTATAGACTCGTATTACCTTGCAAATAATGAAGACCTTGATGAGATGTCGCAGATTGCGACATCTCATCAGGGTCTACACTGTTTGTTGTCACAAATGTAGGACAGTTAATAGTTCATAATTGGCTAACCTATTGATTTGCATGAAATATTAATAGGGTCGGGTTAAATGCCAACAACTGCTTCCGATCTTGAGATAAATACCGTATTTACTCTTCATAATAGGACATATTATAGACATAAACAGTTCTTGCACGATATAATATATCTCGTATTATAGGAATGAACAGTTTTTACAGTTCGAGTTGGTCTACATTATTAAACATGCCGTCGCCTCATGCACATGTACCCTGACCAAATAGTAGGTTGTGTATGTGGAGAACAACACTAATGGTGGTTGTGAATAAAAACAAAACGCAAAAAACAAAACAGGATGACGAAACAATTATCAGCTTCCCTAACGGTACCGTCCCTTCGGAAAGCTTCAAGCGTACCTTTACACTTATTTTGTCATCCATTACTTTGCGCCAGAAATGTTCTAAAGTCGCAAGTCACAACTCAAACGTCATAAGTCGAAAGTCATAAGTCGAAAGTCGAAACTCCTCCTCAAAATATGAACGACCAAAGTACATAAATCAGTCTCTCCTTAATGGTAATTCTCTAACAATATAACATGAACCGCGGCATGAGATTTCCAACAATGTGGTATGTGCGACCAGCAAAGCCTCAGATCAGCCTGCGCATATGCGCAGTCTGACCAGAGCCTTTGCTAGTCGCTTGAATATTCTATGATTGTTAAGCTACTAACTGAACATTATTGGGTGTTTCTTAGCTTTGAAGGAAGCTGCACAGGCTCGTCTGAATCTACATTTGTCAAAATACCACATTGCTAGAAATCACACGTCGCGACTCATATGGAAGGAGCAAAATTGCTTATCTCGTTGTTGGCCATTCGCCATTGCTTCAGATTTGCACCAAAATGGTCCAAACCCACACATCATTAGTCGCAACATGCGCAAACAATTAAGTCGCTGGCGAGGTTTCAATACCCAACTCTCTGCTAGCTCAATGCGTGTCTGTGCCAAGATGTTTTATAGCCAACGTACTGTTAGCTAAACTATGGTCTGTGGCAAGGTGTTAAATACCCAACTCGCTGCTAGCTGAATGCAGATCTGTGCCAAGATGTTTAATAGCCAACTTTATGGTCTGTGGCAAGGTGTTAAATACCAAACTCGCTGCTAGCTGAATGCATGTCTGTGTCAAGATGTTTAATAGCCAACCTACTGTTAGCTAAACTATGGTCTGTGGCAAGGTGTTAAATACCAACCTCGCTGCTGGCTGAATGCAGGTCTGTTCCAAGATGTTTAATAGTCAACTTACGTCTAGCAGAATGCTAGATAGTTGCAAGGTGGTAATATCCATCCCATTGCCAGCTGAATACAGGTCTAAGGCAAGGTGTAATGTATCAAGGTGTAATGCACCAAACTCACTCAGTCACTGTTCGCTCAATCCTGGTTTATAGTAATACTGTATTTAGTGCACCACTGCACTGACTGAAAACATAAGGCTGAGTGTGCGCTTATATGATCATTTGCGATTATTAGATGGAATACGGTAGTAAGGATCTGATCTTTAGTTTTCTGAATTCTAAAAGCGGGCCACCATTGGAATTAGACGGATGGCTGAGAATGGGTTTGCTCCCCCCCCCTAGGGAATTTGCAGACATATCATATCTTGTAGAGAATTGAAAGCCGAGTCTTTTAAGAGATGTTTGCACTCTGTGCTCCGGGGCGTTAGTCTGTAAGAGCCTGTAACATACGTTACTTAATCAAACTAAGAAAAAGTAAATTGAAAGTTTGGGCTACAAATTAAAGACATTAAAATATTTATTTAAAAAAATCATTCATATAGTCTGCATACTGGATATCTTAACTACATATGACAGCCATTTGAACAAAATTGCCGCTTCCTAAGGTGTCATATGCGTTACATAAATCAGATAACCCATTAAAATTTGCAAGTGTGGCTAACATCATTTACATTCACAATCTCTCTGTGTGTTTTGCAAAATGTTTTTAACCATGTCTGACTAGCTTATGCAATTGGCTAACAGAAAAATTAAAGTTTGTTTCCCTAGCTTGAATATTTTTTCTGTAATAAGCAATTAAACAACCCTACCCCTACCCAGTTTTAAGGTAAAATGTTTGGTATTAAAACTAAAGTAAAAATAGTTAAAAAATATTTGCAGTTGATGAATGTGTTTCATTGTTTGGGATTTATTTGCTTATATGAAAAGACTCATAAATCTGCAAGTTTGTTGCAAAATTTTCAATATCAGAGGCTGTAACATATGTTACCTGATGTAATAAATGGGCAAGCTCATTGTCTTTACTTAAGATATGCCTAAAAATGTTTTAATCTCCTCGAGGGAATTTTGCAGACATATTCCTTCTTATAGTACAACTCAAGCTGCATCAAATAAGGGATGTTTGCACTCTCTATGTTGGGGCGTTAGTCTGAAACAGCGTGTTATATGCGTTACTATATCAAATAAAGGAAATGTAGTTTGAAAGTTTGAGATAAAATTGTGAAAAAACTTGCAGCTGTTGGATATCTTACATTGTTTAGGGATTTTAAACTGGCTCCTATGATAAAGACTTATATATCTGCTAGTTGTCATCAAATTTTAAAGATCAGAGAGCGTAACATATGTTAGCGTGATAAGTAAAATCATCAAACAGTATTTTGACATCAAGCTGAGTAAGGGCCTGCTCCATCCTAATCCCCTTTGGAATTCTGCAGACAAATTACATCTTATGTAACCATTCAAGGTGCATTTAATAAGAAATGTTTGCACTCTGTAAGTCGGGGCGTTAGCCTGTAACAGCTTGTTACATATGTTACTATATCAATTTGAGAATAAGAAATTTGAATGTTTGTGCTACTAAAAGAAGACATTAAAATTATCTAATAAATTGACATTCTTATAGTCTTTATACTGGATGTCTTTACTACATATGGAAGCTGTTTAACAATAATACGGCTAACTGTGGTGTTATGTGCGTTACATGAATTTGAAAGCTATAATTGTGGCTATCGTCATTTAGTTAAACAACTTCTTTGACTTGGTTTCAAACTGTTTTATTTGATTTTACAAACATATACTCAATTGATGAATAGGAAAAACCAAGTTTGCTTTTCTATCTTAAATATATTGTCTTATAGGAGCTTATACACAGCCCTACTCCCAGTTTTACAGAGAAGCGAATTTTGTTATTACCGTTTAAGTAAAACACATGAAAGCGATTACAGCATGTGGATATTTTTCATTTTCTTAGTCTGTCTTGCTCATATATCTGCAAGATGTCATTAAGTTTAAGATCAGGACACTTAATGTGTACTTATAAGTCTTTGGTGCCAAAACACTAGAAATTATATTCATTTCTGATTATCAAGCCCATGGACTGTTTTTACAGATGTTATCAATGACATTTTGGACACATTTCCTAATACGGTGCATATAATGCTAAATATAGAGCCCAAATAGAAAAGATAGTTTTTCATTTTTACAAGAAAATACAATAAATGAAATGGTCCAAACTATTTTTCATTGATTTAACACTCATGTTAAACGTTTGTCGTTGTCTGCTTCTGTGGTAATTATTATTATCACATGCCTCCTTGCAACTAGTAAAATCATCACACAATATTTCAATCATTTACTGTTATTCAATTTTACCACCAGTCCACTCAAAACTGATGGGCCATTGTCAACTTTCCAATTTTGCCATTTATGGCTTGGAACATTCGGAAACTGATATGAATCCCTAATAGTTGGCTCTTTGAGTATGTGTTTCAAGTGATACTCTGCAAGTAGGAGAAAGACTAAAGCTTCACAAGGAGGAAAACTATGCCATTAAGAGCAATGAGTACCTGGACTGATGTACCATGATATTTCTGTGATAAAGAATCATATCTTAGCTGGCTAACTTTTATAAATGTAGCCTTTCCATACATGCAACCCACATATTTTCATCTAATTATGTCTCTGCACTTATTATCTTTCCCCAAGCATTCAAAAACTTATTTGAAGTCTTAGAACTTCTGAAGTGCTGAAACCGAGGTAACTCTTTCCCTTCAGATAAACAAACTAGATGTATCACAGCAGGTAAAGCAATGACATGCAGGATGAACAGAGCGCAAAAAGACCCTTTCAATTCAATGATTCACTAAGTTTCTAAGATAAGAGCGCTTATTAAAGGATGTAACATATATAACTCGTCATAATAAATGAGCAAGGGCATTGTCGTGACATCCTTTTTGATTACACAGTCAGAGGCAAGTGTTTTCTATTTCAGTGTTTTCAATGGATCATGAAATGAGGCACCCTATCAACTTGTTTACACTGTATAAATCTTCCATATAGCATAATATAGAACTACTGGTTATCCCATTCTACCTATAGTCCACTTTCCTTCTTTTGAATGCAACAGCTAATGATATGGCTGTAAAAATTGTGAAATCATAGGTTTTACATTATTTTAAGACATGCTTCAATGTACTGACATCAAAAAACAACCTACTGCAAACATAATTGATGGCAATGTCCAACTTAATATTCTTTCTCTTATACCAGATAACTTTCAAAGTGTAACAGAAATTGTTTCAGACGGTCTGCCAAAACCATCAAGAGTCAGCGTTGTAACTAAAGAAAACTTAAAAAGTTCTTTAGGTGTAGCAAAATACTATTGATCTAAGACCTGAGGACTTAAGCACCAAAAGACCTGATAGGTTCCATGGCAAATGATGCAAAAAAGCAGCCTATCAAATTTCTGTTTGACCAATGTCAGAAATCTTAAAGTATTCTTAGAGGTACACGGTAGAGACATAGATTTTGCAAAATCAGAGCAAAGTTATCATTTGACTAGCATGGATGCAGATGCAGCTGCAGTTAGATTGCTCTTGCCACTTCACAGGAAGAGATAAATACCAGAGTCATACTCTTTTGTATGCATAAATGTGAAATGGCATTTAACCCATATTTAATCAGGTGTTTGATCTTATGACACTGACATGCTGTTTCTGCTTTTGAAGAATGCTAAGGATTCAATTTTGGCTGAGTCAAGTTGTTTGACGATGGCACTGGCCACACATACAAAGAAAATTAAGTCTTTTGATGGCAAAAGAAGAGGATCACACGAAATGCTTATAAGTGATGTTTGTCACAATTACCAATTTTAAAAAGTAATCTTAATTAATGTAACACATATAACACCATAGGAAGCTGTATATTTGTTAAAAAAATCTTTTCTTATGTATCAAAGGTATTCAGCATGCAAACTACATGAATAATTCAAATAAATAGATAGTTTTATGTCTTCTTTCTGTGTCTCAGACTTTCAGTTCATTTATTCTTAAATTGATATGGTAACATACGTATCATACCATTACAGGCTAAACCCCTAGTTAATAGAGTGCAAACATCTCTTATTTGATGCAGCTTGAAATGTTCTTTAAGGTAGGATATGTCTGCACAATTCCCAAAGGGGTGGAGAGGAACAGGATTGTACTCAGTTTGCAGTCCTAATACAATGCCATGATTCTACTGGTTGTGATGAAATGGGTGATTATTTTGCCATAGAAGCAGACACAATGATAGACATTGTGAGGGTGACTTGAATAAAGATTATTTTTGAATAATTTTATTTAATAGGTATATTTATTAAATTGTGTCATTTATATGAGAACTATTATTTTCTATCTATATTTCTATATATTTTAATATTATAGGCATAAGGAAATATGTGATTAAAAAGGATATATATAACATAGGTAACACAATTCCATAGGCTTGTTATCAGCAATGACTGTAATTACTAAGACTAAGGCACCAGAGGCTAGAGATTAATAGGAAAACATGTGAAAAACGGTATTTTTCTGAAACATCATCTCTTACTTCCAAGAAAATTTCCTAGCTCATTCATTATGCCATGTAACATACGTTACATACTTTAATATGTGCTCTGATCCTGATGTCACACTTGCAATTGTATGATTCTTTATTGCATTAGCAAGACAGTGCCAAAAATGTAAGATATCCACGAGCGTCAAATATTTTCATATATTTTTCTTCAATAATAGATACCAAAATTGGATACTTAAAATTGGGGGTAGGGTTGTTTAATAGCTCATATAAAACAATGTATTTGAGATAGAAAAGCAAACTTTGTTTTTTTCTATTAGTCAAATGAGTATTTTAGTAAACTAAGATTAAAAAAAACTTGTAAAAATGCACAAATTGTCTGTAAAATGAATGATGTTAGTCACGATTTCAACTTTCAAAGGGAAATTTAATCTATGTAACGCATATAACACCATTGAAGGCTGAAATTTTGTTTGAAATGCTGCTTTTATGTAGCTTAGGCATCCAGCTTGCAAACTACATAAGAAATTTGAATAATTAGATGGTTAAATGTCTTCTATCTGTAGCTCAAACTTTCATTTTGATTTTTTCCTTAGTTTGTTACAGTAACATATGTAACAGGCTGTCAGAGACTAACGCCCCGGAGCACAGAGTGCAAACATCTCTTAAAAGATGCGGCTTGAAATTTTCTTCAAGATAGGATATGTCTGCAAAATTCCCTAGGGGGGGGGGGGAGCAGGACCTTTTTTAGCTTGAAGTCTAAATGGCGTTTCGCTGGCGGGTCAATGGTGGCCGACAAAAGTATGCTAGCTGAGAGACTGTTTTATTACGAAACGTCTTTATCCGGGGGACTGGATTGTCATTCAATTCTGAT
The DNA here is from genome assembly GCA_964019695.1 of Loripinus fragilis. Lineage (NCBI taxonomy): Eukaryota > Metazoa > Mollusca > Bivalvia > Lucinida > Lucinidae > Loripinus > Loripinus fragilis. The sequence goes on from OZ026525.1 coordinate 39,588,672, forward strand.
AACTCAAATTCATCAAACCATGGCCTGCATCATAACAATAGTCTTAAATTTCGTTATGCATTTTAACGAGGGTTCGGATTTTATTATGTAAATTGTAACATAAGTGGGTAGTTTAGTTATCATCGTGTGAAATTGTGTTTTGTATAAGCAGCAACACATACAGTAAAACCTGTGTAAAACGGTCACTCTCAAAAAATATAAAAAAATGGTATTCAAAGCCAATTATCGCTTAATGCAGGTCAAAAGTATTGCAGAATGCTCCAAGCATTCTACAATACTTTCGGCCTTCATTAAGCTGCCATTGGTCATTAAGCTCTTTGTTTTGTCTATTTTTGAGTAGCTGTTTTACACAGGTTTTGCTGTATATGTTCCAGACAATGCTTTATAATGCCCGAACTTATGTAATAATGCTATATACGAGGTAGGATAAAAAAAATTCTGCCTCAGCCTAAAAAACGACCATAATTCCAGATAAAACTATTTGAGTGCACAATTTTGAATACTTTCTTAACCATCACTATTATCATGTGTTTAATGGGTACTCAAAGGCAAAACTATGTTTTTATGACGTGGCACATTTTTATCCAAGGAAACTTTTGAGCTGCTGCCTTTTTTCGTAGGGCTGCAGGGTTGAAGCAGCAAATTTTTTATATGAGTCAAAAGTGTCGGAGCCAGTTCAAGAGATTTTGGTACATATTGCATATTCGTAAAGTCTCTCTTAAACCTTGCGTGCACAGCTACAAAATGTTAGTAGTTGGGCTGGAGACCAAACTTATGAGTTGTGCCTTCAACCTACGCTATATGTGCGAGCAGCGAAGGCTTTGGCGAGAAGTCCTGCGCGGATGATGAGGCTCGTTTCAGCCTTAGCTGCTCACTGATACAATAAGTTTTGTTTGTTTTGTTGCTTTACGTCCCAAGCCAACAGCTATGGTCATGGCGAGACGGACAGTTCACCTAACCACACTTTTTCCTGGGCAGGCTTGAACAAGCAGTTAACCAGTACTTTGTGCACATACTTTCGCTTGTAACTGACAACAGCCCTTCTTGAATGATTCAGCGGCAGGGAGGAGAATGACCATATAAATTACTTCATGATCAATCTCCACGAAAGTATGCTACCGGGCCGGGATCGAACTCGCGACCCCTGGATCTGCAGTCAGACTCGCATCTGCTACCAGACACGTTACCGACTGCGCTACGCGGCCCGGTAAGATGCTACAACAAGTACCAAATTCGCAAGTACAGGCTTATGTATCAATGTACCAATTCTTTTTTGCCAGTGCGTGTGGGGCAACTTTCAGTTTACTTGGTCCAGGAACCACGGTCTAATACTTATTGAAAGTTATCGTCAAATAATTTCGTACAATAAAATCTGAACCGAAATTAACTTTGCATCATTTGATATTGTTACTCGATACAATAATCAGGCGTCCAGATAATATAGGGCAATCCTAAATTATTTTTCTTATTTCTCAACCCAAATATATGTTGTGGGTGTGCAAAAGAACCGTCTCGATGAGACGGTTCTTTTGAGCACCCAAAACATACATTTAGACGGATAGATAAAACATAATCTAAAGTTAACTCTCTTAAAAGCTTATGTGGATATATGGAACATACTCTTAATAAATTGCAGAAGCACACTGTGAGGGGTAACCCCATAGCAAGACATGAACTATGGACAAATTTTACTAGGATGGTACATGTAGTCAGGTAGTTTTGTACTCTGCTGAGGCTGCGTCACGAAAATATATTTATTCTAAAAACCATTTCTCGTATTCTGAAATTGCAATTTTCTGACCATCGCTCGATTGCCAAAGCTTACTACTCCAAAGGGAAATAAACAAATAAAAAGAAGAACTCTATATCTATTAATATTTAAAGCTTATTATCATAATATTGTAGACCCAGACCCTGTGCTTTATATTACAGTTCTCTAAAAGTGGACAGCCAAACTCAAAATATGCTGCATCAAACTGCAGACATTAATCTCCTAGGTTAAAGAATTTTGGCACAAATGCTTCCATTATATGGAGTTTCAAAACAAACAAAAAGCAACAGAAGAAGGGGCTTTAAAACAATAACAGCAACAAGACAAACGTCCAATTTTCGTGGGTTTGAAACAGACAAATAAAATCCAATGAAAGGGGTTTCAAAACAAAAACAGGTCAATCCAGGGAAATATGTTTGGACCATAGACTAGTATTCTTGGACAGTTTAAGTACAGAAACAACAGCAAACAAACTTCCAACGACAGGGGTTGAAACACAAGCTATTCCAATGAAAGGGGCCTCAAAATAAGCACTTCGAATGAAAACGAAAACTTCCATGATAAGTAGTTTCAAATAAAAAAAATCTCCCAAGGAAAGGGGTTACAAAACATGAGCTTCCAACATGTCCAATGAAATTTGGTTTTAAAACAAAAACAATCCAAGGAAATATGTTTTCAGACCACAGACGTATGTATCTATTGAATGTATTCTTCAGCAGTTCATACCTAGTTGAATTTAAATTGGAATTCATCGATTATTGAATACAAATGGGGTCACGTGCTTTAGATCTATTTAATTTAAACATAGTGGCACTTTGTCAAACCATAATGGAATTTGATAATGAAATTGAATGCATTTTAAAGGACGATGTTGTTGTGTGGCTTCAGATTTAAGCTGTTTAGTAATTTCGCGATCAGTTACCAGTTATGCCAGTGTGCGAGCAGCGAAGGCCCTGGCCCTGTCCTTGTGTCTGATCGGCGTCCCTAAAATTGATACATTTTCAACCATTGCAGACCCAGATGAATCGCTGTTATTTACCTAAGCAACAACGAAAAACTGATTTGAACCCCCTTTGAAGCAAAACAATGTAAATACATTGTAAATTGTTTCTCTCATGCAGAATATCAAACACATTTAGTAATAAGAGGGGGAAGGGGGTGGTAAACCGACTTAATAATTGTTTTCTACACTGAGATGTCCTTCAAACTAATGTTGATAGAGGATCTTATATGAGTGCTCTTTATCAAACGAGTTGATAAAAAGAGATAAATGCTGTCCCCTTAGACTGGAACTAATCCAAACAGTAGAAAATGGCTTAAATTAATACCTCATTTTCCTCTCAGATAGCAGAAACAATTTTAATAAATTGTTTGTTTTAGTTTATTCTTTCAATAGGGTATACATGCAATATTTTTTTGGAGGGAGAGAGTATCCAAATACCATTTAAAATGGGCCGATGATGACCCAACATAAAACTTTGTATGCTCGCTTGAAAAAATTGTTATTTTTCAGGGGATCCGGACCAGTATTTCTAAGAAACACATTATTTTTGTCATTTTCCAGGGTCTGGACCCAAACCCCCCCCCCTCTGGACCCGCACATGGTATTAGAGAAGAGAAAATGTATATCTATAATATGAATGTGCCCATGATAAAACTTAACTGAAACGTCTGCACAAGTCTACTATCACTTGAGAAGTAAAATTGTCCACATTGCATATCGTAGCTATCTATATTATACTAGATCTCTGGGGTCAAATCGTACAGAACAAAACCAATCTATTTCTTTTATTGCGATGAAAACAGTGTAGAGTAATTATATGTTATTTATGATGATATTTGTTTCTCAAAAGCTGTTTGAAAATGGCTGATATTTTATCAGAAATGTTGATAGCATGGCAAACAGGTATGGCAAAAGGTGAAATGAAAGGCAAAATTGAAGTATCTGGTATTGATCTACTTCGTACTTTTATCATGGAAATAAATTAAATTTCAGGACTTTAGTTAAGAGTGCGTACCATAAAAAATTACTGTCGTATTTCTCGACCAAAACACATGTTGTTGGTACTCAGAAGAACCGTCTCAATGAGACGGTTCTTTTGAGCACCCAGAAGATATGTTAAAATTGATGGGTAAGAAAATATTAACAATTTTACCATAAAATCATTTTGTTTATCTAAACCTATGCATGATGATAAAATTTACTGAAAGCTTTCAGACTAAAATGTTTATACGTGGATTGAATGTTTTAATACCACTGTGATAAGATTCAACACAATTAAACTCGCCGTGACTTAATCTCAAAGTTAATTGAGGTCGGATTTAGAGGCACTTGAAGTGCGACTCCGATATTTGTGAACCAGGGCTGAACGACACATCATTGCCCAACTGCCTCAACTAAGATCCCAGCAAACACATAACGTAAAAACAACATCGTATCTACGTGTCACATCGACTTTGATACGACGTTGTTTTAACGTTTTGTGTCTACTTAAATTCAGTTTGGAATAACGAGATTGCTATTTAATTGATCTGTGATCCAATGCAACAGATTATTGGTCGAATACCAAACTCCACGCTGGCGGAATGCTGATCTTTGGTAAGGTGCCGAATACAGATCTCTCTGCTGGCGGAATGCTGGTCTGTGGTAAAGTGTTAAATATCAAACCCGCTGATAGCTGAACGCTGGTCTGTGATAAGGTATTTAATATCAAACTCACTGCTAGCTGAATGCTGGTCTGTGGTAAGATGTCGAATATCAAACTCACTGATAGCTGAATGTTGGTCTGTGGTAAGGTGTTGAATATCCAACTCACTGCTAGCTGAATGCTGGTATGTGGCTAGGTGTTGAATATCGAATATCCAGCAGACGGAATGCTGGTCTGTGGTAAGGTGCTGAATATCAAACTCGCTGATAGCTGAATGCTGGTCTCTATCAATATCCAAGCCAGCACACATCGGGCCACTCTCGGCCCGCCAGTAAAATGCCATTGGCTGCCCATAGTGGACCGCTTTTATGCGCTTACTAAGGCGTTTAATACCCATCTCTTTGCTAGCCAAATAATGGTCTGTGACAAGGCGAAAAAATATTCAACACACTGCTTAATGAATGCTGGGATGTGCCAAGTGGATACATGTTTAACTCCCTGCTCGCTAAATGTTGCTATTGGTTTAAACCGCAACCCATTTCTTGCTGAATTCTGATCTGTGTTTACTAGTCAACTCCCTGCTTGCTGATCTCTGGCAAGGTGCTATATATCCAATCCCATGCTAGCTGAAGGTAGATCTTTGGCAAGGGGTTAAATATACAGCTCCTGCCAACTAAATGCAGTTCTGTAACATTACATGGTGCTTTAAATATACTTAACTCCCGTCTAGCTGAATGTTGGTCTGTGACAAGGTGTTGAATAACCGACTCATTCTTAGCTAATTGATAGTCTGTGACAAAGTGTCAAATACCAACTCGCTGCTAGCTGAATGCAGGTCTATGCCAAAATGTTAGGTGCCTAACTTACGTCTAGTTAAATGCTAGGTAGTGGCAAAGTGTTGAAAACCCATCCCACTGCATGCTGAATGCAGGTCTATGACAAGGTGTTAAGTATCTAGCCCACTGTCAGTTGAATGATTGTATGTATCAAGATGTTAAAGACCAAATTCCCTGCTAGCGTGAACATAGTCTGTTGGAATATGCTAAATACACAAGTTCCTAATGATGATACATTGCAATAGTTAGAAGGCTTCCATGCGAGCTGAACATATCTTGTAATTCAACAACAGCAGAATCTAAAGCGAATATTTGGTACCAGTAAAATGCAATTAAGCTCCCCGGTGGCTTAGGCTGCTGTCCGTTCTAAGGCGGTGGTTCTGTTGTTGTTGACTTGTTTATTGTTACTCCCATTGTGGGAGGCTGTAATTGTTCTATGTTTGTTGTACGTTACTTTATGTCCCTTCTAGTTTTGCAATCATCTTGATGGGGAAGAGAGAGCTGGTTGCTTTGCTTAGTTTGTCTTCCTAGTGTCTCTTGATTATTTTGTGACTCTTCCTCGCGGTGCCATGGGTTTGTCTGCAGTTTGAGATTGTGGTATTTCCTGATCATACTCACTTACTATTTACTAACAGCTGAATGCTAGTCTGTGACTAGGTGTTAATACCAAACAAAGGTCCTGGTAGTAGAATGCTGGTCTGTGGAAATGTGCTTAATACTCAGCATTTTGGTCTATTGCACATGTTAAATACCCCGCTAATTGAATTCTGGTCTGTGGACATGTGTTAAATGGTCAAATTCCTACTAGCTGAAAGATAATCTGAAACAATGTATTAAATACCTAACTCACCACCAGTTGAATGCAGGTCTGTGATAAGGTTTTAAATACCTAACTCACTGCTAGCTGATTGCTAGTTAGTGGATATATGTTGAATACCAAACTAACCGTCGGCTGAATTCTGATCTGTGACAAGTTGTTAATACCAAAGTCCCTGCTAGATAACTGCTGCTCTGTGACATGGTATCAAATACCCAACTCTCTGCTGGCTGAGTGCTGGTCTGTGGCAAGTTGTTAGTACCAAACTCCCTGGTAGACGACTGCTGCTCTGTGACAAGGTATCAAATACCCTAATCTCTGCTGGCTGAGTGCTGGTCTGTGGCAAGTTGTTAATACCAAACTCCCTGGTAGACGACTGCTGCTCTGTGACAAGGTATCAAATAGCCAACTCTCTACTGACTGAGTGCTGGTCTGTGGCAAGTTGTTAATACCAAACTCCCTGGTAGACGACTGCTGCTCTGTGACAAGGTATCAAATAGCCAACTCTCTACTGACTGAGTGCTGGTCTGTGGCAATGTTTTCAACGTCCAACTTACTGCTAGATGACTGCTGCTCTGTGACAAGGTATCAAATACCCTAATCTCTGCTGGCTGAGTGCTGGTCTGTGGTAAGTTGTTAATACCAAACTCCCTGGTAGACGACTGCTGCTCTGTGACAAGGTATCAAATAGCCAACTCTCTACTGACTGAGTGCTGGTCTGTGGCAAGTTGTTAATACCAAACTCCCTGGTAGACGACTGCTGCTCTGTGACAAGGTATCAAATAGCCAACTCTCTACTGACTGAGTGCTGGTCTGTGGCAATGTTTTCAACGTCCAACTTACTGCTAGATGACTGCTGCTCTGTGACAAGGTATCAAATACCCTAATCTCTGCTGGCTGAGTGCTGGTCTGTGGTAAGTTGTTAATACCAAACTCCCTGGTAGACGACTGCTGCTCTGTGACAAGGTATCAAACAGCCAACTCTCTGCTGGCTAAGTGCTGGTCTGTGGCAATGTTTTCAACGTCCAACTTACTGCTAGATGACTGCTGCTCTGTGACTATTATCAAATATCCTACTCTCTGCTGGCGGAGTGCTGGTCTGTGGCAAGGTTTCACTCTGCTGGCTGAGTGCTGGTCTGTGTCAAGGTTTTCAACCTCCAACTTACTGCTAGATTACTGCTGCTCTGCTCTGTGACTATGTATCAAATACCCTACTCTCTGCTGGCTGAGTGCTGGTCTGCGGCAAGGTGTAGAATGTCCAACTCACTGCTAGGTGAATGCTGGTCTGTGACAAGACGTTTATGCCGAACTTCCTGCTGGCTGACTGCTCGTCTGTGACAAGGTATCAAATATCAATCTATCTCTCTGCTGGCTGAGTGCTGGTCTTTGGCAAGGTTTTCAGCGTCAAACTCACTGCTAGGTGAATGCTGGACTGTGATAATACGTTAATACCAAACTCCCTCTAGTTTACTGCTGGTCTGTGACAAGGTAGCAAATACCCAAACTCACTGCTGGCTGTGTGCTCGTCTGTGGTAAGGTGTTTAACGCCCAACTCACTGCTAAGTAAATGCTCGTCTGTGACAAGACGTCAATTCCAAACTCACTGCTAGCAGACTGCTGATCTGTTATTAAATACCCAACACTCTGCTGGCTGTGTGCTGATCTATAACAAGCGTCCAACTTACTGCTAAGTGAATGCTGGTTGTGGTAGGACGTTAATGCCAAACTCCCTGCCAGCTGACAAGGTATTAAATGCTGGCTGAGTGCTGATCTATGGCAAGGTGTTCAACGTCCAACTTACTGGTCTGTGACAAGACGTTAAATATTACCAAACTCATTGCTAGCTGACTGATGATATGTGGCAAGGTATTATTGTCTGTACCCCAATATCCACATCTACTTTTGCTTTAACCCTAACCATAATGTGGCATTTCATTTTGGTCTGCACTGTTTGCTAACACAAAACTGATCTTCCGAAAATACATATATCTTGAAAATTTTAACCTGTGAACCTTCAATTTATACAATGGGCCATCCTGACTTAATTGTATCAAACATTCCAAAATTCCATTTGTCTTAAAGAGGTCAAAGTTGTCTAAACAAAACCATGCACCAGTAGCGTGCTTTGATATTTTCAAAAAAAGGCTTAATTAAAAAGTTTTATTTGTAAGTTTTTGTTTACGTAGTTGACTTCAGGATGTGGGTTTAGATTAGTAGCACTGTCGCCGTTAAGTAGATAAAATGTTTATACACAAATATTTCCGATTTGTAAATGTGCCAAAGATTCAGCCAGAATGTCGCTATATTTGTAAATAGCACACTGGGTTTAAATTATATGCTTAGTCTTTCCTTTAATAGCTTTCGAGAATTTAAATTTTATTCTTTCAGCAAACAAACATAATAATCTGCTGGCAATCAATATAATAATCTTCATTTTTATGACTATTTTATTAAAATAAGAAAGGTGTATACAACGATCAACATAGTATACTTTTTAACAAATATATGTTACTGTCATTATGTTTCAAATTTGGAAAAGGCTGTTTACAGTACAAGTTTATAAATTCTGGCTTCGTTCATTTCGTTAAAATGGCCATGTATTAAGTAATAAGTAATTAATTTAATATCTAACATACAACGTCGCATCTAGGAGCGTAATAACGCCAAATATCATATGACGTCGCGTCTGTGAGTGAAATAACGCCATGCATTTATATCGATAAACCACTAGTGTTTTAGAGATTTTTGGGTACATGTAACGTTATGAAATGATGCTCATAACAACGTCGCGTATTTATGGTAAAATATAGACGTTTCACACCAAAACTTATTTTAAAGGCATATGATAAACAGAATGTAACATTCGTGCTCCTGTATTATTTAATTTATTAAAATCTTTGCGAAAAAGTGATAAAATACTCGGCAAGCCTCGCATTCTTTCACTTTTCACCATTTGTTTAATAAATTCAATAAAACAGGAGCACTCATGTAAGATTCTCTGTCTATTAAAATTGATAAACCACTAGTGAATTACGTATTTTGGCAACTTTATAAAATGACGCCAGTAACAGAGTTACGTATAATATATGGACAAAATCATGCAAATCACAGTTTTCACATTTTGTAGATTTCACACATGTTTAGCACCTTTAACAATGCATGAAGCCCGGGCGCTTGTACAAAACATGTCTCTAGGTTTTGCAACCGGACCAGTTTAAAACGTACTGGTATTTATTGCTTTTCATTTTGATAGCTTTGAAAAAGAGCAAATATATTAATCCTAAAAAGTAAAAATAAAACAAAAGAAAATACCGTATTTTACCCAAAAAAGCTGACATTGTGCTTACAAGGTTTATTTTCGAATTATACACCCATTTTACAAAACGGTATATGCTTCTATAAACGATGCAATTGACCGGAAATCAGCACTTCATATATTGTAAACAACCCATTAAGTATTTGGTGTGCGCTTTCTAGGTAACATGCGGTATTGTAATTTTAATCCACAATTTCAATGCATATCTGTGTTAGCCTGTGCAATGCATAAAAGATTGTACAGTAAAACCTGTGTAAAATGGCCACTCCCGAAACGATAGAAAATTGGTTTTCAAGACCAAATATCGCTTAGTGCAGGTCAAAAGCATTGCAGAATGCTCCCCTTGGAGCATTCTGCAATACTTTCGACCTTCATTAAGCTACCATTTGTCATTAAGATCTTTATTTTGTCTAATTTTGAGTGGCTGTTTAACACAAGTTTTACTGTACATGTACTCGTATTACAAGTCTTTAGTTGATGAAGCTAGGGCTTACATTGACAAGCGAAATTAAAGACGTTCTTGTTTTTTCCAGATCATCCAGAGAAGGTAAAGCTGGTTTGCACGTGTTACGACGCCAGACATCCATTGATCAATCCAGCAATGACGCCGACAGTGACGTCATGGATGCGAAATCCGGTAAAGAACACTCAGATACAAACATCGCGATCGACAAGATTAGCACTATGTCATTGGGGGAGTTTAAGAGTCTCTTGAATAGTGCTTTGTCAGTTCCAAACGGTACAGACTCTCAGTGTAGCTCAGACTCGCCCAGATCTCAAAGCAGTGTTGATAGTTTTAGAAACAATAAAAGTTCTCTCAACAAAACTGCTCCAAGTAATAAAAGTGCTTCTAGTTATAGACCTGGACATTTAAATAGAAATGTTGCTAGTACGTCAAAGTCAAACACACTGCCCAGAACGAAATCAGCAACACTGGATTGCTCAAGCAGTGGTTATTCAACTTCCTCTGTCTCTTCTGATAAGGCGAAGAAGTCGCCCTATAGTACGTCTTCGTCTTCATCAACGTATGCCAGGTCATCAGCACTAAGGCCACGAACACCTTCTGGCGATTCACCGAATGCAAATCGTGCTAAAGCTGTATCTTCGAGATCTTCGATGAGCAATAAACAAGCCGCGAGTTCGTATGTAGGTCAGCAAAGTGTGGCAATTGCAAGTCAGCTAAAGTCATCTGGATCTGCATATAAGACACGTTCTCAAAATTCTTTAGACAGTGAATCCTCATCTGTTAGAGCTACTAATACGTCAACAATTCCTAGCAGATCAAGTTCTCAAAGTTCTTTCAAATCTTATGATTCTTACAATGAAACGGATTCTTATGTATCTAATGGATTAAGAAGAGTTGAGACTGATAGTTCTATACCCAGACATCAGAGTGACTTAGATTCGCCAAGTGTTACGGATTATCCAAGTCCATTATCAAATGGCCATGGCTCATCTGGATACCAACGTTCTAATTCTTATACACCTCACGCAGCCCAAGACAATAAAGGTAAATGGGCGGAACCTAGAACGGAGTTGCGTGCTAACAGTGAGCCAAAAGAAGTTGTAAAAACTAATTCGATCGATGAAGATCAACCATTAAATGTAGGTTATGCCAGTTTTTCATACAATGAACGAAATGGTTTTAATCATGGAACTAATTTTGATGAAGAGTTAAGTAAGATTGAAAGTGAACTTAAAAAGTACGAGGATACTAGTACCGAACATATTGAGGATAAACAAACTATGATTGAAAATAAACCTATTTCTGTTGCCAATACAAACATTCAAACACCGGTAAGGAGGCCATCCACACCATCTCTTATTCCAAGGCCTTCGACGCCTAAAATGACTAGGAAATTGTCAATACCAGCATGTGATGATAATTATTCAGTTGACAAAAAGAATGAATCAAGAGGTAGACCACCTACTCCAAAAAAGTCAAATATCATTGCAAAATCTACATCTTCAAATGTGTCAGTTCGTGCTGCTGATTCAAGTAAAGAGAAATCTTACAAGGAAATATTTCAATCTAAACGTTCAACGACACCTGGACCTGGTAATGTTACGTCACCCACAACACATAGCATGGCTAGAAGAAGTAGCACACCAGGTCCGAGCATGTCGAGAACAACAAGTTTAAGCAGTACGTCAGCAACTACTACTAGAGCTAGACTGAACCAGACACTAGATCAGCAAAAGAAGGACATTCCATTATCAATATATGACGAGTCTGGAAATCAGTCTCAAAGTAGCAGATCCAGAACAAGCTCTCGCTCATCTACCGCAGGTGCTTCTGTTAGGGCTCAAAGTACTGATTCCCGTTCCTTGATAAAACAAAGGTCAGTAGAACAACCTGAAACAGTAATAATGGTCAACAGATCAGATGATGGACATTCTCTAACAGTTAATGACCAGGTAAAACCTAAAATTGCTAACAGACCTACCGTACTTGCTCGTGCACGAACAGACGATGCTCGTTCACGAACACAGACGCGATCTGGAACAGGGATATCGCGCCAGCGACCACAAAGTGTTGAACCAAGACAATTGATACGTTCAGCCAGTGAAACTAATAAGAAAAACGAAACATTAGCCGTGCGTAGTGGTGAAAATGGACAACACTCAGTATATGACAGAACCCAAGAATGGGTGCAAACTGCTGCTGAGCAAACGTCAAAGGTTCAAAAAACGAAAGTGATGAAGCAAGTCAATCCAAAGGTGAGACGTGCAATGACTCCAAATTCATTTCACCTAAAAATTGACCAAGAGGAACCTAGATCTTTTGATGAAATTAAGGCTGCATTAACATTACCAATTAATGGTTTAAGTCGTATTGAAATTGATGCTGACAACTTAGATGCTCCGCCGGAAGATCCAGAAATGTATGCCACCATGGAGAAATTGTTTAATGAATTGAGAAAACAAGAATTGAAAGCATCTGTGAACGAAACTCCTGGATCTAACGTTGTGTCTAGTAGATCATCTAAATCTAAGTCAAAATCAAGTAGTAGTATGAATGATGAAGAAGCCTCTTTGGACAGTAATAAAAATATCAAACAAAAGAAAAAATTAACTTTAGCAACAAATAGCGCTTCTGATGTTACTTCGCCAAGTTTGAGTCAGAAGAAGATGGGTGTAACTTCTCAAACACCAACTGTACGACAAACATCACGGACAAGCTCATCATCAAGTGCTGGCGTTACTCCCTCGACGCCTAGATCAACACAGCCATCAACACCTAGATCCACACAGCCATCAACACCAAGATCCACTCACCCTTCAACGCCTAGATCCACACCTCCTAGATCAATACCACCACGCCCTGCCTCTCCAAGCTTGTCAAGAACAACACAACCAGCAAGGCCTGCCTCACCAAGAACGATGGTTTCTTCACAACCTCCAAAACCTTCGGTTCAGCGACCAGCTTCGCCAAGAACAACTTCGAATCCACCAAGACCAGCATCTCCAAGAACATTTCAGTCGCCTATACCAGCGTCACCGAGAAACGTTCCTCCAGCTTCACCGAGAACTGTATCCACAACAAACAAGCAACCACCTCGGCCTGCATCCACGCCACCAAGACCTTCAACACCCGTTGGAAGGAAGACAAGGTCACGGGCCATTGATGACATTGATGGAGGTTTAGATTCAGGGAAAGATACACCAGTAGCAGCGTCATCATTGCTTTCAAAAATTAAAGAAATAATAAAAGTGAAACCTAGAAAAGATAAAGCGGATGGAGTGAAACAAAAATCTAGAATACCTGCTCCCAAATCGTTAGCAGGGGCAGGTAAATCCAAGTCTTTTTCAAACTTATCTTCGATTAATTCTGTGACATTGCCAAATTCTAAGCCAAATGGAAGAGTTCAATATTCATTTGATGAGACGGAAATGAATGGTTTCGAGTTGGACAATGAAATTGATGAAATTAATGGTGGTTTAAATGTGACTTTGTCTGGCCGGTCAGAGGCTCCCAAACCAAAACTTTCGATGCCTCTGACTACCGGGCGTGCGACTGTGATACGGAAGGAAAGTATGGAGAAAAATAAAAATCATCCAAGACTTACTCGTGCAGTTTCGGTAGAACGAAATATGGGAGGTTTGAAAAACAACTTCCAGTACTATGAAGACGGGGAATACGTGTGACAAAGGTGATATTTGAAGAGTTATGAATGGATTTGAGTCACCAAAGACTCTTTGGGAGAATGGTCTATGGCCATAGAAACCAGGTCCCGAAATTAAACAACCGTTTTTATGTTCAGTTAACATGAACATGAAATCTGCACTTGTCAAATATATTAAAATGCCAATTTTTGTTGATATTTTAAGATGTATGCCCACGAAATGTGATTGCCTGCTGTTCTGAGCAAGAAGATCGCCTTTATACAGTAGAACATGTCTTAAGCGACCACTCAAAAATAAACAAAACAAGGATCTTAATGACAAATGGTAGCTTAATGAAAGTCGAAAGTATTGCAGAATGCCCCCCTTGGAGCATTTTGCAGTACTTTTGATCTTCATTAAGCAATATTTGGTCTTGAAAACCTATTTTTGGTCTTTTTAGAGTGGTCGTTTTAGACAGGTTTTACTGTATTTTGATAATTGAGAAATTTCATGCTCAAGTGAAATAATGATGAGAATATTTTTATATACTATGGGGTCCAGGCCTCGAGATAATAAAACTTTTCTCATGCTCAACTCAACATAGCATGAAATTTCAGTTGCTCAAGATGGTAAAATGGTACAAAATAAAGTTTTTTCTTGTTACACCCCTCAGATATTGTTGGCATTTTAATATTTATCAACAGGATAAATTTAATGCTTAGTTGAGTGGAGCATGAAAACAGTTTCATAACCTCGGAACCAGGAAGGTTACTACAAATTCTGTGACAGTTGAGCTGCCAAAAATTTGGTGTTAAGTGTTAAGGTTGATAAACTGTCGACATTTACCGTCGATTTTTTTGATATTGTCGGGCAAAGGGAAAGATCGACTTGTGTGCTATTTATTTATAGAATCTCATACATTCCAAGTTGTAAAAACTCGTGTAAAGTTGGGCGCACATGTACATATGGCTTGCGATGTATGCCTACATCTTCATTGAGCCATGACGTGTAATTTCCAACAATGTGGTATTTTGACAAGTGTAGACTCAAACGAGCCAGTGTGGCCAGCATTTAGCTTGGAAACTCCAAATGATGTTCAATCAGTAGCTAAACAATCATATAATATTCAAGCGACTGGCAAAGGCTCTGAAATGACTGCGCGTATGCGCAGGCTGATCTGATGCTTTGCTGGTCGCACATACCACATTGTTGGAAATCTCATGTCGGGGCTCATATGCTTATAAAGTATTCTAATGCACTTAGTTTCTTAATTATGTGATAGTAATATCATGGTTTGTCCGTCTGTAAGTGTGGATAATACAAGAGCTTTAGCCAGTAGATTATCTCCCGTACAGATAGACTTCAGTGTACAGTAGATAATAAGTATTGATAATTTAACCTGAAACACCAAAATTCGGCAATCGAAAACGCTCTTAACAATCGACGAAAGCGGATCAAAAATCGCTAGAATCAATGTTTTCGATTGCCATTTGTCGCCATTTGGGCGACAAATGGCAATCGAAAACTCTGTTTCAAACGATTTTTGATCTACGTTCGTCGATAGTATTAACGCTTTCGATTGCCGCCAATCCGATGTGAAATCTTATGCCAGGTTCGGAAGATTTCATAGTTGGTGTGACAAGGGAGATAACCCATATGAAGCTAATACAAATCTAACCGAACAAGTGTTCTCCCACCTCCATGTACAATGTGTTATCACATTATCGAGCAAAGAACGCTCATGCCCACTAGCTAGCTGCCCATGCATGTTAAACATTTTTCCTTCTGATGGATTTTCCCATGCATTTTGTTAGAATAAGTATGGAATTGCCCATTTTGTATTTAAGGGTCACAGGTAGAACTTTCTAAATTGCGCATTTCTGTTATAAAGATTTGTCTACATCTTTGCAAACAGTGAACACCCTGATAAAATGACGCATTATGCGGCATTTCATCTGGGTCTTCTCTGTATGCAAGAGTACCTGTTTCAGGGTTAAAGAATGCATTAATGCGCACATGCATGCTGGTGCAATAAGAAAGTTATTGTATGGTTGTGCATTTTAAACAGGAGATAATTCACTCGCTAAAGCTCGTGGATTATTTTCCCGTACATACGCACAAACATTACAATGGCTCACACTTATTATATGCGATGGCCCATACTGCTGGCATGTTTAAAAATATGTAAGTGGGTGTACATATATCTTGCTCATAATAATTATCATTTATTATAGAAAACATCATCGTGTAAATTTGTATATATATACTGACGGGCTTTAAAAACGCTACACCAGGATAGCAGCTTTAATGTATGTCTCAAAAAAGAATGCAAAGCAATCAATTTGATTGTTTATTAAAGAGTGTGCATTTATGAGTAACACATGAAAAATTTGTCCACTTCAAATTAATTTAAAGCATCTAAAATGTAAATTCTTTGAGATAGGGGTCAACTCTTTCATTTGACAAATTTTATCAGTGAAAGATCCTCTATTTCTTTAAATCAAGAAACACCAGAAGCATCAAATGTGTGTCATGAACATTGTAAGTCATCGAGGAATGACTTTCATTTTAATTGGCAGGTCTGTGATACAACAGTTCTGCTTTTTCGACGTTAATCTGTGTGTACCCATTCATTCGATGACTTTAAAACTCTGCTACTTAAGAAATGTTTCAGTGACGAAAGCTTTACTAAGCAATAACGTCGTCAAGTGTAGTTGTACGATTAAAACTTAATTGTTGACTGAAGAAGTCACTTCATGATGACATCATCGAAACAAAGATAGTTTACATTCAACTGTCTTTTGTAAGATATAGCAGGAAGTTAGTGTAGCGTTTTTAAAGCCCGTCAGTATAGAATGGAACTTTTTATCAGCGGGTGAAATTATGAAATATTAGTTTCTTATTTTTCAACCAGAACATATGTTGTGGGTACTCAAAAGAACAATCTGATTGAAACGGTCCTTTTGTGTACACAAAGCATGGGTTTAGAATGATTGATAAGAAAATATTTACAACTTAACACAACTTGTTTTGCTTGTCCGGACCTATGGAAATTAACAACCATTCTTTAAAAGTTCAGAATACTTAGGAAACATAAGCTTGTTAAGGGTTTTCGATGAAAGGCTTATGTAATATTTTGAAGACACAGCAATGTTAGTACATGAAATTATGCCTGCATGGAAGTTGTCTGACCTGACCTAGTGCATTATTATGAAGACTGAATTTTGGACAGTCCGATTGGGACTTATCGCGGGTAAACGTGACTTTGCTGTAGGCGCTGATCAGCCTGCGCATCCGCGCAATCTGATCAGAAATTTTTGGCGCTTATAGGAACGTATTATATAGCTGGCTGGCTGCAAGGAGCGGTCGCAACCCCCTAAGACATGTTTCTCGGGTCGCGGCCAGATTAATAATTGTACAGTAAAACCTGTGTAAAACGACCACTCTCAAAAAGACAGAAAATTGGTTTTCAAGGCCAATTATTGCTTAATGCAGGTCAAAAGTAAGGGGAGCATTCTTCAATACTTTCGACCTTCATTAAGCTACCATTTGTCATTAAGATCTTTGTTTTGTCTTTTCTGAGTGACCGTTTTACACAGGATTTACTGTACTTGCCGAGCCTCCCTTGAAGCATGCATGCACAGCTATCAAGTGTGGCTACATGTCTGAGTTAATACTGTGTGTATGTGAGCAGCGAAAAAACTCTGACGAGACTGTGAAAATGGGCAAGCTTGTCTAAGCATTCACTTGTCGCCTATCCTATTAGTACCATACTTTCAGTCTATGGGTGCACATTTCAGCCAGCTGCTAACAGCATATGTGAATTATCCTTGATATATGCACATTAGTTATGCCGATAAAATATCCGGGCATAGCTTATTTTAACCCATTTATGCCTATTGTGATTTCCCACTCTTACTGATTGGACCAGTCCATTTCCTTTTTAAGGGCTGTTCACCTTAATTCAAATTTTAAGCGAACGTTCTGCAAGCAAACGACGAAGACGTCTGATCTGGGTCTGCGCTGTTTGCCTATGTCCCACATAAAGGACGCTAGGTTTATATGGGTTAAGACCAAGCTTTGCAATCACATAGTGTATAAGGTCATACGTGTGCACATATGAGACAATATTCATGCAAACAGATTTACATGTGATATGGTAGTTTTAGTGACACAAAAAATAACAAAATACATCTACTTTGCACTGCATCAAAACATTATCCTCTTCTATACAGTGACTCAAATACTGGAAACCCGGTTGTGTATTGAGGTCATAGATTCATAAAAGCCAAATTTTAAAATCCCACACCATGGAAACACATTCTGCAATAACGTGATGAGCAAACTTCGTCAACGCAAAGTCATTATAAACTTTGCAAATTAGCCAGTGCATGAGATTTCCAACGATGTGGTATGTGCGACCAGCAAAGCCTCAGATCAGCCTGCGCATACGCACAGTCTGATCAGAGCCTTTGCCAGTCGCTTGAATATCCTATGAGTGTTAAACTACTGACTGAATGTCATTTGGAGTTTCTAAGCTTAAAAGGAGGCTACACAGGCTGGTCTGAGTCTACACTTGTCAAAATGTCAAATTGTTGGCAATCACATAATATGATATGCTGTTATAACCTTGGTAAACTTGGTGATTCTACAGTTGCCAACTTTGCAAACATTTAGAAATATACATGTTGTATTCAAAATTGTTGCTGCCAACTTTGTGATATGAAGTTAGCACAGGCCTTACAATTTAACGACGTTAATGTAAGACCTCAAATAACCTTAGGTTGTATGCAGTATGCCGATTGTCCAACAGATAACGACTGTCACAATAATATGTTCAAAAGATGCGACTGCATCATATGTGATACAAAAGTGTGCATCTGTACATCCATTGTAACTTGCACAGGGAACCGCTCTATTCAATAAACCCTTGCTCATTATTCATCCATTTTTAGTTATTGCACGCTCTTACATTTTGTTTTATGCCAGTTGTAATTATACAAGTATATACATGTATACGGAATGAGCGCACTTGGCCATTTTGCACGCTTTTATCTGCATTAACTCGATATTAAGTTTATTTTGGACGCGCGATAACTTACTTACTTTTAGATACATATTTGATATACTAGAGGATGTGACATTTAAATCACGACTTAAATCCGTTCACAAATCCACCAGCTTAAAGCATCGGTGAGCAGCATAGGCTCAGACGATCCTACGCATTCATGCAGTCTCGTCTTGCCTTTGCTGTTTGCATACAAATACCTCTTAGGTGCACGATAAGGTTGGAGCTACATGTACAGAGGCCTTAATATATTGCACTTGTTATTTGCATTGACAAACGTTAAAGATGATGACCTTAAAACAAACATATAAATTTGAGCCATGACATGAGATTTCCAACAATGTGGTATGTTCGACCAACAAAGCCTCAGATCAGCCTGCGCATACGCTCAGACTGATCAGAGCCTTTGCTAGTCGCTTAACTATTCTATGCCTGTTAAGCTACTGACAGAATATCATTTGGAGTTTCTAAGCTTAAAATGAAGCTTCACGGCCTCGTCTGAGTCTACACTTGTCAAAATACCACATTGATGGAAATCACATGTCGTGGCTTAAACCTGTTTCAGCAGAAATAACCCTTATCATGCGGGATATGGTTATGTACTACACTCCTCCCAAATAGTTCCCCATCCAACTTACAAGGTTCGTGGTGCCATGGGTTGGTCTGCAGTGAGTGATTGTGGCCTTTCCTGGTCATACTCACACACTTTTTTCTAGTAATGAGCATGTATTTTACACAATAGTGTAGATCCTGATCAGCTGGCTTCTAAGAAGCCAGCTGATCTAGATCTACACTGTTTTAAGATAATGATGTATCCAGGTTAAGCATGGCAAGGCTTTAGGTCAAAACTTGTTTTTTTTGTTTTTTTCGCATGACAAGGGTTATCATTGTACCCCAGGTACATATCGTGTATATATCACCCCAATAACTTAGAGAGATAGAAAGAAGTAGAACTATTTTATAAAAAGACACACCTTATCTGTGATTAGAATATTTATTTTATTGCTTTACAAGTTCATTATGTATAATTTACATACAAAGGATGCAAAAATAAAAACAAACAAGACGAACATATGCGTTAGTGTTTTATTACCATATATTTACATTTCCACTGCGAGTCTTTAAATGAACCTTTACATTTGAGATGTGGTGCATACCTTCATGAACAAATCGATTTAAGCCACACCCACATACGCCCCATTTGAGCGGGCTAACGTCAAGTCCATCCAATAACGTTGCTTGTTTACTGACGTTTGCGTGACGCTGAACTCGTATCGCCATGACGTTTAGCGCGGAAATTTGGCGTTTTGGCTATTCCAAATTCTACGTTATGTCTGATTTAATTCAAAATATCTGGAAAACCAGCCAAGTTAGATGAAAATTGAAAAGATAATATAAAATGTAAATATAAGTATTGAATTCAATTTTTGTAATGTTCATGGAATCATGAATACTTCGGGTCTCTTGCAAAGTTAACGTGAAGCCCGAACTTTGCACGAGACCCGAAGTATTCATGATTCCATGAACATTCCAAAAATTGAATTCATTTCTTAAATATTTACATTTCCACTGCGAGTCTTTAAATGAACCTTTACATTTGAGATGTGGTTCATACCTTCATGAACAAATCGATTTAAGCCACACCCCCATACGCGCCATTTGAGCGGGCTAACGTCAAGTCCATCCAATAACGTTGCTTGTTTACTGACGTTTGCGTGACGTTGAACACGCATCGCCATGACGTTAAGCGCGGGAATTTGGCGTTTTGGCTATTCCAAACCCTACGTTATATCTGATTTAATTCAAAATATCTGGAAAACCAGCCAAGTAAGGTGAAAATCGAAAATTGATACTTGACTGATAATATCTGATAATGTAAATATAAGTAATAAATTCAATTTTTGGAATGTTCATGGAATCATGAATACTTCGGTCTCGTGCAAAGTAAGGGCTTCACGTTAACTTTGCAAGAGACCCGAAGTATTCATGATTCCATGAACATTCCAAAAATTGAATTCATTTCTTAAGTAGACTTTCGTATCGTATCAGCTACTAGAATGTAGTAGAACTTAGAGAAAATACACACCTTCTCTTGGCAGTCTATACTTCCCCAAAACGCTTTGAGGCGTGACTGTAATGGAAAATGAAACAAATGATCCGAGGGTGATTACTTAGAGGTCAGGTATTATGGTGTGTCAGCGCTGCAGTATTCTATAAGTATATCCAAAATGTTATCTGAAATATTGGTCCAGTACACGAGGTTTCGGTACTTATCGCATAATCATGCACTGAAGGCTCTGGCGGGTCTGAGCATATGCGCAGACTCGCCAGAGCTTTCGTTGCTTGCAAAAAACAAGAATGGCTGTACATATGTGAAATCGCAGACCAGATATAAGACCTCAAGCCCTGCAGGAATACGTCAGCTTGGCGTTTATTAGGGGCATTTGCGCATATGCGAGAAGTAGCGAAATACAGTGAACTGGCCCAATTGTTCTATAAGACACGCAATGTTAATATGATCTAAAACAGATCATCCAAAACTATAGAGAGCCAAAAAGACTTGAAAACATCAGACTTGGTTTAATTAGTCTGTTAATGAGATTTAATACAACGTGCAACAACGTAAAGCCATCATCATCACCAGCATCTAGAAAAGTTAGATAGTAACTAACGTGGAGCAAGAATGCTGCAATCAAAGCACCAAGATATAACGAGACGCTAGAATACAGACAGACGAATCTCGTAAGCAAGCAGTCAGATCTCATTGCCTTATCGAGATGATTGCCAAAAGGGAAATGATATCAAGAACTTCATGCGCATATCCTGAAAATTCCGTCAGGGGGGCCGGGAGGTTCCTGACTACTTTTTTGGTAATCAATACATTTCAAAGAGGGCCATACAGACCTCCCTTGAGAAGCAATTGGACCGGATGGGTCCAATTGCTTCTCAAGGGTTGTCCGTAACAGAATTTCTAAGGATATCTGTGGCCACTTGTCATATCCAGTGGTGGTACGGACGGGGGCTGGACAGCTTGTCACCCCTCTGGATCCGCCCATGAACTACATCACAAAACCAGGACTTAACATGACCACTTCCGGACAAAACAGTAGCAACCACAAAGAACTAACAATAACACAACCACTGCCTTAGAACGGTCAGTGACCACAGGAACTAGGGAGCTTAAAATATTTTACTAACAAAACCAACTTCCTAGATACTGTTGTTGTTAAAACATAAATTGATCAGGTCAAAAAGTGGCCTCCCCGCTGATTCCAAATATTGTCACAGAGAAACAATCAAATTACCTTTTACTTACCCCAATGAAAAAGGGTACATTTTGTATATGTGACTCTTGTTCCTTTTTCAGACCATCTTCTTATACAATTTAGATGGCAGAAATGACATAAAACATTCCCTGAATTCAAACTTTTTTCTGGAGCTCTGTGATTGCTAGGTAATTGTCCGCAAGAAGTGGAATGGTAGAACCGATATAATTCCAATCATTTCAATTATCGATCCACTGAGTGATCGTACTGGTACCGCCATGGTACCTGAATGCAAGTGACTTGTGAGTGAGTGATGAATGAAATGGATGTATAAGTGATTTATACCTGTACTGTAGTGAAGGCCCATAACTTATATACAGTCAAAGCTGAAAACAATAGTTGGACCACTGTTGGTTTGGAAAAGGACAAACATCAGGAGCCAATACAATATTTACGTTGTAAAGTAACAAGTTGATAAATTAGTAATAAATCTTCTTCTTAACCCTTAAAGAGCCACCTATAATTTGCAGCAGACGACAATTTCAAACTTTGCTGCTTTTTCAAAAATAACAAATAAGGCATGTTATTTCATGATAATTTTCTGCTGGCAGACAATTCTTATATGAAAATCATACCTTATTTTTTTACGAAAATAAGGAAATATGTCAGTAAATTTGTCGTCTGCTGCAGTTGTGATTGGCGCTTTTAGGGTTAAGAATGCGGTTTGCAAAAAGCACAATCTTTTTAATACAAAACTTACTGGGGCCCAAAACTACAATGCTTCCTTAAAATCGAGAACGACTTAAGCTAAGTATTGAAATTTCAACATGCTACATTATAATTAAATGTTTAATAAATTGCCTGGATCAATGCAGTACTTATGGTTAAAGTCTACAGATTTTTTTTTAATAAGTTCGAAACGCTTTTTTAGCAACTTCAAGGAGGCATTAATATTTTGGGCCCTGGGTCCCAAATTACAATGCCTCCTTAAAGTTAAGGAAGACTAAAGTTAAGTATTGATTTTTTAGGATGCAGAAAGAAACTTTGCGAACTTATCAAAATAACTTAACCTTTTCTGTAGATCACAATGGTATATTTGACCATAAGTACTGCATCGATCCTGGCAATTTATTAAACATTTATTGTAACATGTAGAAATATCAATACTTATTTTAAGTCGTCATTAACTTTAAGGAAGTATTGTAAATTTGGGCATAAATCTACAAAGTACCATTTCTTATGAAAGGACAGAGTGCAGTGCAACAGTCATGAGCGCTGCTAGTCATCAAACGATTACAAGATAGGTGGGTGGATGGCAATGGCAGCATTTTCAGATCGGTAAAACGTATAATAATTACATAACTTTGGTCTCAAAAAGGTGTCTATTTTGACACCTCAGAAGCTCATCTAATTAAATTAACGTAAAAACTTATGGAGATTAAAACCTTGAACCAAATGCAAGTCATCAAACCGAAAATGGATCAAAATAGTCAATTAAATTTTATTCATCTTGTAAGTTGGCACAATAAAAATAGACTTTTGATTAAGCGGTAGAAATAAAAATAGCAAAACCCACGTTCTTCACCAGATCAAATGTATGTAATATAATTCAATAGTTTAAAACTCCGCACATATATTACAGGCCTTGGTGATGTCAAATAAAACGACTTTCCTGAGCATAAAAGCAGTTTCACTTACCTTTTTACTAGAACTGTGCTATTGACTTAATAAGTTAAGAAGCAAAAAGTTTTTTCCTAATCGGACTGCTTCTGTATAAACTCTCTGATTTAGAAATATGTTTGTTTGTATTAAGATTTACTGCCATTTGATCTGGGGCTATTCTGATGCATATTTTTCGTGCTGGAGCTTATTCTTCACAATTTTCCGTAATTTGGTGGCAGCAGAATTGCCACTGATCCTGCTGTAACATAACAATTACTTTAAAAGCTATGTTTCATTAGATTGTAACAATCAAGATAACAGCAGCAACAATAACAGATAGAAATGCTAAGGATTGTCTCATATAATTTAAAAACAAAACAAAAAATCTAGCCGTTAAGTTTTTAGAATTAATTTTTCGCAATAGCTTTTTACTGCGTCATATATCGAAAAACTTATCCGGATGAAAAGTATTCAGGAATATCTCCGTCAACTTCTCCAAACAGTTCCAACATCCAAGATGCAGCAGGTTCCTCTGTGCTTAGGTGGAATCTTTGAACATTTAAGGTTAAGCACAAATAAACTTAGTCGAATATGTCAGTCACAAATGTACGTTGCACCGCCCTTATTCAATTACTAAAGCGATGAATAGCTTGTTCATTGCACCTGATTCGCTAGTGAGTTAAGCTAGAGGGATCATCTCAAAACCGTTCATTTCATAGCACGTGCATAAGAGAAAAATGGCACGTCATACGGAAACCCAACCTTTGTTCCTACAATTGAACGTCCTAAAAGTTGATTCTGCATATGCATGGTAAATTTTGAGTATGCAAACGGCAGTTTTATGTTATGCACAACCTATGCATAACGGATACTCTTTGAGACTACCCCTTTTTATCACGCCTACGCGAATTTTACATGTCAATAAAATACTAAGAAATTTACGTTGAATTCAATCTATTGCAAAATCTTCATCTATGTACACAAAAATCTGCACCAGTCCTCTTGGAGAATGTGGCGGAATGTCTTCTCTACAACTTTCATCTCGAACGCATTTTGCTAAAAATGAAGATAAAAGAAGTTATTGCGCAAAAGTGGTTCTAAAAACTTAACAGCTAGAGTTTAGTACAAAAATAAGTGTAAGCTTATACCAAAAGGTGTGGCAGTTTAGCTGCCACCTATTTCGGTTTTAGCTTACACATATGTTTTACAGGGTGGATAAAAGAGCGTAGGCACTGATTTTCTTTCATCATTACATTAAGCACTTTTATCAATGGAAACCGCATATCTATGTTATATCCTAGCATGGATTTTTTTACATATTCATTGTTAACGCTTTTTACAAAACTGTGCTTTATAAACATTTTTATCCCAGTAATATGAAATTCTGTAAGTTGAGCATTTTATGGTAAAACACAGTCTGATTTTGGAAAAAAATGGTCAAGCTAGGCAATAAAACTCTCAGTCTAGGGCCTACAGCACATGATAAATGGGAACGCGGGGAAGTTAATAGCACAGAGAGAATCACTACCTAGCTCATATGAATGGCTACACAAATGTGCATTAGCAGTCCGAGTTTACTAGTCAAACAGTACATAATCCTGCGAGGCGGTAGTAATGAAATTACTGTAGACCTAACTTTTTTATTTGATATTAAATTTTCTAGTCAGCTTGACCCACATCATCAAATTCTCAATAGGTAAAAATTTAGAGAGAGAGAGAGACAGAGAGAGAGAGAGAGAGAGAGAGAGAGAGAGAGAGAGAGAGAGAGAGAGAGAGAGAGCATGATCCTAGCTCAAGTGCATCTTGCTTTTGGTTTGATATATATCGTCTCAGTCAACAGCTATGGTCATATCGAGACGTCCAGTTCAACTAACAACACTTTTTCCTGGACAGGCTCAAGTTGACTAAGGGGTTTACAAGCCTTTCACGCACATATTTTGGCTTGTAACCGTAAAACAGCGGAAGGGGGTGGCCTTAGAAAGGTCCTCGAACAGGCTCCTATTCAATCGGCCCACATTTTGAGAGCCTGTGGATAGGATTATGTATAACTGACAACTGTAGTTTTGTGCTTAAATCAAAACCTGGCATTTAGTGTACCTAGCAAAATAAAACAAAAATATTGGAAAGCATTGCGTATTTATGCCAGGACCTTAGGGTTTAGGGGATGGGGGTATTTTTTGTGACAAAATTTTATTTCGCAGAGAGCCAAATTTTTTATAGGTATTAATCAAAATACGTACCTATCATTATGATGTTTGCAGCATAAAACTTAAGGCGATGTGATGCTTTTGCATAGAATTTGGATCTGGAAGATTTATTTTTCTTGTAAATATATATTCTTGTGAAAAGGATCCTTCACAGAAATAGAGATTACCTACAATATTAGAAAATAGCATACTCGGTTTTATTGAGTCTGTTCATGAGAAATAATGGAAAGTGCAACAATTCTCACACCTCCCAACACAGACTTAGGCGGTATTCTGCTTTCCCTCAGAACCCAATATTCCTGAAGGACCAGAATATGAAAAAAATATCAACACTTTATTAATGCATGGGAGAAGTTTTACCAAATCCACACAGAAACAACAAAAAAAGCGAATAATAAAGGCGCTGATCAGTCTGCACGATAGCGCAGGCTGGTCTGCGCCTTTGTTGTTCGCAAACCCACGAAGATAGGTTTTCTCGCGTCGAGGCCCATTTTTCGAATGGATGGTGTATGACAGAGCACGCGTGAGACTGATTTGATCATTCTATACATGTTTTTCTTAAGATTTTTATTCTAAATTCTAAATCTTATATTCTCAGTTATTAACACCAAGCTGGATTTTGAAAATATAACATCCAAAATAATGTCATACAGCTTATTGTTTGTTGTAAACTTATTTGACAGAAACAAAGATATTTTCTAAAATTAAGGAGTTTTCAAATAGTATATGACTATTTATTGAATTAATTACCAGACTAGTAAGTGAGTATGATCAGGAAATACAGGCTACAACTCAAATAATCTAAGAGGATTCATATTCAAGTATTGAAAGGATTTATTTCATGGTGGAGAATCTATATTGAACATTTAACAATATATGGTCGTTTTCGCGCCTGGACACTAATAGTACCAGCCAGAACACAGCTGCTGGTTGATGTGATTAAACAGAGGACAGTCACAGTTCTAGGATCTCCTTAAGGAAATTTTGATGATATCCCACAGAGGATCCTGTGCGTTTTTGTCAGACTTTGATGCCTATTGCAAGTTTTTGAGGATAATTAATATGGTTGGGCGGAAGGTGGCTGCTTTTCAGCTGCACCTACAGGGACCCACCTATACTTGGTACAGCTACCTTAGTGAGGACGACAAGGGCGATTGAGACAATTTGGTGGCAGCGTTTGAATTTTATTATTGTGTGAAGAACACACCGATTCTCCTTTTTGAAACCAAACAGTTCTCAAACTTAAAACTTTTGCCTCATTAGCATTTTGAGAACTGTTATAGCCAGATACTTGAAAAGGAAGAAAGCTGGCCAAATCTGACCAGAACAGCTGTTTAAGTTAATACAGGGTTTATCAGCCTAGCTAGCATTTATGTATGTGCTGGAAACCCATCGGACATCACATCAGCTATGACGGCAGCCACGATGGACAAATCATACAGATATTGATCCACTCCAGTACCAGAGGGCTCAACAACGATTATGGTGGCAGGGGCCTAAACTACAGGGAACATAAGTAGATTTAATGCGTTGGAGAAAACTGTTCAAAACTTGTGTTCAAAAATGGATTTCTTACTTACAGTGCAGAATAGTGAAACAACTGAATGCGTGATTGAAATGTTCCGTATAGGACGTGTTCCTGCTTTTCTTCTAAGGATCGAGGTCCCATAAAGTTTGTGTGTGGGATTTGGGGCAGAATCGATCTGCCCACCATACTGCCCTATGCAGTATTTGTTCCCAATATGGACATGCATCAAATGACTGTAAGCAGAATCAGAGAAACTTCAGGAACCCAAGGGAGAGATTTTGCGTTCCCTTGGGAGGTCAGCAGTAAGCCCGCTGCAATGGAGTAAATCACCGGAGAGACCACTACCAATGACTACCAGTGTGGACTGTGATGAGGATTGAGCATGTGAGTAATAGCAATTCACTATATGTGTATGCACAGTTTCCTAACTGCGACATCTCAGCAATGCTGGATTCGGGCTCTTCAACAAATTAAATGTTTAAGAAATTGTATGATTTTCTGCCAGACAGAGCAAAGTCAAAATTGATACTAATTACTGATGACAACATTGTTTAAGCCAATAACGAACAAATCAAAATTACTGGGTTTTCAAAAGTTTATAGAAAAATTCAAGGCTATCAACACTCAGTGGATGTGTATGTTCTAGACACGTCTCACATTTTTGGTGCTAACTATATGAAAGAACATGGCTAAAAGCTTGATCTTTCTAATCAGACAGTAAGTTGAAATACATGCAAAGTTTGGGCAAAGAAACGCACAACTATTCCACCGAATTCTGAATCTATTAATGGGGTAAAGTTCCAAAAACATCTTAGGTGTATGTTAAGGAAGTTCTTATGATAATAAGTGGAAGATCGGTAGGTGTTGTGTCACCTAATTATATGGTTCCTATGAAGATATCATATCCTACTCAATCTCCCCTGCTCATTCATAAGGAGAGTTTCAAATATTTGACGGAGAAAGTTAGATTCACAATACTGAACCTGGGTAACCCCCTTCAGGTATGTCACATTATTGTTCTAATGCCAGATTTTTAGTCCAATGACACTAAAACGCAGAGTTTTGTTGACTTCTTGTCAAATTTTGACTTACACACAAATAAATGGTCTTAGGATGAAGTAATAAAAATCATACAGTTACTGCTGAATAATTGAGATTTGTTTGTAACCCCTGACAATCCTGACCTAGGCCTGACCTGTGTAGTTACACATCGAATTCACCTGAAACCTGACGCTTTTCCAAAACACAAAGGACAATATAAGCTGACCCCTGACAAACGAGTGTTGATGCATCATTTGGATGAGCTATTAAGACCAGTCATAATCACGACAGTCAGTAAAACTGATGACATTCCTATTTCAAATCCCATTGTACTTGTCTCCAAACGCAGTAAGCCCAAACCAGAAATTGAACCAGGAACCCCAGATACTTGTTTGTCTTTGTTTAGATTTTGTGTTGATTTTCGATATTTGAATTCTCAGACAAAATACTTTTGTTAAGCAATACCTAATTTTTAGTAACTGACAGAATCTTTTACACATAAAACATCAAATTATATAAGTGGCCTTGACCTCAGCAGTTGATACTTCCAAATGGGTATTTCATCTGACAATTTATGGGTCACTGCATTTAATACGTGTTTTTGGTACTTACAAATTTTCAGGTTCTACACAAAGTTTAAAAACATACCCAAATAGTTTTCAATTTTGTATGGACAAATTGATGACTGGTTTGTCTTTCAAAAGTGTTATTTAGATGATATTCTCGTTGTCTCTGATAAATTTGATGAGCATACAGTATATGCGATTTACAGGAAGTTTTCGACAGGCTTTGGAAAGCAGGTCTAAAGTTTTCCCCACAAATTGTAAATTTTCACAACGCAAATGTATTTTCTTGGGTCATGAGATTTCTACAGAAGGCTTTAAACCACCGAATGATGGATTGGAAAGCATTTCAGAATATCCACTTCCCAAAAATGTTAAAGCTCTCAGACGTTTTAAGGGCTCATGAACTGGTTCAAAAAGTATATTCCTCTGTACAGTGCAGTCGCTAATCCACTGTACGCGTCAAGGAGAAAAGGTTTTTGTGGCAATCACACCATCAGACTGCATTTGAACAATTGAAAAGGCATATGATGAAGTCAGAGGCCTTAGCATTCCCGTGATACAACTCACCACTCTATCTTGCTGTAGATAGCTCAAGTTAGGATATCCCAGCAAACATTTGACGTTACTTATATTGGGTATATGTTGTATCAAAAACACCCATCTGAATATCATACAGAAATTCAGCATGTTGTCCATTTTGGTTCAAAGTCCCTGTCCAAGCGGCAACAATCCTATGGACTTACTAACTTAGAACTGCTTGGTATGGTAACAAGCATTCTTGACTGTGCATCATATTTAAGAGGTCAACAATTCGTCGTGGAGTGTGACCACCAAGCCATTAACCCCCTATTTCAGAAGAATATAAAAAGTGCAATTTATGAGAGATGGTTAGCAATTTTGCAATCGTTTAATTTTGAAATCAGGTATAAAAAGGCAGAAGAAATTATTGTCCCTGATGCTCTCTTGAGAGCTAATACCCAATATAACCCTTCTTTCTCCAGTCCTGATGAGAAAGATCCCTATTTCCCTTATGTACCTGATACTACAGGTAATGACATTACCTGGGGGAGGCACACTTCAAGAATTCCTGATAAAGCAGTTAAATGAAGTCAGCTCATAAGTCATATTACCACAAAATGCAGATATTTGTTTACAGTCGGACAACAATTATGACGCTGATTCAGAAATTATTGACTGTCATGTAGGGCAGACAAAGCATATAGGTTAGTAAAAAGGGTAGAAAATGTAGAAAACAGGAGGAACTGACAGATCAGAGCGAAGTAATGACCAGTCATGTACTGTAGATCAAGAGCAGACTGTGTGGACAGATTCACAGATAGACATCCAAATCAGGCTAGTAATATTTCTACAAGTAATTCCTCTCCATAGGAGAGTGAAACTTCACAATCAAGTTTTCTTGAGGACGAGGTGAAGAAAGTGGAATTATTTACAAAGTTTGATTTTAGTCCTGACAAAACAAAAGAGCTACAGAGACTTGATACTCAGTTAGACATAAATATCTAGACACAGGTATTTCGCCAAAGAGTCAGAAAAATTAAAATGTATTCTGCTAGAATCTGTAGATTAGCACTGATTGATGGATTCTGTGGCATTCTAGGGTGGCAAAGTCCAAGCGCACGCAACATCTTGACAACTATCAGCTTGTAGTATTTGATATGATGATTATGGCTGTAATCAAGCTGTATCATGACTCTTCAGTGAGTGGACATGCAGGAATTACCAATACACTGGACATAGTAAAAGAGCATTATTCCTTTCAACATATGGGCCAAATAATTACAGACAATGTCAGCTCATGCCAAGACTGTCAGAAACGCAAAGCAACCAAGTATCACACAAAGTCGGTTATACCTGCATAAACTTAACCTAAGCAACATTTGAAGTCTGGCAGACATATCTCTTCGTTCCCCTTCTACAATCTGGTCAGGGTCTCACATATGTGTTAACTTGCATAGACATGGTTAGCCATTACTTAGTCACCTTTCCGTCAGCGAAAAAGGACACAATATCAGTTGCCTCAGCTTTTACACCGGTTTTTACCAAATAATATGGAGTGTGCAAAACTTTGATATCTGATATGAGTTCAGAGAATATTAGCAGTATATCGCCAACTGCATATTCAGCAAAAGTTCACGCCTTCATTTGTTCACTCATGTTAGGGTATGTTTGAAAGACCGCACAAAACAATTGCAGAATGATTGACTTGATTTATGAACAGAAATGCAATGCTTGGCTAGATCTTTCTATTTTTTCTTTTGGCTTTAATTCTAAACCTTATATTCTCAGTTAGTAACACCAAACTGGATTTTGGAAATATAACAACCGAAAGTATGTCGTACAGCTAAATGTATGTTAGACTGTTACAATAATATTTACTAAAATTAAAAAGTTTTGAACTACTATATGGCTATTTATTGAGAATTAATTCCCAGACAACAACATAGATAATCTATAAGGATTAGTTCATAGGATCGAACTTGAGACACCTTGATCTGCTGGCGGACTCGTTACTGACTGCGCTAGGGGCGGGCTTTAAGTGAGCATGTGCGAAATGATTGGACCATTAAATATTGATCACAGTGAAGGGTATTTCTTGGCGGATACATGTTGTTCATACATCAGATGGTCTGGGGAATATAAGCTAAAATTTAGGAACCCAAATATATTGGTTACAGTGACCTTAATTTAATTTTGGGGTAAGACATTAGGTCTTGTAATGTTCAAAGATAAAAGTACAGAACAGAAAAATCCAATATGCAAACATAGAGGATACATTAAACATAATACTGTATACTATGCACAATAGTTTTAATACTTTCTTATAATTTACAAACGCCATCCTTTAAATATGCATTTGGGGATAGCAGCATCGGTAGGCAAATATCATATCCATTATAATTTGGGCCACGTAGTGCAGTCGGTAATGTGTCTGGCATTAGATGCGAGTCTGGCTGCAGATCCAGGGCTCACGAATTCAATCCCGGCCTGGTCCCATACTTTCGTGGAGATTGATTATGAAATAATTTCTACGGTCATTCTCCGTCCTTCCGCTGAATCATTCAAGAAGTATTGTTGTCAGTTACAAGCGAAAATATGTGCACGAAGTACTGATAATTGCTTCCTCACGCTTGCCCAGGAAAAAAGTGTGGTTATGTGAACTGACCGTCCCGCCATCACCATAGCTGTTGACATGGGACGTAAAGCAACAAAAATATCCATTATAATGCAACAGTCATTTGTAACCATGGCTCCTAGCACCTATTCAGCAGTGCGTGGGATACCCGGGATATGAATCTATATTCAAAAATCAGTCACAGCAACTTATGGTTATGTTTTGGGTCATATTAACTCAAAATGAGAAAATATTATGCTATCAAAGTCAGTAGGCCAAGCTGTTCTACACTTTATGACCAACAAATTAGTCAACAAGTTGAAAAATGACTACTGAGTGAGTATCTGCTGAAACAATATCTGAATCTCTATTTCAACTCACCAGCGTGTGTGGTCATCCGCCGCCCGTGAGTATACATGTCTCTCGATTGATATCCTTTAACAAAAGCACTTGATAAGATCTCACCCTTTTTAAAAGGAACGGTCATTGGGAAATCCATTCAATGATTTCATTCCATTGCAACAAGAAGAGAAAAAACTTTAAAAGTGACTTCTTGTTAAACTAGAGATGCGTCCATGTGACACATGCCCTGGTCAAGGGTCATTGTATAAAAGAATAGTATTTGTATGGGGCTGGACCACAGGAGCTTGTGGTTCGGTCCTTATATCACCTATATAGCCTCAAAACCAAAAGCTCACGGTGTCATTAGGAGTGAAACTAAGCTCTCGGTAGCCATTCTGGCTCCAGTTTCCGGTCAATCAGCAGTGAATGTTGCGACGGCAACGTCAAGTGTTCGATAACTTTTATTCTACCTTATGATCAAGATGGCGACGTTAAGACTATCTACGTTAAGACAAAACAGGACAATGTCTAAAATATACTTTAAAGCGATAGAGTACCGGGAAACCTATTTGTTAGGGCATAAACAATGAGACAATGACGTTTTCATCTACGGAATAAGCCCCAAGACGCTATAACTTGACGTTACGCTTTGTACGTCAAATCGTGCGCGACGTCAACGTCACACGATCCTTGAAAAACAACGGTTTCAGTTTTGAATTTCCACAAAGTTTATGAAAAACAGAACGTTTCGTGAAAAGTAAATTTTAGGGTTTGATTTATTTATTATTCTGAACACATTTAACTGATCGTTTCATTTTTTGGTTGAAGAGTTTTCAATTTTTGAAATGTATTTTCTCCAAGTGTGACGAAGGCTCAGATTCACTGCGTCAAACCGGATACTGGAGCCGGAATGGCTACCGTTATTTTTTCCTTCTTTTCAAACGCTCATTATTTTGACTCAGTGATATGTCAGAAAAAGTTATCCATGCCTCGCATGACCTGTTGACATAGTTTTTATGGTTAGATGTTCAGTTTTCGCCGAAACCTCCTGGTAACGGCGATTCAAAGGTGCCTGAAATTTAGTTTCACTCCTGGTCATTACTACGTAATGACATTGTGAGCTTTTGGTTTTGAGGCTATAAGGGTGATTTAAGGATCGAACTTCAAGCTCCTGTGGCTGGACAAGGAATATGCACGGGATGTACAGACATGTGCGATGTATATTATCCCCCACTTAAAATGCCAGGGGCATATAAATAACTGACCTGGTTTGAAAATAATTTGGCACAAATGGTCACTGGTTGAGCCTCTACCAAGGCTGAACGCTGGATAGTTAAGGGCGGAAGCTTTCTCACTGCTGACAATGAAGATTGCTCTGGACAGCCTGATCTGATTCTCTGCATGACACACGTGCACATTTTTAATGAAGTTTACTGTTGTTCGGCTTGCATGATTTAACTTTTTTTCTTTCCTAATGAACCGTTAATAAATTGCAGTGTGTGTACAATCAAAAATTGCTGAGATTCTCTAACTTGCCTACATATGCTAATTGAAACAATAAAAATGGAATACTAGCTTAAGTTGTCATATTTCATTATCGAGCTGTAGCGTTTTAGTGCAATTTAATTGAAATATTGTAGCCTAGCTAATTATAACACTGCTGATATCTGATTTATAACTGTTACCGAAACCTTTTTCCATGCAAGGTTGGTTCGGTATTTTAAGTGCATAAAATTGACTAAGAAGCGACTGTTCGGATTTATTAATGCCTATTCAAGGTTTAGCTTATCTTACTTTATTCAACGTGCAAACTTGGAATCTTGTTATAATAACAACATTTATCATATGCTGTTACTGTTATTCAGTGGGTAACGTCATGTCATAAATAATGTTATGACCGCGCGTTAAATGACATATTCGGCGGGGACAATTGACGTAATGACGACGTCCGTTACAACAATGCAAATATGCATTGAAATGAACAATTTTTGAAGGCGATAACATCGCATTTAAAAGGTCATATGATAAACAGAATCCTGCACTCGTGATCACATTTCATATAAAACTCGTCGAAGGCACGTTTGTAATGACCACTCGTGTAAGATCCTCTATATAAAAGACTGATATGATTTGTTTCTTCACTAGATTCCAGTTGAATACATATGGATACATTTGAATGTGGCGAATAACTAGTATTTTTACACTTTAGTGGCTAAAACCTTTTGAGTGTCTAGTCACCTAAGAAGTCGTTTAAAACTACATAAATAAATAAGGGGGGGGGGGGTAACCCCTGTAAGTTATGAAAAAAGACACTTATATTTCGATATCAAAGTATTCATGTGTATGGACCTCCAACACCGTCCATCTACATAATGTGACTTGGTAAAATATGTCCATGTATCCATACACTATGTGCCTTGACATTACATGCCTACTGAAATAGAAAAAAAAGCCTTCTTTCATTTCCGATTGATACTGTCAAAAAACTATTCTAAGGGGTGGGGTGTGTAACCCTGATATAACGATGACAAAATATGTTACAGTTTGTGCCCCTGTTGGCTAAATATATGATTACCCACATAAAAATGTAGCCTAATAAAAATTTCTCATCCAAAAAAAAACAGTCACTTGAATCCATGGACAGAATTTAGCCACTAAAAATTCGAAGACCCATAATGTTTTTAGACACGTAGTTCTTAACCACCTGAATGACAATTCGGTGGTACGTCCGTTCTCAAGCTGCGGGAGAAGCATAACAAAATTAAAATGAGAGATGATACTGAAATGTCTAAAAATGCTATTGAGACCAGTTAAGATTGCTAAGTTACATCTTTATTGTAATATTACTCTTCACTATTAAGCAAACACTAATTTAGCGTGTTAGAGATATTCTAACGGTGAAAAGTATAAAAGAGGAGTAATAGTACATTTGGATTGAGAGATGAAGTAGACGAAGATAGAAAGAAAACTAAATTATATGTTAGAAGAAGATATAGACATAATTTAACTGTAGAGTATATAGGCAAGAGTTAAACAGGATTCAGAGAAAGATAGACAAGATAAATTGAAAATATTACAGTTATAAGAGATAATACAGTTAGTTATAGGAAGGTTATAATATATACTAAGAAAATCGAATGCAAAGATAACATAGAAGGTAAAATTGGAATGTTAGTTATAATGGCTGGAATATTGCAGTTAAAGATTATTTCTGAATCTAGAACATTAAGAGATATGTCGTTCAGATTCACAGAAGATCAGCTCTCTGTAGGTAAAGATGGTTTGATGTCATGGAAAGAGAACTTAGATATTTCAGAATAAATACTCCAGTTGACAGTTCTAAACGATGCCATAATAAATACGGTAGGTGTGAGATGCAGAGATTAGAGAACAATTGACCAAATGGAGATCCTCACGGAAACTTGGGAAATTACCAGAAAATATATAAAAAACCGAGTGTATAATTTATATATATATACACTATGCTGATTACGTTCCTGAAGAGCAAAAGAACCAGCGTAGCATAAGCAACAAGATTGAGAGAGTAAGCACATTGTCGTGATTTGGCAACAGTAATGATGATAGAGTACTAGAGCATCTTATTCAAATAGCTGTGAACCTATACCTTATGCAGAATTGTACACAAGATTATAAAGGTTAGGTATTAGATGAGTTTCTGATTCAAGCTAGGAAAATTGAAGATACCAGTACAAGTGAATGGCATGAAACTTGACCCATTGAGAAGGAATATAGCCACAGTTAAGAATAAAGAAAGGACTGGAGACACAGTCATTTTTAGTTTAGAATACAGCTTAGGTTTAATTGTGAAATGAAAGGTGCGCACTCTAAAAAGATATTGTCTTGCTTATGGAGTGCAATGTGATATCTGCAGAAAGTATAATGGCTTCACATATGTTTGCAGGAAGAAAGGGAAATGGGTAAAACCAATGAATAAATAACACTGTACAGACAGCCAGACACGCTGTTATATGAAAAGGGAAGAGAGTGTTAACAAAGCTGATGTGATGCACCACAGCAACAAGGGTATGATCAATTTGTCACGCCGATATACTTGAAAGTGTAAATGACCTGACTTCCTTGTGTCACTCACTGGTATACGAGAAAATTACGCTGCTTTACTTAAACGAATGACAATGCCACGGTCCTTTTCATGAGATAATCGTACTTACCTCATATGCGAAAAAGATATTCTTAAAGCAGCTGTGGACAGCTATCCTCTGAGGCTAAACTGATGTCTTGTATTTGGTCTGAACAAACCTTCTTTGCTCAATGCACACGTTTACTTAAGCAAGCTTATGTACACAACAAACTAGGATGACCAGGCTCATATGAGCTTTTCATGGTCGCTTACGTGTTCAATACCAATATTCCATGAAATTTTGCAGTTCTGTGATATGGCATTTTTTACATTCTACTCGCATTGTATAAAATTTAATGCGCAATCATGTAGGGAATGGCGGCCAGCGGTTTGACTCTTTAGTTTTACGTAAAAGGACAGTTCCCAATACTGTCACCAACTGTTTATCTAACTTTACAAATGAGCCGCAACATGAGATTTCCAACAATGTGGTATGTGCGACCAGCAAAGCCTCAGATCAGCCTGTGCATACTCGCAGTCTGATCAGAGCCTATGCTAGTCGCTTGAATATTCTATGAGTGTTAAGCGACTGACTGAACATCATTTGGAATTTCTAAGCTCAAAAGGAGGCTGTGCAGGATCGTCTGAGTCTACACTTGTCAAAATGCTACGTTGTTGGAAATCACATGTCGTGGCTCAAATTGATTTGCTATTCTGTGAAAAACGATACTATATGGTACAAGCGTACTGACTGTCTTCATTTAAGCGCAGTCTAATGTGCATTTCAATGCATGGTGAGACTCAATATGAGGTTTTGGTACCTACGTACTCATCGCATCCTTTAAACGGCCATGGTGAAGTACCCAGACCTCATCTGTGGCCATTCTTTGTGTATGTGAGCATCGAAGGCTCTGGAGAGGCTACGCATTTGCGCAGTCTCACCTGAGACTTCGAAGTTCGCAGGTGCGATAAGTACCAAAATCTCACGTGCAAATGTATGGTGCGTTTGTGTATGGCGAGGCTCTGTATTTGAGTTCCGTTGTCAAGCCTATATATAAAAGTGGACATTTTTATGCCAAGCGCACTCGAGACGATCCTCCCTCCACCACTTTGCCTAGAAGGTAGGTGAATTTAACCATTTCTTAGATAGAATGTGATTTCTAACAGTGTGGTATTTTGACAAGTTTAGACTCAGAAGAGCCTGTGCAGCATACTTTTAAGCTTAGAAACTTCAAATGCTGTTCAGTCAGTAGCTTAATCTTTCATAGAATATGCAAGCGACTAGCAAAGGCTCTGATCAGTCCGCGCGTATGGAAGCGACTGATCAGTCTGCGCGTATGCGCAGGCTGATCTGAGGCTTTGCTGGACGCACATACATTAACAACATTGTTGGACATCTCATTTCGCGGCTCACTTCTTAGATAGTTTAGATGGAAGAACATGTACCCGCCTACGTCAAAAGTAAATTTTGATTAAATTGATTTCAGAATAGAGTGTATTTCGGAATGGTTTTATTTATTATAAATTTAAAACACATACTGTGGGAAGTAAATGATACTGTCTCCGTGAGACGGTTTGTCAGTGCTCAAAAAGTATATTTTGGTAGGTTAAAAGGATATGAGGTGTGGAGATTTGTGACTTTT
Source organism: Loripinus fragilis (assembly GCA_964019695.1). Taxonomy (NCBI): domain Eukaryota; kingdom Metazoa; phylum Mollusca; class Bivalvia; order Lucinida; family Lucinidae; genus Loripinus; species Loripinus fragilis. The sequence continues at coordinate 39,626,722 of OZ026525.1, forward strand.
TCTTAGTAGTTAAACAATTATCTTGCCAAGAAAGAGAGAGCTGGAGAGAGCTGGGGTGTGCTACATGTATGGCTATCTGTGTGTGTCTCTTCCTCCGGGTGACGTGGAAAGTGCTGTGTTCTGTGATTCAACTGGAGCTGCCTCGGCCAATTCCGTGGAATCAGACCTCGGATGTTCATCGAGGGCCCACTTTCATAACGCGTGACGTTAACGTCACATAACGCGACGCTGACGTCACGGAAACTATGCCAATACAATACCAAGTTCGATTGCAGCGAAACAAACGGTTACATCATTCCACTAGATGTTATATATGAAATTAAGGGTTTTTTCAATTAAATATTAAGATACTTTATTAACCCCCCCCCCAACTAAACTTCATTTATTCTGTTGACAGAATAATCGATTTTAACAGAGCTGAACCCTCATGCTACAGAACTAATTTTCCTTACGCCAGTTCCGGTCGACAAGAGCTTTTTCACACATAGTACAACGCCTTACATACATCCGAGGCTTGATTCTCGAATTGAGCCTCAATTTTCCGATTGTTCTGTGATTGTGGGATAACCTGATCAAACTCGCTGCTTATAATTACATGTGCATTTTGTTCTTTAATGATGCGGGCCGGCACATGATGATTTGATACTTCTCGCAAAGGCGAGCAGATGAGCTTTTTCATAATTGTATGCACAGTCTCATCGGAGCCTTCGCTTCTTGCATACACGATGTATGGACGTAGGGAAAGGCTCAGACCGAAATTAAGAATTCTAGTCCAGCTGGATAAGGAGGCTTTTGCATAAGCGATTAGTAACGAAATCGTATGTACTGGACCAATTATTTATTACATATTCTGATTACTCGAAATAAAAAATCCTGTCCAGTGGACTTCGAGTTAACAATATCCTACTATAGAAGACTTGTTGATGAGTTGCCACCGTTATATTCTATTTCATCTGGGTCTACACTGTTTGCTCATGCATTTTTGCGCCTTTCTGGTCAAGAAAAATATATAGTGTTTTGAATACTGGCCCTTTTGATAATGCATTCGGCTATCCTCGTAACACCCTTTGTTTCCTCGTAATATCATGATTAAACGCATTTTTTTCTGCCGGTTACAAAATTCATTATCATAATATGCAGACCTTTTTGTAAAGTTTATTAGGTCGTTTCGTTTGAGAAATCATTGGGAGTGTGTAGGTGTAGATTTCGAAGCCGCAAGCACAATGCATGTGCATAGTAATGAGACTTTATTCCTGTTTTGTTATGAAAGTGACTTTATGATGTCTCTTTCTGATGATAAGCAGGCTGATGTTATTGATGCGTTTAACACTACTTCCAAATATTTGGACGATATTTTAAATATAAATAATGTTTATTTTGAAAATATGGTTAGTCAAATATACCCTTCAGAGCTCCAACTTAATAAAGCCAATGCCTCTGATACCGAAGCCGCATTTTTAGACTTGCATTTGTCAATTTCTAATGATATTGTTTCTACAAAAAATTATGATAAACGTGACGACTTTGATTTTGAAATTGTCAATTTCCCATTTTTAGATGGTGATGTTCCTCGTTCTACATCCTATGGAGTCTATATCTCTCAACTCATTCGTTTTGCTAGAGCATCTAGCTATGTTACTGACTTCAACACTCGCAATAAATTGTTAACTCAGAAACTTCTTAAACAAGGCTATCGGTATCATAAACTTCGCAAAACATTTTCAAAATTTTATAGACGATACTATGATTTGATTTCTAAATTCCAAGTTGGACTTAAATCTCTCTTGCGCCAAGGACTTTCGGAACCTGATTTCTATGGTGACTTGGTGTATAAGTTGAAGAAGATTGTTGGCTCTAATAATTTTTCAGCGCAGTTCATTAAAATAATTTCCCATTATAAAAAGATTGGCTATAACATTAATGTATTGCAACAGACTGCATGCTTGGTAGTCAACCCATTCACGGTTGGCAACTTTGCTTTCCTCTTTAATTGCACGCCGGTGGGTCGGACTTCAGACTCTATGATGGTTCCGACTTATAAAGACTTATCTATTGATGAGATGGTAGGGGCCTGTGTCGGGCCCACCGGGGTTTACCTGTTGGATTTCTTTTGCTCCGGTATTCAGTTCAATTTACTGTTGAGTCCTTATCCTTGCTTTATCTCCTTGTTATATCTTGATTTATATGTTTTAGGAGATGATGCATTGATAAGTTAGGGGTCTTTCATGCAAACCAAATATTATGTGTCTTGATCCACATCTGAATTGAGGGTGAGGTTGGCGCCGTTAAACCGGTTTAAGCCCTCCAGTAAAATATTTTACTGACCGTTCCAAGGCGGTTCTTCTTTTGTGGATCTTTTATGTTTTTGTTCTGTCTTGTGTTTGCTGTGTCTTTGTAAACCTGTCTTAAGCGACCCCACAGGAAGACCAAAAATTGGTTTTCCAGACAAATTATCGCTTAGTGAAGGTTTTAAGTATTGCAGAATGCTTTAAGGGTAGCACTCTGCAATACATTTGACTTTCTATGTGTCTTGATCCACATCTGAATTAAGGGTGAGGTTGGCGCCGTTAAACCGGTTTAAGCCCTCCAGTAAAATATTTTACTGACCGTTCCAAGGCGGTACTTCTTTTGTGGATCTTTTATGTTTTTGTTCTGTCTTGTGTTTTGCTATGTTTTGTGCGCGTCTGTTTATTTGTGCTTTGTGGTCACCTGCTGGGAAAGGGCTGACCTCTTGGCTCTCGTTTGTGGTGTCTTCTGTGAGTTTGTCACTTTCCCATTGGTATCCTGGGTCAGGTGTGGTACTTGATTGTATCGATTCCTGATCTTTGCACCCTTACTTACTTTGTCTATTTTTGCTACCTAGCTACATGTACATGTAGGTACACACTCATTTCTGCCTCGGCGCGAGGAAACCCGCCCTCGGGATTTGCGACCAGGTCATGCTCACATCAGCCTGCTCTGCTACAAAGACTAGCTAGAATTCTACTTTCCAGAAAGCGAATAACAAAAACACTGATGCACAAGCTGGTCTGCGGCTGCTTAAAGATTAGTCATCGTTTAATGCAGGTCAAAAGTATTGCAGAATGTTCTAAAGGGAGCATTCTGCAATACTTTCAACCTTTATTAAGCTACCATTTGTCATTAAGATCATTGTTTTGTCTATTTTTAGTGGCCGTTTAATACAGGTTTTACTGTACTTCATACATGTACTAGAATAATGATATCATCAAAATTACCAATGACTTCTGAACTTTTTTTTTATAAACTGGTCAAAATAAATTAAACCCAGCTGAATTTTTGCCATAAACTGTAACGCAAAAAGTTTCATGCTAGTTTTACATTTTACTAAATAAAGAGGTTTGCATAAAATTTTCAACGAAGTAGCAGTATTGTTTCTTTAGAATATGTGCTAGGTTTCACTAAATATTGATACATTTCAATATAGCTTCACACATTTCGGTCAATGTCCCATTTCGTTAAAATTGACAAAATATGGGTATTCCTGGAGATTTTAGCATACATCAAAATACAATCAGTAGTTTCAATCAACTGACAGTAATGTGCACGACCCGTGGTGAACGTAGTTTAATTGGGCCACAACGCGAGAAAACCTGTCTTCGGGGGTTTGCGAACAACACAGGCGCAGACCAGCCTGCGCATCCGCGCAGTCTGATCAGCGCCTTTGTTATTCGCTTTCTGGAAAGTGTCATATGTAAACTTGCTACAGGTGACATTTCAACTTTCTAGGTAGTCGCTGTAGCTGAGGAGACTGGTTTGAAACTCGCTTTGTCGGAAACCCCGAAGACAGGTTTTCTCGCGACGAGGCCCAATTTATACCTAGTGCCAGAAGTAATGTGTGGAAAGTAAATTGGTCATTTCCTGCAGAATGATGCATACTTGGATTAAAATATACCTTATGGTTGAATTTCTCTAAAGAAAAATGTGTTTTGATATTTTGGGTGCTTGTATCATTGACACTGTATGAGCTATGGTGCTTGTGGCATGGGCACTGATAATTTTTTTAAAACTTCAGCTAATATGTACATTCCAAATAATACTTATCTGTAAAGATCAGAAAACGTTTTGCATACCAGTGTCTAGACAATGTTACAATGTACAAGTTTGCAAAATTGAATCAAAATATACCCTGCGGTTTCAGAGTAATGACCATTTTCACTAAGTGACCTCGATAGGCCAAATTAAAGCTCGACAAAGCCTCGCCCCCGTTGTGTATACCAGTGGCCGAACAATGAAACAATGCATAAGTAGGTAAACTTTGATCTAAATATACCACATGGTTCAAGAGTTATAAACATTTTCTCTAACTGACCACAGATGGACATACGGACGTGCTGATGGACTCACATAGTGATTATAGTGCCGACCCAAGGTCCTCTAAGATTATAGTGCAGACCCACGGGTCGTGCAATGCCCACATAGTGATTATAGTGCAGACCAAAGGGCGCATGTAACATAGTGCAGACCCAAGGGTCGTGCAATTTGATAGGGTTGTGCAATATTGTGCAGACCCAAGTGTGTTGTAATTTGATAGGGTTGTGCAATATTGTGCAGACCCAAGTGTCTTGCAATTTTAATCTGATTAGCACAGGTAAAAATATATATTTCTCAGAGGTTGTATTGTAATTCAACAACATGACGCACAGTGGTTTGAATCCAGGCTTGACCAATATTTGTTTTCTTATTTTTTTTCTTTCCTGCCAATTTCAAAAAATAAACATTAGGTATGCAAAATTTGACCAAATATATGGTTTCCTTATAATACACGGTTGTGAACACACATTAAAATGATATGAGGCTCTTATGTATGTGCTACTGAAAAAGTACCGAAAAATATAACTTTTCTTGCAGTTTTAAGATTTTGATATATTTTCATCTTATACCAAATTAGCGGAAAACAATAAAGTTTTTCTACCAATCAATATAATTTTACCTAACTTTTAGTAAATACTTGTGCAATTGCTTTGTCATTGTGAAATTCTAGGGATAATTTTGTAGACGTTTTGAGAAAAGAGTAAGTTGCTCTTGAATGCAGAAAATGCATACATAATGTGAAAACTATCAAAAGTGTAATTGTGGCGTTTTTGTATCCACCATGATGGAAAAGAAACGCTTACATAACATAATTAATGTGTGTATTTAAGTGTAAAATGTTTGTTTCGTTTCAATAGCAGAGATGTAGTACGGACAGCAGCCTATGCCTTCGGGGGCTTAAATGCATTATACTGGTACCAAATATTCGCCCTAGATTCTGTTGCTGCTGAAATACAAGAAATTTGCCACTAAGGGTGGCTTGAATGCTGTGCATAAGGAGCACACCATTCTCACATAATCCCCTGCAAACGGAATTTGGGAATAATGATGCACACCCTTAGACATTTATTTACTGAATCTTCAACCCATCTCACTTTGGTGACAAGGTAAGATTCATTAGCGTCTTTAGTGTTGTGTTGCTTTTCTGATTTGTTTAAGAAGTGGGACATTGTTCTCATTCAGTAGTTCTGTTACATCTCGGAACCCCCTATCAACAATGAGAACATCTCCTCCATTTAAAGTAAGAAAGAGGGCAAATACCAGGAATCGATTCAATCAAGCACCACACCTGACCCAGGATACCAATGGGGAAAGTGACAACTTCACTATAAGACATCACAAACGAGAGCCAAGAGGTCAGCCCTTTCCCAGCAGGTGACCACAAGGCATCAATAAACAGCCCGCACAAAAGCATAACAAAAACAAGACAGAAATAACATAAATGATCCACAAATGAAGCATCACCTTGGAACGGTCAGTAACATTAGTTTACTGGAGGGCTTAAACCAGTTTCACAGCGGGCCAACCTCACCCTTAGTTCAGATGTGGATAAAGACACATAGTTGTTTGGTTTGCATGAAAGACCCCTAACTTATCAATGTTTCATCTCCAAGAACATATAAATCAAGATATAAAAAGGAGATAAAGCACATTTTCTGCTATCTTTACTATTACTCTTCAGCATGTGTTTTGTCATCATTGGCACCTGAAATCGTATCATCAGCCAGGAAAAGTCTAAGTACAGTAAGAATGTAGCCATCAGTTGCCACAAGCATCATTGGTTTAACCAGTAATTGAACTTTGTGAACAGAATAGAACCGCCTTTTCAATGAATAATGACCAACTTTTCCATGTATATTTAAGTACCATCAGCTACATCTATAATTATTGCAACAAATGTCTTTGAATCTGCAAATAACGGCCTTTCAAAATGTGTAGTGTGATTTTCTATCACTTTACTTCTTTCTATACAAAAAGACAAAGATATTGTGGACGAAATTGGACATCAGACTTACTTTAAGCGAATGTATTGCCATACTACAAATGGCTTTCTTTACACCAAACAATTTTAAAAGTACCTTCTAATACAAAGCGTTCCTAAGTTCCACTATAACAGCCATCCTTCATGTCATCAGCATTAGCATGATGGACGCAAACTCTTGTGCCTCCATTAACCATTATTCCTATTCTGATGAATATGTTAGCTCTCTGTTTAGAAGAATGCTTTGAAAAGTAAGCAGAGCTATTTGAGTGCTTGTTCTTCCGACAAACAATGCATTTTACAGAGAGAAATTGTGCTCGGGAATATCAAGCTTTATCTTCCTTTCAAGGTGTGATTGTAAAATGCCACAAGCTGCAGAAGTACCAGCTACGCTAATGGGCATTTCAACGTTAAGATGGTGTTTAAATCCTGGTAGATAATCAGGAAGATTAAATGTTTTGTACTTTTTCATCCTCTTCTACACTTGTTAAATTTGATAGTATTTTTTCTACTGCATAGTACAAACGCTTGCTTTGCTTTGGACATGCGTTTTCACACTATCTAAGTTATATATTTTGGATATAATGATTATATTATTAATCATATTATAAACCTAGGAAAAGTAAGTGTTGTATAAAAATCTATAACTAATTGGTTGATTTACATTTGTATTACATATTGAGAAAATTTAAGTGAAAAGGATTGCAAAGTCAAATATGGTCGGTGGCCATGTTTAAGAAAATTGACTGAACATGACATAACTGGAATGCCAACAGGGTTAACAGAAAGGTTAATTAGGGATATCTCTTTTTGTAAATATGTTATGGGAATCAGTCTTCCACCTTGTATAACCCTTCTTAAAGTCAGAAATGCCCATTGATAAAGCTGGTACTTCTACAACATGCGACATGCTACAATCACATCTTGAAAAGAAGATAAAGCTTGACATTCCTGAGCACACTCTTCATCTGTAAAATGCATAATTTCCCAAAAGAACAGCATACAAATAGCTCTGCTAACTTGACAAAGCTTCCCCTTAAACAGAGATAGTACATGTTTATCAAATAGGGATTAGTGTCAATGAAGGCACAAGAGTTTGTGTCTCTTAAATTAATGCTGATGCTCTGAAGGATGACTGTTATGACAAAATTACTCGTGTCACAGAGTCAGTGAACATTGAAAGCACTGTGATTGCTCAATTACTGAATAAGATGCGAGAAATTGCAATTAAGAAGTCTAGTGTTCTACATTTTGACAATGATAATGCAATTACAGATGAAGACTATGTGAAGCTGACACGCATTATAAAAGATCAGTTTAATATTGTTCAAATATCCCTCTCATTCCTGCGTTCTACGTCATCAAGGAGCACTCGTAAAACACCCGCAATGCTTCTAGTGAAACTTAGGGCAGGTCTGACATTGGCTGTACTTTTCAACATCGTTCGGTGTAAGAGAGACACTTGTAGTATGGCAAACATCTGGCTAGAGTTAGTCTGATGTCCAATGTGTTCCAAAATATCTTAGCCTTTAACATATAGAAAAAAGTTTAAGTGGGTGAAGATCACACTATAGATATTACAAGTGTGTTATTTGCTTATTCAAAGACAGATGTTGCAATAATTATTGTGGTAGCTGATGGTACTTAAATATACATAGAAAAGATCGCCATTTTTATTATTCAGAAAGAGGTCCTATTCTGTACACACAGTTGATTAATTGGTTAAACCAATGATGCTTGTGGCAATTGATGGCTACATTCTTACTGTACTTGGACCTTTCCTCGCTGATGGTAAGAAATCAGATGCCAAAATCACTGAGCACATGCTGAAGAGTAATAGTGAAGAAAACAAGTATTGGTTCAAAGAAGACGTTCTCATTATGGATGGGAAGTTCTGAGATGTAACAGAACTACTGAATGAGTGTGGCATTAAAACACCAATGCCCCACATCTTGAATAAATCAGAAAATCAATACAACACCGAAGAAGCAAATGAATCTAGTCTTTTTTACTTAAAGGGAATATTCCGGCCCTATTAATATTTATCTTGATCAAAAATAAATTCCTCATTAATTACTTATTTATTTTTACCACTCTGCTTCTTCATCAGCTAAGGTGATTAAAAGCAAGTTTATTGCCCATAAAACCAATAACTGGCTGCTGACATTTTTTCCCCCATGGTTGCCAAATAGCTTTAAATCAAGCGTCTGGTCACCTTAGCTGTGAGTTAATGGCACCACATCTCAGTGGAGAGAGCTTATAATTAGACTGTGCTTCCATTCAATTATTTCATTGAGTAATGATGGCTTCAAGTGATAAGAATGAGAATTACTTTAGACAGGGGCTACCTTACATTTTTGCACTACAGAAATAAGCAGTCTGGTTCAGGGCCCCTAAATAAGTAATAGTTAATAGCATTAATTGAAATTGTAATATTTAGCTATGTGCATTATATCTTCTGATTTGAAAACATTTTGAACCCAGATCAGGCCCATCAAAATAAGGGACCTGATCAGGATCAAAACTGTTTGGTGCTCTTATCGCATTCCTGAAAAAAGTTTTTTTTGAAAAGTAATTTCGTAAAGAAAAAGGCAGACAATTAAAACATTCAAAATAATCCTTTAATCACAAAGAGGACATGTATTTGCAATATTTAATGTCATAATTTTTATCATTCCTATTATCACTTCCATAAATTTGAGCAAATTCTTGAAAATTCAAACCAAGTTCAGCTTATTAGGTCCAATCCAACAAAGTGGCTTGCAAGCCTATCAGACTCAGATCAGCCTGCGAATTGATCCATTCAGACAGCAAAGACTCTGACCATACAGTGTCTATATCCAGCCTGATCTGAGTCTCGCCTGTTTGTGTATGAATCTGCCAGTTCTAGCCAGAGTTATTAAAGCTTGAATACTTTAGCTACCCATTATGTTGCTGTGAAAACACTGATCAGACTATAATCAAACGCAGATGCGGTGCTTGATGCTCATACCATTTTACTTTAAACGTGTTTGTGTCGTCTGGTGATAAGCTTTACAAAAAATTTTGATAAAAGGTATGACATGTTGTCGGGCCTGATCTGGATGCAAACTGTTTGACACTCTTTGATAATCTTTCCAACCGGTTTAGAAATAGATCAGACCAAACATTATACACTGACTGTAATTATCCTGCTTGACCTGATAACTGCACCTTGTGTAGTGCTGCCTGAGGAATTCTTCTTGGAGTATTCAAGTGATTAATGGTGATCCCCTGTGGCATGTGAGTGCAATTAAATTATGGGCTAATTGGAGCAGTTTCAACAAAATAAATGGTCATATGGTTCCCAGTATACTATTAGCTCTATGATAAATGTATATGAAAAAAAGTCGGAATTATCACTTTAAGTGAGATGGGTTTTAAAGTCAGCAAATGGGGGTAGATAACAGTTGAAGGCTTTAAGCTATATGCTTCCTAATTCCCAAATTCTGATTGTAGGCGATTATGTGATAATTGTATGCTCACTATGCAATACATTCAAGCCACCCTAAGTGACAAGTTTGAAATCAGATGCTGTGATGACCACAATAATGATGGCATTAGCAAAGTCAGCTAATAAGCTGTAACAAAAGATCATAGACAATAAGTGGGACAAAAACCCCACCATTTAGCAGATCCTGGATGCTTCTGAAATGCTAGACTTCCCTCAGCTAAATGAAGCAGAATTAAGGGATCTAACAATGGTATATATCAAATACGCCTGGCCAAGTCTTATTTGAAGTAACACATAACTGATGCTGGGAAACATCAAATATTTGTAAACAAAAAGCAAGATGTAAACCTCAAAACCCAAATACGTTCAAGGCATACCATCAGCAGGACATACACTTTATGGATAGAGCACAGCACAAATCCAAGCTGTGGCTGGTTTTGTACATGTAAATCAGGTGCTGGGTGGTTGGTTGTTGTGCTCATATTGCATCTGTCTTGTTGTATTTGGGTTTTGATGTTATCAAACAGCCAAAAAAAAAAAAAAAAAAAAAAACAACAGCTGAGGCATATGCCATATATATGGATTCTCTGCAGCTGAAGAATGGGAATCCATCAGATATTTATCTGATGAAAGCGATAAAGATAGCAGATACTAAGGGCTATTATTGAGGACTATTTAAACATTCACACAAAAATACACCAAAAATAAGTTTCTATGTTCTGTGGAGATTGCTCACGGTGTCGTGGGTTGGTCTGCAGTGTGTGAGTGTGGTATTTCCTGATCACACTCAATTACGTTTTGATGAATGTAAAAACATCACAATTGAAATTGTGGGATTTTTTACCATTTTTTTTTACATTTTTCTGCATTCAATTGCATATAACCATTTTCCCAGATCTTCTACAATATTCCTATAATTTTGCTTTGACAAAGCATCCACAAGTATTTCCTAAAAATAAGGTAAGATTATATTGCTTCGTAAGGAAACGTTCATGTTTTCAGCAAAGTTGGTAGATGAACATATTATTTAGATCTTAGACTGCAAGTCAAGTTATATTTTTCAGTACTTTTTCAATTGCACATACATATGAGCTTCAAATCATTTTAATGTGTGTTCACAACACATTTATTATATGGCAAAATATTTCGTCAGCATTGTATAGGAAGATGTAAAACCTCAAATAGGACTGAAACAGATTTTAATACACAATAAATATCAAACCAAAGGTCTATTCTATTCAAACCTTTCAACAATGCATGTCCTCTTTATGGGCCTTTGTGTGCCCAAATCATTATTATAAATTCAACTACCACGAAACCCCCTTATCATAACTACGCTTTTAGAAATACACTACTGGTGATTTTATAGGTCATTAGTAACGAAACAGACTGTAATCATGACCTCATTCTGTGCCTCTTACTTCTAGTTTTAAAGTGTAGTTGCACTTGTGATAAATTTGTATGACTTTCTGAGATATTGACCAATGAGAATGCAATTCTCTAGCAGGTAAGCTCAGATAATTCCTGATTGGTGAATACTCTAGATCAATAGCAGTTTAAGACAGCTAGCCACTGAATGATTAAAAAGTGAAAAATAACAAATACGAGTCTGGCATAAACAATAATATGAATTTGATAGGCGCTACCGATTTCTTTGCATCCATCTGCCATGTAACTATGATTGATTTTTTTCGCAGATAGCAAATGGCCTGTTTAAGTATTTCAAGTACACGTAGTGGAAAGTTGGGCGGTGCTCATTGTTGTATTTTAAGCAACTCTACAAAATATTCCTTAAAAGACATGCTTAAGTACATTTCAGAACATTTTCAGATAGATTCACGATAAGTACTGGTTCAACCAGCATACAGCAAATCATTCCGAATTGGTCTAATAAGTGGTACAAAGTGCATTTCTTATTTAGGCTCCGACGAGAGAAAACCTGTCTCCGAGGTTCGCGAACAACAAAGGCGCAAATCAGCCTGCGCATCCGCGAAGACTGATAAGCGCATTTGTTATTCGCTCTTTGAAAGGTGACATATCTAAACTTGCTACAGGTGAAATTTCAATCTTCTAGCTACTTTCTGTAGCTGAGGAGACTGAGTTTAGTCTCGCTTTGTCGGAAACCTGGATGACAGGTTTTGGTAATGGTATAAGAACACTTTGCCATGGATATAAAGTATGAAATATAAAGAACATTGATGTAATAAACTTTCCTTCAATGTCGACCAAAAATGTTTCATCTCGTAATTCACTTGACAGCGTAGCACTTGCAGTTACCAATTTGACTTGTCAATTTCATTTTTAAATCATTAATTTGTTTGGCTTTTTAGTTTAAGCAACCTTTTTCTTAATGTCTTGCATTATAATGCATCTATTTAGAATTTAAACAATTTATCATATGACGGCGAGTCTGGGAGCGACATAACGCTATATATTAAAATCGATAAACCACCATTGGTTTAAAGATTTTAATAACGTTATGAATAGACGCCCGACAACAACGTCGCGCGCGTATGCACATGCAAATGGCAAAACCTAGACATTTTCATTCCAAAATCGCGAATAAAAAATAAATTTAACGTCATATGATAAATAGATTTATGTATTATTGTCAATATTAAACTCGTTTCGAAAAAGCGATAAAAAAATAAAATGCTCGGCAAGCCTCGTATTTTATCTGTTTTTCCAAACTCATTTGATAAATTCGATAATACATGATCACTCATGTACATCAAGATCCTCTATATGAGCCGCAACATGAGGTTTTCAACAATGTGGTATGTGCGACCAGCAAAGCCTCAGATAAGCCTGCGCATACGCGCAGTCTGATCAGAGCCTTTGCTTGTCGCTGGATTATTCACTGATTGTTAAGCTTCTGACCGAACATCATTTGGAGTTTCTAAGCTTAAGATGAGGCTGCACAGACTTGTCTGAGTATACACTAGTAAAAATGCCACATTGTTGGAAATCACATGTCGCCGCTCATATTTTTTAAATTCAATTTTCAGAACACATCTCAAATCAGCATCATGAGGTCTGTGGCTGTGTTATATCTGACTCTTCTAGCCGTAGTGGCTGTCACACCAATGATTCTTCACAAGAAATTCGTACATTTTAGCAAGGGCCATGTCGCACATAAGAAACATACACACCCTTATATGGGACACCCTTTTGCCAGAGGAGGTTCAATGCCTAGAATGCACGCTCCAATGGCGCCTGCAAGATATGCCGCTAGAGGACCGATGGGGACGGGAATAGCTGGGCCTAGGCCAGTAGGGGCATATGGTCCCCATTCTTTGTCGAGTGGATCATCAGGTGGTGCATACAGAATATCCGGACCCAGATTTGGAGGGACAGGACAGTCCGGTGAAGCTTACAGAGTCTCGGGCGCCGGTCGTGGAAGTGCAAGGCCTGCACACAGGATGCCTGGACCCAGCTTTGGAGGAGCAGTAATGTCTGGACCCAGAATCGGAGGAGCGATAGTGTCTAGACCCAGATTCGGAGGGGCAGTTTATCGTGTCTCAGGAGGTGGCAGTAGAATTCCAGGGCGTCCATACAGGATGTCTGGACCAAGACATAGTGTGGCGAGGTCGATGGGACTAGCTTACAGTGCGTCAGGAGCCGGCCATGGAAGGGCAAGTGCAGGTTCCGCAGTGGCAGTTGCTGGTGGAGCTAGGGGTTATGGAGCTCATAGTAAAACTCATCTTACTGGGATTAGGTACAAACCTCGATATTTCGTCCAGTACCAGCCACTGTATACTTATACAAAAACAGTAAAAGGAAGACCAGGACTAGCTAGGCCGTTAGGACGGTGAAAGATTTACTAGACATATGTAGTAAGTATAATAGGCTGTCTATAATTCGAACCCGCATCACTCGAAATTCTGCCTTTAGGCGAATTAAATTTGAAATATATATTAATTCCAAATTTAAGGACGTGCTTCTAATCTGTCTAAATTAATATACTAGTCAAAAGTTCTAACCGGCCACGTGTGTTTTTACCGATTTTCGGAAAAGCTATAAGGACTATATCAATTTCATTGGTATTCCCGAATAGGCCAGCCTATCAGTAATCGATAACAGAAAACGGCTTAGCCAAACTCCTTTAGTTGTATCCGGGAGGCTTTGCTGAATACACTTTACCTCATTTTCAAAATTCACGAGAATTTGCATTGGGTGGTGGGGTAGTTTTTGACATTTTAGCCAATAGCAACGAGTTTCATGCAGATGGAGTGTTCACTTCAGCACTTTAGTGTCCAATATGTGTTTGGCTTTTGAAATGAAAACGTTTTGCTTGTGAAATGGGGTTATTTCAAAAAGTCATGACTCACAAATTGTGCCAAAATGCGAATTTTGAAAATGGGGGTACCACTATTTAAGTTAGCATCCTGCATGTACTGTTGAACATTTTGTCAATATCTTCACTGCCAAGGGTACATGACACGTCTGTCAATTTCGAGATGCAAAAAGAGTAGTCATGTCATTATAAGTTTTGAAGAAAATTAATAAAATGCAGGTGGCCGGTTAGAACTTTTGGCTAGTATATATGGGCCAGCACACAAGATTGTGGTACTATATCACAAATGCCTCTAATACACGCCCATGCCGACGACGTATCCGGCAAATCTAGAGGTCTCATGCTTGGTTGGAGCCTTATGTTTTTGGAGAAGATGCATTGATAAGTTAGGGGCCTTTCATGTAAACCAAACATCTATGTGTCTTGGTCCACATCTGAACTTGGCGCCGTGAAGCCCTCGAGTAAAATAATTTTACGGACCGTTCCAAGGCGGTACATGTACTTCTTTTGTGGATCATTTGTATTTTTTGTGTCGTGTGTTTCTCATGTTTTCGCGTCTGTTCAATGCTGCCTTGTGGTCACCGGCTGGGAAAGGGCTTTCCTCTTGGCTCTTGTGGATGATGTTTATTGTATTTTTGTTACTTTCCCATATGGTATCCTAGGTCAGGTGTGGTACATGACTGTATCGTTTCCTGATCTTTGCCGTCTTTCTGACTTTAATAACACCGGGTATGCGGCAATCGAAAACGTTATAACTATTGACGAACAAAAATAAAAAATCTGGCGACAAATAGCAATCGAAAACACTGTTTCTAGCGATTTTTGATCCGCGTTCGTCGATTGTTAAGAGCGTTTTCGATGTGAGCAGTGAAGGCTCTGGCCGAAGTCTTGGGAACAATAATTTATGTTTGGATTTCTTATTGGTGATTCACTGTACGCTATTTTTTTTTTCATTTTGGCCATTAATTTTTTAAAAAAAAACAATATCTGACGATTTTCTACAAGATCAAGAATTTCCTCTTGCTCAGCGTCTGACACCCCCCTTAGCATAAATATATTCTTATACCTATGCTTAGTCAATATTTTCATTGTTGTCATCTGCATGGTACGTCTGCTATACGATACAATAAACACATGCCATGGGATGGTCATTGTTCTATTAACGTAATCTAGTTGTACGTTATTTCTCTATGAAAGTTTTATTTCTTGCGCCTTTTTCATTAATATTAAATATGATTTCCACGTTAACACAGAATGAATGATAGCTTTGTTTTACTGTTCTTGTATTAGTGGCATATTTCAGGAATTTCTAGTCAAGAAATTGTATCTTATTTCGTATAACAAACGTTTCACAAAAGGAACACTATGCACGCTTAAATTTAATGTAATGGCATACAATGTATGTGTGACTACTGTAAATTTGGAAATTTTCGCGAGTGTTTTATTTTCGCGAAACTTCGCATATGCGAAGTTTCGTGAAAATAAAATCTTCGCGAAATGGCGAAATTACTCTGTCGTTTACTGATGTAGGTAAATCATGCCCTAGTCGCGAATTTTTAACTTCGTAAATGTGTTCTTAATGTTATTCCCGAAAATAAAATTCTCGCGAAAATTTCCTAATTTACTGTAATTGAGGAGGCAGGTTTTCACAGGAAACTGGCAATGCACTGCATTTAACATTAGCGAGTAATCGTGAACGTTCCACATAATTATGATGGGTTATATAAAATGGTATCTTTGCAAGGACTTTCGTCTGCGTTCCTCAGTTAAATTTTAATTTTTACAGATACAGCGTGTCTACTCTGTGTGGTAGGTTGCTATTGTAGAAGATGGAGTCGATGTCTTCTGGTCACAAGTCCTACTAGGTCCACTGAGTTTTCGCGTCAGCAGGAACATAGTTGACGAGAATAGAAGATTTCAATGTATTTTACGTACAGCATTTTTTTTCCTGTTCTGTTGTTCATTCAGTTTGTTTTAATCTTTAAAGCGCCAAGAAAAAAATGCATCTGAAAATGTCGTCTGCTGG
>OZ026525.1:39643029-39664029 GCA_964019695.1 Loripinus fragilis
TGTCGTCTGCTGCAAATAATTGCCTAGCATTACTGACGAATTAAGTATAGAAGCAAACAGTGTGGACCCAGAACAGACTGCTCCTATAGGAGCAGTCTGATCTGGGTCCACACTGTTTGCCATAGAGACTTCTTAAACATTACAGTAGACACGAAAAGCAGACGACTTTTGTTGCGATTGGCGCTTTAAGGGTTAGTTTTGTTTTCAAATTTATGTTTGTTTCTCAAACATAGTAAGTGAGTATGATCAGGACATACCACAATCACAAACCGCAGATATGGGCTTGGACCCTCCTGACGAAAATTGATGGATCCGCGTATGCATATCTTGATTGATTTTGTTTAAAATTCTTTCAGTAATACCATCATAGTAGCATGGAGATGACAACACATAAGTTAAATACTTACAGTCAAATCCTAGAAACATTGTATGTATGTATATATCAACATTTTGTAAAGACAATGTGAATAAAATATTGTTTAATAAACAATAAAAACCATACTTTCACACAGTTTGTATCTACAGGTAGATCAGACGAAAAGCAGACAACAAGCTAAGACCTGACGTGGTCTTTATTATCTCACTATGATCTATAATAGTATTAGCAAATTGTTGCAAAACTGGAAGGTGTACCATGCGCAGATCCAAAGGTGGGGGAGCAAGCGATCCGGACCCCCCCCCCGGAAATAACAAGTGGTATGGGTTTCTATAGGAGATTATAGTTTTCTTTAAAATAAACCATTGGATCCCCTCTGTATAATAAGTTGAGGACTAAAGAAAGTAAACCCTGGCAGAGCTTTTTTGCGTCATAAGGGCCTGGACCCTCCTCACGAAAATTTCTGGATCAGCGCATGCATATACTGAATGATTTTGTTCGCTTGAGAATACCCGGCCTTCTAATGCCCACAGTAAACAGTTTGCTACAAAAACGTAAATGTTTTAAAAGTATTCAATTGTTTATTTTAAACAAAAATGCGATATCATTCACATCTTGTATGCAAATTTTAGAACAATATAATAAGTAGTAAGTGAGAATGATCAGAAAATACCAAAATCATGAACTGCAGACAAACAAATTGCACCACGAGGAAAAGCCACACAACAATCAGTAGACACCAGGAAGACACACTATTAGTAAGTAAAGCAACCAGCTCCCTCCCTCCCCATCAATATGATTGCAAAACTAGAATGGACACAAAGTAGCACACAGCAAAACATAGAACAATTACAGAATCCCACAATAGGAGTAACAATCAACAACGAACCAACAACAAAAGAGCAACCATATTAGAACGGACAGCAGCCTAAGGCAGTTGGGGCTTACATGTATTATACTGGTACCAAATCTTCGCCCTAGATTCTGCTGTTGTTGTAGCAAAAAAGTTAAGCTTGCATGGAGGCTTCCTAACTATTACAATGTATCATCATAGAGAATCAATACAATCAAATTAATACACTGTGATGAAACAAAGAAAATGGCTCTTGACTCCCACATGGTCAGAACTTATGAAACCCTCAAGTTGAACCACGGAGGGCCCAGCTACATACAAGCATCAGGCACCAACCCACCGATTAACGCTTTACGTCAGAGCCGTCATTGATTATGGTGCCTGACCATTTGTCATGCAATTAAAGAGGAGACCATAGCTATAAACTGTGATTGGGTTTACAACCGGGCAAGCAGACTGTCACATGGTATCCAGGTTATATCCAAGCTTTTACTGTAACGTTTGATTATCTTTTTTAATTGATCACTAAATTTAGGTTTTCCAACAATTCTTTTAAATCTAAAAACTAAATCACCATAAACTATAGGTTCTGATATGCCCTGTTGCAGAAGAGTTTTTAAACCAATGTTGTATTTAACAATTAACACTGAGTGGCTGTGGTAGAATTTAGAAAATGATTTTCGAGTTTTATGATATCTATGGGCTTGTTTTAATAACTAAGAAGTCAAAAATACGTTCTGTTGTTTAAGTCACCAACATAAGAACACACTCTCGCAAAACGAATACGCCGCTGCGAAAAATATACACCATAGGAAGAGCAGCGAGGAAAATCTTCACGAAGAAATGGAAAAGTTACTTTTTCAAAATTAAATCATCCCGTTTATCGTTAATCTTAGATGAAACCATGCCATTTGTTATGGACACGTCAAAGTCCAAAAACGGGGCTTCAGTATCAGAATAAATATCCTTATTTAACTGAAGTTCAGTGGGATATATCTTACCTACCATTTGTTAAAAATAAGAATTATCGATATTAGATAAGTCATCCAAATGTATGGATGTGGAGTTTAAAGCTTCAATAATATATGTTTGATTATTGACTGACAGGTGTACATGTAAGAACCACCTGAAAACGTTACCCTATCGCCATTACATACATCGCGCACAACAAAACATGAAATATACAAAATAGACAATTTTTAATACAACATGATTGATGAGGTTGTGATAAAATGATGATAAAACATTAAACTTTACATACCTGGAACAAATATATTGAATTAATATATTTAATGACTTATATCCAATATGTAAATGCAAATGAATGTACAATGATATTTATTGTGCAATACAATAATAAGAATGTGAGTTGTGGTGCTACAGTACTAGTCCTGCCTAAATTGGGCCACTCACAACTAACATAACGAATAAGGGCCAATATTGGATATAGGTATGGGGCGTTATATGGGAATGTATAGGAATGTACAAAGTAGCCTATGACATAGCTCAGTTGAAATTAAAACATTCATACCGTGAGTATCGTTACCAGTGCTCTGCTGTTAGTTACATGTAGCAGAATGAATGTTTTACCGTGGCCATCCTGCTCCACAATCGAGAACAAAAATGTATTTGATGTGTGTTGTGATCTGGGGCGTGCCTGTGTATACGCAAGGTACGCAGCTGCGTACTTCAATTTTTGAATGTCCAAAAAATAAAACGTCTTAAATCGCGAAAAATGCAATGAAAAACATGCCTCACCCGGGCTAGGTCTTTAAATACCGAAGCATACCGATTTTCCAATAATCCTGAACCAAAGCAGTAGGATTTTGACTGTTCTTCACTTTTGTTTTGGAAACAATGCAGGAGAAGCCACCATTCAGATCATATCTTATTTTTTTTCCTAACGTATGGGAAGGGGTACCTGATACTGATCTGACAGGATTGAGAACCATTCACAATGCCGGTGTGTCTCGAACTAGCGACACCTTCGACCCTATGCCTAACACTCTACCAACTTGATTGGTTTATTGTTTTTTAATTTTCGCCTCTTGCCCAGCTTGTCTAGCGGTGGACTCCCAATGACTCTCCTGTCTGTCTGGCGGCGCGATGATGTATCAATTTGATGGCCAAAGTTAATTTTCGCTTCCGCTGGTGCCTTAACGTCTGGCAGGGCGTAGAGAATTCTATTTTCGGTGACCACAGTATTGTATCTAATTTACACCTCTTGCGCCTTGCCTCCCACATTGGACTGTGGTTTAACGTCCCAGTCAAATGCTATGGTCATACGGAGACTGTCAGTTAAACTACATGTAACGACAAGCTTAGACTAAGCGATTAACCAGTTCTCTAGATATGTCAAATACCTTCGCTTGAAACTGACAACAGCCCTTTTTGAACAAGTTTTATTACAATTATGATGTCGCGTCTAGGTTTGTATAACACCATGTATTCAAATCGATAAACCACTAAACAACGTTGCAATCATTCACAAGCGCGTCAGCGCTGGTGATATACATTAGTAAACTTCCATTGGGCGCGTGTTCGATTCGGGCCTGTTCCATTAGCAAGTTGCGGAAATGGATCAGGTGTTAACTCCCCAACAGCAGTGTCTTTTACAGTTCTTTCTCAGACTCCCCGTCGACCAAGTTACCTCCAAAATTCCATCATTGCGTGAGCGATGTTGATATACTTTGGATACTGGATTGCTTCTAAACGCGAAAAGGCCTATTAGAGACCTTACCACTGAGCGAGAATCCCGATCAAACATGGGCCCTTCGGATATTCTAGACTAAATGTGTCGAAATATCTAGATGTAGATGGGTCAGATTCAATATGCCCCCTAGGCATTATGTGCATTGACTCCGATTGAGGAATACGGTTGAATGACCTAATACATACTGCTGGGGAGGGGGTTAACTCTACAAATATTTAGTGTGTTTATGAGCAGAGTCTTAATGGAATATATACTTAAAGCCATTAAAAACGCAACTGGTACAAGTGTTATTTTTCCTATAAATATCAGCTTGATACACTTTGTCTTTTTACTAACAAGCGTCCCTAACGTAGGAGAACGCTTTATCAAAACTTGAGCTCATCAGTTGCACACTTCTGTCAAAATTTTTGGTGAAAAATGACAAATTCATCAAATTTTTTGGCAACCATATTAAATTTTGAAATTTTATTCAAGTTCAGCGTGCAAGTACTGCGTTTCACTCAAACAAACAAAAAACAGTGTACAACACAAAATTTACTTTGCTAGAAGGACCTAACATTTATGTTTTAAACTTCAACTTTCGTGAGATTTTCCTAAAATTTTAGAAATCACTTAAGCTTCAATTAAACTGAATCATTTAAAAATTCGCATACGTAAGTTGTAAGTTCATAACTTATGGTTATCATTTATCGCAAAATTTACCGTCGAAAGCATCACATTTTCGTTAACTTCTGATTTTCATGATGAAACTTTGATGACCATTTTGAAGGTCAAAACTTCAAGACAAAAAAATATGTTGCGTGTGCATAGAAAGTAGAGCAATGTTGAAATTTTCCGAAAGTTTGAATCAAAAAGAGCCATTCATAATGAAGATCTGATATCCAGATTAATAAGGTGATTTTGCAGTTTTTGTTTCGAAGTTTGTGTCCCTTTATCAAAAAATACAGCCTGGCTTATCTAGACTGCTTTATCTGCACCAAAAGGGTATTGGCTTGATATCGCGACCATAGGTTTATGCTTTTATTTTATTAAAATGATAAAATAGCATTAAATCTCGAGTAAGGTTGTACTGTAAAAGTTGCGTTTTAACTGGCGTTAAGTATACATATTCTGTCTTTTATTTGATTCCAATGGATCACCTACTATGTACAAATCGTCAACTAAAACAAAAAATACTCAGAGCTTGAAGCCCATGAAACACTGAAATGAGTGGCATCAGCAAATGTTATAATGAAACACTATAAAACTTCTTCTTTAATAACTGTAAAACGCCATGCGATGGTTCTTAGCTTTTTTAAAAGCTAAAATTGTAATTACACTACGCCAGAAATGAGTATTCAAAGTAATCGTAATGTCATAATATGATGAATAAAATCTAATTCTATTGGATTTATTAAACTCGTTGTGCGGGCGAATTACGTTTGAACGGAAATCATACCGTGACGGAGTATGAAATGAGCAGAGAACCATACAGTCAAAAGAGCGTATGGATAAATAATTCAAATGAGCGAATTTTCCAGGTCAAATAAAAAGTATTTTATCACATTTCCTCTACTCGTTTAACAAATTCAAAAAAAGATGAGCACGAATTTTAGAAGTTTGGTCGGTAGGCACAATGAAACTAGATTGCTGTGCAGAGCCACAATTTAAATATGCCAAAATGGTTCCAATGACATCAACGACTGTAAAAACTAATTGAATCATTACTCCAAATTTAGTGGCAGCCGAACTTCCACCTGCATTGGTGCTTTAAAAACTATGTTCTGCTTGGAGAAAATCTGGATCTACAACAGAAGGAAAGGATGGACATATATCGCTGGTGAAATGTTGGCATTTAGTGTATTCTATATAATTAAAGACTTAAGCTTGTAATCAACTGTAATGTACAAAACGCATGGTTTGCGCGATAATGGAAGGTTTCCATCTTCGTCTCCATTTTTTTTACATTTGTAGCCACGACATGGTTTTATTGACCGCCAATCCCTCACACTTACTGAGCGTTAAACAATGATTGAAGATTTGAGACAATATTGGAGACACCTCGGCGACTATGAGGCTGATCGGTTCAGCAAATTGTGAGATATTTTCCGTGACTTTCCCTACTTCATATACGTGTGAAACGGGTGGGTCCGCGTGAGAATTACGATTTGCTACAGAACTGTGAGGAACAACAATTTTGCATGGGCTCTTCCTGACCTTTGACGGGCATACGGTACCCATGCCCCCACTTCTTACGCACCAGTGTAACCCTCGTGCCCGGCGTGCAAATGTTCAGGATGTTAAGGCCAAGTGTGTTAATGTGGTTAGAGGGTCACACGTTTGTGGGTTCGCTTGGTGCTGGACGGAAGCTGTATCAAGGGAATGAAAATACAATAAACAACTATTTCAACGTTTCATAATTTTACCCAAATTAAACCAACAAGTTAAACAAGTTATTCAAGGAAGAGCAAGACAAGCTATCATTTAGTGTAGGTCAATTCATTCAATTTGAGTTGGTAATATTCTCCCTGCAGCGCTCAGAACGGTTTCTCATATTAAGTTGACGCGGTCCGGGGTGCCAGACAGTAATGAGCAGGTACAATAATACTGTGTTATAACGAGGTTTGACTGTATCAATACTCGTTATAACGAATGGTACTGCAGAGTAAATTAAATGTCCACTAAGATGCTAGGTATACCTATTTACCATGCATTACTGAGCTCATAAAAGCGTGCTCCTCAGTTATTACACAACGTGAATGCGTAGCGTAGATAGTTATTCTAAATGCTGTGAAATTGCCACCAAAAGTATACCCAAATGCGAACAGATAAGTTAATTAGTGTATGAAAGTCATTCTCTTGAATACTAAGTCAAGATATTCACACCAATACGCATTCACGTTATTTTAGGCTGAATAGGCCTAACACCCTGGAATGTATGAGCAGCCCAGACCTGGAATGGTCAGACAATCCAGAATAGTTAAGCAATCAGGAAATGCTCAACAGCCCTGAACGCTAATTAGATCTAGTCCTGAACGCTAATCAGCCCATATCAAACAACAATCTATTGGGACTAATATGTTATACAGGTCAGGCTATGTAAAATGTGTTTCTATAGCTATACAGAGGCTGAAAGGCCTTAACTAATAAACAGTCCTGAATGGATAAGTATATGGTCCCTATGGACAGATACTTATAAAGAGGTTAGCAGTCAAGATACTTAAACGGTGTTGTAGGGTTATAAACGACCTGACAAACCAATCTGGAATGCTTCAACAGTCCAGAGGGGTTTAGCAGGTTGATATAAAGCAGCTGTCTGGATAGCTATAATATTGCAACTAAATAGAGCTATACTGATTTACCTATGTGGTGCAGGTAGATCAGAATGCTACAAGTAGCAGTCTCGAATGCTAACAGTCTGGAATGCTTAAGCATTCAGCCAGAGGGAGCATTCAAGAATACTAGGTTATAAAATGGGTGGAGTGTTTATAGTGTGTAAGTGTGGGTGGGGACATGTTAACAGTCCAGCTAAAGTGCAAAATAATTAAATGTTAACCTCTCCAAAAATGCTAGCGTATCTTTGATTAGCTGGCATGTTTGCTCTGAGTGTTTGCTATCAAGAATGCTCTGAGTAGGAATGGTCTAGTTGTACAAGAAGAGTTGACTCAAACAGTCTCTGATCAAGCACAAGGTTAACGGTGTTTGCTGCGGCAATCCGGACTGGTTGTCAGACTGGTCTATCGCTGAGACAGCAAGGTGGGTCCGTATCCTATGATACACAATTGACCCAAACTGGAATAGCGATTCTGCTGCGCTTATCTAGCCTCAGAGCACGCGCCCCGTGATGTCATCAATGAACGTCATCAATAGAGACCTTATATCAGGTGATGATCATGTGATGCGCAGTTGGAGTCTCTCAATCATCATCACCGAAAAGCATAATAAAGACCGAGTGACTCCAACTGGGAAAAATGAAAGTCGCCATTGATGAGATCACAATGCGCTGAACTGAAACAAGAATCGCCTCCAGCACAATAATGCAGTTGTATCAGCGTAAAGTAACTATGGAAGAAATATGATCAATAAGCCAACATTTGAGACAGAAAGAGTAGCCTCCACTGCTATGGGGCATTGATGAGCAGTAAGGGTGAGTAACGGCAAATCAACTAGTCTATCACGGAAATCGGTTCATGAGTTTCTGTCCGTATCACTGATAAAATGAGCGAGATTTTATTAGCCACAAATCAGGGTTCATAATTAAACCACCAGTCGCTACGGACTGAGATTCCAGAAATATGAAACGATCAGTAACGGGTCATCCGTTTATAAATTATACCTGACAGAACCTCAACCCGATCCCGTGACCTAATTAATTTGACAGATAGATCTGTATAGTAAACAAATAACATGGCACGACTTTAGCAAATGGGTTGCTAGATATAAACTTGTCAAGGGGTATACGGTTGGTCAGGAGTGCTACACCAGTCATTTGTCTCCCCCGCCCACTCAGGTACCCCCTCCCATACCCACCCCTGCGTACTTTGAATTTTTCCTCAGGCACGCCCCTGATTGTCAGGAGCTTAAACATAACGTGTGTGTGTGTGTGTGTGTGTGTGTGTGTGTGTGTGTGTGTGTGTGTGTGTGTGTGTGTGTGTGTGTGTGTGTGTGTGTGTGTGTGTGTGTGTGTGTGTGTGTGTAAGCACGCAAGTGGGTGTGTTGTCGGCACAATAAGATAATAGCAGTTTGATGAATAATTGAATATAGACTGACTTACCATTAAAAAGAATTCATGTCTCATAATAAATGGAACCAATTGACCAAATACAATTCTATTTTCCGGAATTGATTTGTTTGAAAAAATTGAGCCAGTGCATGAGATTTCCAACAATGTGGTATGTGCGACCAGCAAAGCCTCAGATCAGACTGCACACGCGCAGTCTGATCAGAGCCTTTGTTAGTTGCTCGAGTATATTATGATAGTTGAGCTACTGACTGAACACCATTTGGAGTGTCTAAGCTTAACAGGAGGCTGCAGAGGCTAATCTGAGTCTACACATGTCAAAATTCCACATTGTTGGGTATCTCAAGCACTGGCTCATTAATGGTAAAGAATCATTGACACCTGCTGCTGGTAAATGCCTATGGTTTTTAATAAGCTAAAATTATTTCAACTGTCTTTTTATGTACAATTTAGCTTTCCAGGAGTTCTTTATGTCTTTGGAATATTAAAAGGCGATTTCAAATGATCTTTTTGTCAGAAGATAATGTAACTAGATCCCATTAGAAGGGCATTTCAATATTTTATCATAAATTACCTAATCCCTTCATTGGACCACTTTATTGCCCCTGTAGGCAAGTCATTATCACCTCATTATGACTGCCCTTTTGATCTGCCCAGTATGACCCCTGGAGAGAGTCATAATGAGTGGTACCACTATTATTGCTCGAATTTCTATGTCTTTAAATGCAGAACAACTTCTTAATACTACTTTCTGGCTAAAGCCTTGGCAAAGGTCACAACTTTTTCCACAGGAAGTAGAATTGGCAATAAATCTGCTTTACAGTGTGTGTGTGTGTGTGTGTGTGTGTGTGTGTGTGTGTGTGTGTGTGTGTGTGTGTGTGTTTTATGGAGTTTACTAAGAATATCAAAACATAAATAGTTGTCCAACAGAAAAGGTCAGCGCATAACATACATTTTTACGAGACCATACATGGTATTGATTGGCTGTTTCAAAGCGAATAAAGCGTTTCTGTCGTTACATGCAAGGTAAGGAGAGCCTACTTAGTGCGTCTTATAAATTGTGGATCATTTATGTTATTTCTGCCTTGTTTTTGCTATGCTTTCGTGTGCGTCTGTTTATTGATGCCTTGTGGTCACCTGCTGGGAAAGGGCTGACCTATTGGCTCTCGTTTGTGAAGTCTAATTGTGAAGTTGTCACTTTCCCATTGGTATCCTGAGCCAGATTTGGTGCTTGATCGCATCGATTCCTGGTCTTTGCCCTCTTTCTTAATTTTGGTAATCAGTATTACGTATGAAGCTTGTCTTGGTGTTCTTTAACTTTGACACCAAATTTTAGAACTGCATGAGAACCATGCCTATCGACAACAGCATTTTTACTCCAAACTGCCTTCAGTCTATAGGCATTAGTGCCAATAAGCTCGTGTTTTAGAGTATATACATAAAACAATAGTCAAACAACTACATCATTGTTTGCGGCAATATCTGCTGGAACCAAAACATACTTCATAGGAAAATCTTGAATGCCTCGCTAATAGTGACTTAAGAAGGTGTATAATTTGGGGGTAAAAGAATACTTGGTCCGAGATAGAAACAGCTAAATAACAGTATATATATTTCACAGGTAAAAGCAGTTTAATATACCTTAAAATATACATGTAAACTATTGCATGTGTATATATTATTTAAAATGACTTAAATCTGTTTTATGTTGCATACAATGTGGTATTTGTATTTTTTTTTTCAGATGTTTGTCGAAGTAAAAGCCCTACAGGGCTTATGTTTGGTGTTTATCATATCCGACGTTAAATAAATATTCTATGTCTATGTCTATTCATTGAAAATAATAATATAAACAGAACATATAAATACTTAAAACATTCTGGATGAAAAATAACAACAACAAATAATCAACAAACAAGAACAGCAAACAGGGATTCAAATCTACTCCCTGTGCTATCTGGTGTAAACTCTTTACTGGGCCCCAACCATGGTGCGCATAATGTTCTGATAGGGTTATCTACCATGGCATTCGCGCAGCTTCTCTTTACGGAGTTCTTCGCCTTCGCGAGCTTACCTGCACACCTTTTTTCACTGTTCAGTAGATATTTAAAAGTTCATTACTTCCTGGGTTTATACCTTATCAGGTCATCAACACAGCTAGATGCTGTGTAATAATAGACAGGCTGCCACATTGCCCGCCTATTACGTAAATATACTCACACAGAATATCAAGAATTTGATTCCGCTGCAGGTTCAATAAAAGGTCAGTTCAGATTGTCTGATATTAATAGACTTTTCGCGTACTGTAAAGGCGGCAACTTTAATATTCATATCTGGGCGTGGTTCGGCTATTTCATCTGCTAAAGAAGGGAAATCAGGTTCTATTTATAATTTGGTAAAAAGTTAATAAGCTTTTTGGGCCGCACAAATGTGCGTGTTTTTCATGAAAATCCTAACCGTATACACACTGAACTCACATGTATTAACCCTTAAAGCGCATAATCACACAATGTATGTTTTTGTCGTCCACTGAAATTTTTGAAGCCTCACAGACAGACAAACAGTGTGGACCCAGATCAGACTGCTCCTGTAGGAGCAGTCTGATCTTGGCCCACAATGTTTGTCTCTATGCTTATGTTAAATAGGCATTATCAGATGCAGTTATTTTGATGGCGTTTAAAGGACTAAATAATTTGTTTTACGTCTATACTGAGGTAATGGTGCAAGATGATATTGTCACTTTTGAATAAAACCACGCCTCATGTTCAGCTTTTACCTATGTCTAAGGTTGACCCGTCCTAATTGCGCATTCATGAGGCGCCGCCTTTACAGTAAGCTTAAAGTCAAACCATACCATAACAAATTCCAAATAAAATTGTAAACTCATGTATTTTTGCATCAGTTTTATCATCTCCTTTGATTGGATAATGTGTTGATAAGAATTGAAATTAAGTTTGATTGTTAAGGCTTTATATGTCCTCATAAGTCCTAAATGATTAAATAATGTCTGAATCCGTCATAAATAGTATTATCTGTAATAATGAACATATACTATTTTTTCATAGAAACTCTAACCCTACAAGTCATGTAGTACTGGGTCCGAGATAGAAATGGGTAAATTAGGGTATAAACTTATGTGCCAAATTAAAGTTCACAAACTTAAAAAAAATGCATAAATTTATGGGAAATATAGACATTCATTTCTTCTTCTTTTCAATTCTATTCATAATATGGACTTGACAAATACATGAATGGGAAGATATAAGCGAGCCTTCAAATATTCACAATATAAGTCAGTTGTTCACTGTATTGCATATTGTTGCTAAGCAACCGATAAAAACAGCTAAAAAGTCACGTGTATGTTCATTTTGGTGGTTGCCATGGTTACAAGGAATGAATTGCTGATGTTATTTTAATGCTACTCCAAGACAACATATTTTTCTATATATTGACCATCAAAAAGTTATTTGCTTAATCTTTCTTTTAACGCTAAACAATATAAAATGCAAAAATATTAATAAAATCTGTCAAGTTTCAAAATTCCTAAAATGGGGGTGTGGAAGACAAATATTAATAATTACACATGTTTAAAAGTCATATGTTCTTCAAATTATACCTAAGACATTGAAACAAAGATAATCTGTCAATAAAATGTCTTTAAACAGTTAGAAAAATGCATTCAAAATGATGTTGTCATGGAAACAAAGATGCAGTATTTTTGATTTTCACTCATATATTTACCCTTTTCGTGATAAATTTTATAAAGAAATG
Organism: Loripinus fragilis; assembly: GCA_964019695.1. NCBI lineage: Eukaryota > Metazoa > Mollusca > Bivalvia > Lucinida > Lucinidae > Loripinus > Loripinus fragilis. The sequence goes on from OZ026525.1 coordinate 39,655,463, forward strand.
TTGATTTTTTTTACTTTGTTATTGACAGAAATTGAAATAAAACCACACATAAAGACATCAATAAGTCCTACATGTTATAGCATAAACTCAAGTAATTATTGAATATCTGGTTGCCATGGCAATTGTTTAATGAACTAGATAAGGCAAATTTGGCCATTTTTGTCTTGTTGCTAGGCAACCACCGCCAGTAGGGAGTAAAATCTTCTGAACATTAGTAATGATAGGGAGGATAATGATGTATCCAAAAATAAGCCTTATCAATGCTGTAAATCTTTTCTTTTAGATTTAAAGTATTATAAGTGTTGAAAATATGCATTATTTTTTGCCTTGAAATTCACTTTGTGAACTTTAATTTGACACCTGACTGTATATACGTGTATATATACTTGATGACTTTGATAACGCATCACCAAGACTAAATACTTTATTTCCCAACCACTAAGGATGACAGAGAGATAAATTATATTGCATACCAAAGTCTGGCAATCTTTTAGTGTGCCCTTTAAAATTCATGGTTGTAAAATTATTTCAAGGTATTGAAGCAACAGCTTATATAAAGCAGGGGTAGGCGATTTCGAAGGACACCAATTCAGCAGCAAGCTAACCCTCTTTTGTTTTGTTTTCTGACTCAAAGTATATATGTCCTATGCTTCTTTGACGGTTACGCATTCACCATTGAATGATTCAAAATGTATTAACAGTACGGCATGCTCAAATTATTACCTATTTTAATATGCTGACATACCCCACCCACTCTGAATACTATAGTCTAGCAATAAAATTTAATATCGTGGAGTCTTTCAAAGTTTAATTCATTTTCGTTTGGTTTCGATTGCAGAAGCAAACTAAGGTTATTAACACGTTACAGATTCTGATTTAATTACGGTTGTATCGTGTTTCTTTTGTATTGTTCAAGTGACGTTAACGTAAGTTTTGAAGACGTTCTCAATCACGTGACAAAATATTTCCAGACATGCTTTACATAAAAACGTAATCGGCACATGATTGCAAGTGTAGGTAGTCAATGTCAAAATTATGAGTATATGCATTTATACGCACATAAAGGTAACTTACGGAGAATTTTCTGAAAATGAGCTGTAAACTGATGTTTTTTTTTGAGGTTTATTTAAGAAAATGTTGACGTTATGAATTACTATTGATTAGAAAAAGTTAATAAACTGCATTACTGGTATTGGTATTATACCTGCTTCAGTATAAACAAAAAATAACCATAAAACATCAGCTGAGTTTGCACAATAGCAGTGGATGCTGGATGAATTACTATTGATCAGAAAAAAGTTAATAAACTGCATTACTGGTATTGGTATCATACACGCTACAGTATAGACAGGAAATAACCATAAACATCAGCTGACTTTTCAGAATAGCACTGGATGCAGGATTCTACCTTATGACGTCACTAGCAATGTCACATTATGATACTAGTAAGTCAAATTAACGCAATTGAAGCTGCAAGTAACTTTTCAATCACATTTGCCGTTGCGAGAAAATTGCAAAAACTTGTACCATTATATGACTGCAATGGTCACATCTAAATGCTCAACTAAATTTCCACCTTGTGACAACAGCCAATAAAACTCACCACTGAACGGTGGACCCGAATTGTACAAATTTCTGGTAGAAAAATATAAATTTTCAATTTTTGCTTATAAATTTTTCAAGGTCATATGAAAAATTGTAAATAATACCAGAAATACATAATATTTGGGTCAAAATACTTCTAAATATTGTAGTCGAATAATTGTAGGTCATGTTCATGTAAATGGTTTTCTCTAAAGTTCATCCAGGATGTCACAGCACTGTTAACGGTATCAAACCAGGAAGTAACTCTAAAAAGACTGACAAGCATGCTGCAGATTGCTCGAAAGCTGTATGTTGGGGCGTAAAGTGATCTATGTGAGATGTATAAGTTTTTTGTACAACAATGTGGCCAAAGGTATCTGTCTTCTTGACAAAAAAGCAATTCTTGTTTATACAGGAAAACTTTCATGCAAGTATGAGCTTTTGAAAGATATATCCCCTTAATTCGCTGAAAATTCAACGTAGAATTTTTTTCTGACTGACAACAATTCAACTTTCGTTTTCGAAGGAATACAGTCATGCGCCAAAAATGTTATCTCGCATTAGTAACCGGCGGCGTGTGGCTTATCTCGTATTAGTTACGCTTATCTCACATGGGTAGCGATGTGGGACAGATTTTTCCGACAGCGAGCTTACATAGGGATCACTCCATCTCATATGCGTTGGTACACTGTTGTCTAACGCCACCGTTGGTGCTCTGATTCGAAACGTAGGCCCCAGTGAGAGCATGATTAGACTGAGTTTCAATATGGCGGCAGCGTCGCACACATGGTTGAGAAACGAGGAGTTTTGACATATTTATGTAAGTTTACATTTTTATGTCATACTTGTATTTCTTTGAACAACTTATCAAGTTGAGTCTTTTGTTGATTCCAGCATATCGATGCCCTAAAACGAGATATTGACCCCTAAAGTTGTGCTCACGGAAAACAATGAATTTGAACCCAACAACATCCTTCAAAATGTAACTGATATTTACTCGTATTTTGTACCTGTACTCTGTTTCTATGTGAAATTCACCAATAAGTGATAGCCCTTGCTATTTATGCCATTAACTTTGTTTGCTTTTGGTATTTTGTGGTCAAACAAAGGAGTTTAAAAGTTGTGAGCCTGGCTGTGTAAGGCCCGGATTAGCAACTGGTGGACTAAGGATTGGTTTTCTATAGAAATCGGATTGGAATGAGTTTTCCCTGTAAAGAGTGTGGATTGGTCGTACTTAATTGTTTTAAAAACCATTTTTATGAAGAGAATAAACATGCAATTTTCAAGCCCAATATATTTCCTCTGCTCCAGTGATACTGTTAGTGAAGTTTACTAACTCATTTGAACATTTAATAAAGACCATGCAGCGTATGCATTATGGCAAAGCAAATATCAGAACCAACGTTGCTCTTCAAGAGATGTCCTTTGATCAAATTTCTCTTTAAAAAGGTAAGTAAGCATAATCCGGAAATACCACAATCACACACTGCAGCCAAATCCAGAGCACTGTGAGGAACAACCAAAGAACACTTACAGTCATAAGACCAGGAAGACAATTAAACTTCGTGTCCTTTCTAGTTTTACAATAATTTTGATTAGGCATAGAAGCTAGAACGAGCAGTCGATTGGGCTTCATCGCAAATCTCCACGCCCAAGTTTTTGACCCCCAGCATCCCCAGGTCACACCACTTTTGCATGACGCAGGCCACAGAATGAAAAGTCCGGTCGATATGTTTTATATCTTTTTTTGTGAGGACACACACAAAATTTGGTATAAAAATCTTCGTGATTAAAATTTAATAATATTCGACCTTTTGACCTCACCCAAAGGACACCAGTTTGACCATAGTGTGAAAATTTTACTTGTATTCTGTTCTACTTAATATCCCCGTCAATTTGATATGTCACATGACCATGTTGGAAAAAATAATTTTCGACCCCCAGGGTACCCCAGAGCCCCAATCCCCACCCCTAGCGTCAGAAAGTGAGTGCAGTGGTAGAGTGCTTAACTCAAGACCGAGGGGCTGCGGTTTGAGCCTCACTGGCGTCACTGCGTTGTGGTCCCTGAAAATCATAAAATATAGGATTTTCTAGTATTATTACTGGTCTGGATCTCTTGAAAATCACAAAGCTACAAAGGCAGCATTCGATGTGGGCTATTATTGGCCTACCAGCGAAACGCCATTTCAATGGCGTTTCGCGTTTCGGTGGTAGGCAGATAATTGCCTGCTCATGGTTGTTTTTGGAGCCTCGCTCCCCTCGAAAACAAAAAAAAAAAAAAAAAAAAAAGAAACTTATCAGAGTTGGACCCCCTCTGACAAAACTTTCTGGAGTCGCGCATGATGTTTCATATCTTGTATTTGGAAGAATTCATACTAAGTTTGGTATAAAAATCTTTGAAATTGACTTAGTTATTGAAATTTATATTTGACCTTTTGACCCCGACCTGGGGGGGGGGGGCATTTTTTTGGCTGTTGCAAGCCCTATTTATGTGAGTAACTCAAACACCAAATTTGGTAAAATTTCATTCAATGGTAAAGGAGAAGATAGCATAACTGACTGTGATGATGGGAGAAAATACTTGGAGATTTTTTTTTTCGAAAAGTCTTACTTGCTTACCGTTCGCTTCCGAATGTGTTTGCTGGTTTAATTTAGGTGTCTTATTTATATATTCAAAGGAGAACTGCATAATTTGGCACTTACTTGCAAGTATTTCGGCTTTACTTGAGTTCGTTTCATCAAGTGTACCGGCAGTACTGGAATACCGTCTTTTTCAAACAAGTACACGCACCGACTTACCCATTATTGGTTGAAGGGAGATAGCCTTATTTTCATAGTTTTTATGCCCCCAACTTTGGAAAAGTTGAAGCGGCATATTGCTTTCGGATTGTCCGTGAGTGTGTGTGTCCGTGACAAAAATTATTAAGATACAGTTTTGAAATTCCATATGGATTCCTCATCAAAAAATAATTGACACTTATTATTTTAAAGTCTGGATTATCCCCCTTTGTGGAGTTATGGCCCTTTTAAAGGATCATAATGAAATTTTGTATTCAAGATATCTCAAAAACTATAACAGCTATGAGCTTCAAACTTATAAAGCATAATCAGTAGATAACCTGGTGAAAATTAAAAAAAACTGTTTTTTTAGTTATTGCCCTTTGCAAATTTGGACATAGAAAATTTGATATCTAAACAACTGTAATAGCTATGAGCTTCAAACTTAGTCAGGTAATAGTGGATAATGAGAAAAAAATCTGGTGAAGATTTAAAAAAATATTTTACTTAATTTCGAGTTATTGCCCTTTGCAAATTTTGGCATTGAAAACTTGTAGTCAAGATATCTCAAAAACTATTACAGCAAGTAGCTTCAAACTCAGTCAGCTGATAGAAGATAATGAGTAGATAATCTGGTGGAAAATTAAAAAAAAATGTTGATTTTTTTCGATTTATTGCGCCTTGCAAATTTTGGAATCGAAAACTTATCATCAAGATATATAGAAAGTTATTGTATCTATGAGCTTCAAACATGGTCAGTTGGTAGAAGATGATGAGTAGATTACCTGGTGAAAATTTAAAAAAAAAAAGTTAATTTATTTTATGTAAGTAATTGCCCTTTCTGAATTTGGGCATTGAAAGCTTTTGAACCCTTCTTGACAAGCAAAGGGTTAGGGGCATGTTTCATAAACATCATTTCTAGTTATAACATTGAAATGGTCCAATTTTGCAGGTAGCAGTTCTAGCCACAATATAACTTTACAAATTAATCAAGGTGCGTTGGTTTGATTATAATTATCAATAATTTAGCAGGAGATTTAGCACATGTCTAACTTATTACCCCTTTTAAGTGAAATTTGAGATGTGCCACGTGTACAAAAATAGTTGAGCTACCGTATGAGCAATGTCATTATCTCGTTGTTCATGACAGAGGATCTATCTGGCAGATCGTTGACTGTGATAAGTTGATTTGGCAGCAGGCAAACTTTTAGTATTGTACTAAGGGTAACCTGCTTCTTGAGTCGTCTGTTTTGTTTGTTTGTTTGATTTGTTTCTTTACGTCACATAAACAATCTTTCAGTTATGTAGGGACGGGTATTCTTGGGTTGAAGCAGTAGTCTAGCATTGCGCTAACGAACTACTTGTGGAAAAACATTGGCTAGAGTTCTGACCATTTTTTTTATAAAAAAAGCATGGGATAAAAACGAGTTTTGAACATTAAAATTATTCCTATGAAGAATGTATTTTGTCCAATCTACGTCACTGATATCAATGACTACGTAAACGAGTCAAGAACAAAGATATGACGTCACGAATATCGAAATCGTGACGTCATGATAAGCAGTCATTGATCATGTGACTACTAATAGGCATAATGACCCTTGAGTTGAGATTGGTAGCGCCTGGTGTGAATTCAGTGATCTCTCAAATATTAACGACCCAAATTTTTTATGCAAAGTTACTTTAATGCTGGCCAATTGCTCCTTTTAACTTAAACCACTCCGTTTCCTTCACCTTCGAATCCGTACTCCTTGCTCTGCAAATCCGTGGTTTAACCTAAACAACACAAAACCAATCCGAGTTCTGACGATATCGCCTATGCTTTAAATTCATTTGAAAAGTCCATATGTGTGGTCCCATACTTTGGTGATTGTTAAGATAATCATATCAAAGTGATTTAAAGCGCTTTATCGCACTGTATAACGTTTCATAGATGCAAAAATGCAGTTTTCAATCATCGTGACTCGATTCAACAAATTTATGTCCAAATGAGCACGCAAATTATGGATGGCTGTGAATCATACGATGAGCAGATATGTATGAGAAATCCCATATTTACGTAAGAAACATTTAAGTTTAATGTTGATAACTGCAATTACTGCTGAGGGTAAAAATAAGTGGTTAAAAAGCTCAATATTACCTGCTGGCATCAAGCGTTGGTTTTGCATCCGCCATTTTGAAACTCAGTCTAATCATACTTACTTTTGGGGCGTACAGTACCACTCAGAGCACATTCGGAGGCGTTAGACAACAGTGAAGTTACTTTAATGCTGGCCAATTGCTCCTTTTAACTTAAACCACTCCGTTTCCTTCACCTTCGAATCCGTACTCCTTGCTCTGCCAATCCGTGGTTTAACCTAAACAACACAAAACCAATCCGAGTTCTGACGATATCGCCTATGCTTTAAATTCATTTGAAAAGTCCATATGTGTGGTCCCATACTTTGGTGATTGTTAAGATAATCATATCAAAGTGATTAAAAGCGCTTTATCGCACTGTATAACGTTTCATAGATGCAAAAATGCAGTTTTTAATCATCGTGACTCGATTCAACAAATTTATGTCCAAATGAGCACGCAAATTATGGATGGCTGTGAATCATACGATGAGCAGATATGTATGAGAAATCCCATATTTACGTAAGAAACATTTTAAGTTTAATGTTGATAACTGCAATTACTGCTGAGGGTAAAAATAAGTGGTTAAAAAGCTCAATATTACCTGCTGGCATCAAGCGTTGGTTTTGCATCCGCCATTTTGAAACTCAGTCTAATCATACTTACTTTTGGGGCGTACAGTACCACTCAGAGCACATTCGGAGGCGTTAGACAACAGTGTGGTATGTGAGAAAATTCTTTACTGTGTTGGCTGTGTTGGAGTTACTGTGGCTGATAAACGAGTTCTTGTAAATCCATTTTGATGAAATTACCAATTGTTCATTGTTTAATGCGCTGTTTATTCGCTGTTTCATGTTGATTTGTACAGCGCGCATCATTGACTGTAAACATCGACCTCAGTCACGTCACCAACAGATATTACACAGTACTGTACCGTACGATCGTGTTATATGAGAAAAAGAATCGATCATTGGTGTTCAGTGGTTCCAGAAAAATCCCAACCCTTGGCAACCCTCGACAAGCCTCGTTTCCCACTGGAACGGTGGGCCCTCGGGTTGGGATTTTTCTGTCCCCACCGAACACCAATGATGGATTCTATTTATCTCATATACCCGTACCATCCCGTGGTAAAGATAAAAAAAATACGAACAGCCGCACGCTGGTCGCAAGTCGATCCGTGACGTCACTGTAATGCAAAAATTACGTCACCATGTCGCAAATCAGCGTATTCAAGTTTTTTTTTAAAAAAAGAATGGTCATTATGCATTAAAAACGCTCGGGAACCAAGGACACGGTCGCTCATGGCAGGAGGTTAGGAAATGGGGAGGGTAAAAAAGAGACTTTAAGATAGGTTAGGATAGGCGATGTTAGGGTAAGAGATGGAGAGATGGTAGCGTCGGATAGGGACGAAGTGATGGTCGAGTTTAGTAGGGTGAGTGTTTCGTTGGCGAGGGTATGGTAGGCGATGATAGTGTAGGGTAGCGCAAGGCAGGAGAGGGTAGGGTATGGTAGGCTAGGCTAGGCTAGGCTAGATTGGGTTGAATGAGTGGGATAGATTACCGAGGGTAGTTTAGGCCAGGGTAGGCAGAAGATTGTAGGGTAGTGAAGGATAGGCGATGATATGGTTGGTTTGGGGAGGGAGGAAAGAGGAGGAATGTAATAATTGGGTAGAGAAGCGGAGGTTATGGTAGATAGTGTATGGAGATATAGAGAATACTTGGTGAGTGTCTTTTGATATCAAGTTTACCAGGCAAGGCTTTAAGAATGCTTGTTGACATCGCAAGGCTTGCCAAGCGATTTAACATGCGTTCTCAAAGCCGAGCCTGGCAAACTTGACATCAAAATACGCGAACCTGGTATTCTATTTATCAGTTTACCCATTTTTTCACTCTTCAAACTAGCGATTATGACGTATTTTTTTAATTTTTGTGATGATTCAGAGTCATTAGCGACGTCATTCAAAAAGTGCAACGTCATCATGACTTGATAACGTTAACATTCCTTGAGATAGGAAACGTTTCTTAAGGTTATGTTGAAACAATTCAGTTAGGGTGACTCATAAGGGGTAGTAGCATAGCGAGGTTAGT
>OZ026525.1:39664229-39810229 GCA_964019695.1 Loripinus fragilis
TAAGGTGATGGTTGCAAGGGGAGGATATGACAGTTAGGTAAGGTAAGGGAGGTGAAGGTAGAGTTCAATAGGATGTGATATATAGAGAACACTAGGTGAGTGTCCATTGATATCATGTTTACCAGGCGAGGCTTTGAGATTGCTTTGAGAACGTTGGTTGACATATCGAGTCTTGCCGAAAATAAGCCTCCTAAACAAAAAGTTCACAATGTCAGAAACACAGGTGGCTAATTTGCTTTCCATGTCGCCTTTGCCAGTTGTGCGAGGATACTTGTGATGCATGTCTATTGATAAGGGTTATCCTGACCCCTAACAAACGTCAATTTAAGCGAATTAGTAGCATTAAATTGCCATAAATGTTGATTTCCGCAGCATAGGTAAGGCGAGCTCATACCAGAGTCAAGTGAGCTCCGTAAGAAACAAATTAAACTACCCAATGTATAGGCATACATCGGCATCAACGTCTTCCATCAAACAAAAGAAACAACACACTTACTTGATAATAACAATCCAAACTATTACACAATAAGCAAATAATCAAAGCACTGAGAGTACTGGTGGTACAATTTTAAATGATCATTTTGGCAACAGAATAGGGAACGTGGTCTCATTAGAAGATGTTTTGTCAGCACATTAAGTAAGATGGTACATGTACCATTAGAAGATGTTTTGTCAGCACATTAAGTAAGATGGTACATGTACCATTAGAAGATTTTTTGTCAGCACATTAAGTAAGATGGTACATGTACCATTAGAAGATGTTTTGTCAGCACATTAAGTAAGATGGTACATGTACCATTAGAAGGTGATTTTAAATGATCATTGTTATATACCTTATGAGTGTTTACTATAGAAACTTGACGTGTTTCAATCGCTGGCAGTTGTACTTTTCATCTAAAGAATTTCTAGCGATAAGGCGAGCAATCTCCCTAAACGAGACGCTCGTTTTCTTTTGGTGAAATAACGATTGGAGAAACTAGGCACATTCAACAAATATAACTAGACGAGCCGTCGATGCACCATTGCCCCCGAATTTGTATATTTAAAAAGAGGTTTCCTTAATGCATGTAATAACTCTTCTTCTTATTGAATGAGAATTTATTTCGATCATCAACTGTGCTTTTATTCAGTAACATATATGGGAACCAGACTGTTTAACAAGGGTAAACAATCGTCCTACAGTAAAACTATTTATACAGTTGATGTTCAATAAAAACGACCATCTTGCATAGTGGTCTATTTTTGTCAGATATTTGATGTCTTCTTTCGCTTATACAACCCCTTTCCCCCCCTAGACCCAAGACGCCCTTTACAAATGTTATATAGTTGTATAGCGACATTTAATTGTCCAAAGGGCATCTTGGGTCTAGGGGGGGGGGGGGAAGCATCTAAAAACAAACTGAAAGACGCCAGTTTTATCTTTTCACTGACAAACGTCACAATTTTAAGTATATTTCGTACGCATGAGCAGAAGGAATACCACAAAGTTTTGGATATGAAGGGCACTTATATCCTTAATATTTTAGCACTTTTACTTTTTGACAACCTGCAAAGGATTTACTAAAACTCTCGTCTAAACGGCACCCAGTCTAAAGACTTAAAATGAGGGGTGGGAGTAGAAGGCGCAAGTTTTCACGGCTTTGTAAATAATGAATCGCTTTGAAACCTATTTTGATGCTTTTTATGCATATTTTACTACCGAAACAGACCAATTTTAAAAACATTAGGGCAATTTGAAAATTTAGGTTTTGTAATCATGTCAACTAGGGAAAATATACGCCTTATCGCTAGAACTCCTTTAAAGTGTCGCAATGCGACAAATCACTGTCCGCGGGCTTCATTCCCATTAATACATTGCAGCAGAGGGCTTCAACGCCATTAAAGCCCGCTCAAGGACATAGTCTGCAAATTAGGATATATCGTCGCTAATGTGACCAAACTATTTCAATTACCATAAAATACGATCCTTTATTATATACAAAGTAATGAAATACAGAAAAATATTGATTAAATATAATGCATATTTTTAAAAAGCTGTATTTCACAGCCGTGAAAATATAAAAAGCTGTATTTTCACTGCAGTGAAAATATAAATTGTATTTCACAGGTGAAATTGGATGTCCTCTGCTTTCTCCATTGTCTTCCTTGAGCCCACTTCAGAATTTCAAATGTCTGTAACTTTCTTATTAGTGGACAAAAACGCAAAGTGTGGGTATTCATTTTCTTAGTTAGATCGCAAGGAACATTTTGGTAATTTAATTGTCAGGATTTGCTAAAATTTTCACTTTTTCTCCTCCTGCTCTTATGGATTCAGTTTTGGCCGTCATTGTACACTATGCAACGTCATCATTAATATGACGCAATGTGCGAACGTATATGACGTCATTTACTGCAAAAAAATCTGTTACGCTTAAAATTGGGCGACAAACGGCAATCAAAAACTCTGTTTTTACGATCTTGGATCTACGATCGTCGATAGAATTAACGTTTTCGATTGCCGCCTATCTGAAGTGTTTATTGAATATAGGCCTATTGAATACGTAGCCAAAACAAACAATCCGAAACAAGGACTACTAGGAATAATTTACAATCGGGCGACAAACGGCAATCAACAACTCTGTTTCTAACGATCTTAGATCTACATTCGTCGATAGTATTAACGTTTTCGATAGCCGCCTATCTGAAGTGTTAATGAATATAGGCCTAGTGAATACGTAGCCAAAACAAACAATCCGAAACAATGGCTACTAGGAATAATTTACAGCTGGGCGACTAACGGCAATGAAAAATATGTTTCTAACGATCTTAGATCCACGTTCGTCGATATATTTTACGTTTTCGATTGCCGCCTATCTGAAGTGTTTATCGAATATAGGCCTACTGAATACATAGCCAAACAATCCTAAACAAGGGCTACTAGGAATAATTTACATTTTTCATGTTTCTGTTGAAAAAAATAATTGTGTTTCCTCATCGGATATGCGGCAATCGAAAACTCTCTTAACAATCAACGAATGCGTTTAAGAAATCGCTACAACCAGTGTTTTCGATTGCCTATTGTCGCCAGTCGGGCGACTAATGGCAATCGAAAACTCTGTTTCTAACCATTTTTGATATACGTTCGTCGATAATATTGACGCGTTCGATTGCCACCTATCATGTTTGAATTTGTTGTACGCTTCATAATGCCTGCATACAATTGAATAAAATTATTTGGAACTGCTTGAAAGGAAGGTATATAACAATGACGATATAACATTCTTTTCTGTATATTAACGTTTGCCAAGCCCTCGTGTGATAATGTGTTGCTTCGCGGTTCGGATTGCAACACATTATCACACTCGGGCTTGGCAAACGTTACATATGTAATATACGAAAAGGAAACTCAATGTTTTATCCTCTTATTATGACAGAAGATAAATGCATGTAGCGTGGCCCCAATAGAAGATAATTTTTAATGATCATTGTGACAGCAAATTAGGTAAACGTGGTTTTGTGAGGTGATTTCAAATAATCATTGTCGAAGTAGATTAGGTAACTGGGTCTCCTGAGAAAGTAATGGACGGAAGATAATGTAACGTGGTCCCATTAAAAGGCGATTTCAAATGATCTTTTTGTCAGAAGATAATATAACTCGATCCCATTAGAAGGACATTTCAAATTATTATGTAACATGGTCCTACTAGAGAGTGCTTTCAAAAGATCAAATTGGCAGCACATTATGTTACATGGGCCCATTAGATGGTGATTTCAAATGATCATTTTAGAAGCACATAAGGCAGCATGGTCCCATTAGAAGACGGTTTTAAATGATCAGTTAGGCAGCACATCTAGTAACGTGGTCTCGATAGAAGGTGATTATAAATGGTCATTTTAGCAGCAAATTACGCAACGTGGTCCCATAAGAAGACGTTTTTTTAAATGGTCAGTTTGGCAGCACATCAGGTAACGTGGTCCCATTAGACGGTGACTTCAAATGATCATTTTGGCAGCAGATTCGGTAATGTTGTCCCATTTGAAGATAATATCAAAAGGTCATTTTAGCAGCAAATAAGGTTACATGGTCCCATTAGACGATTATTTCAAATGATTAGATTGTATTTCACTATTTTTCTTGCAGCATATCGTCGCGATAAACTCAGCTCGAAACTCTGATTGGACACTTACAAGTATGTATGATCCTTCCATCACAACTACTGTCCTGCCAGCCAAGAGTGACAGTGACGTACTTCGAATCGAACTATAGTCCCTACTATAGTAACTAAAGTTTGATTCGAGCATCGATAGTCGCTACTATAGTCCTACTACACCGTTACTCTAGTAGATTGTCTTGTTCCCTCCTCTAGCCCTATCTAACAACATGGGTTCAAGAGTAGCCTCAAAATAATTTGTTTAGAGAATAAATACCTGCTGTGCTCTATTCGCGGTCCTACTTATTCGTAATTGTTATAGTGCTACCAAGATCTAATGGACATATTTACATTAGCTTGTTTGTAAACGTTGAAATCAAAACATCAGGCTGGCATATTCAGCAGGCAGGTGTAGTTTTGAAAACTTTTAGATATCAGCTTTTATAGCATAAAAATCCATTTATTCTCCATTATGCGCAGGTTCGAATCCAACCAATGCCTTCATTTATTTTCTTCATTTTTATAGTATCATATTTTCACATGTATCCTCTTAGCATGATTGGAAAACAGTATTAACATTTATACAAAGTGCCCATCAAATGGGATATTATCAAACACGGAACGTATATGCGAGATACCACTGAATGCATCAACTCAATAGGGTATGCATTGTTTGCAGTCATTAAAGCGATATTTATCAACCGAAATGGTTTGGAAATGATAATGAATTATATCTTTAAATAAATAAATTAATAAAAATATAAAATCGAAAAAAAAACGAAAAAAAAAACAAAAAAAAACAGCAACACAAGGTACTGTTACAGGATTCGAACTCGCTCCTTCCATGACAGTGGACAAGCGATCCATCCACTATGCTACGAATTTTATTTGTGATTGGTTTGTGCATATATAATATTTTAGATGAAATAAAATGCATGTATTATTCTAAAAATAGTAAGCTATAAAAATAACTTATTGTAAACACAGAAAGTCAACATAGTCAAAATAGCGCTGAGGACTATAATAAGAGGTGGCTGTGCAGTATATGAACTTCATTGTTGTCTGCAATGAAGAATTGAAAACGAGCATGCAAGGCTATTCACTTTGTTTACTTGGCAACCAACAAAACCGTTCGGATGTAAACGTGCGCGCGCACATATTACGTTATAACTATAGTAGGAACTTTAGTTCGATTCGAAGTGGGCCAGTGACGCCGTGTTTTGTTTACAATTGTTAAAGACATATGCGGCTATTTCCAATGCGCACCTTTCCCGCGTCTGGAAACGGGTAAAGTTGTCTGGGTCCTGTGTTTCGACCATTAAAGGATTCGGATCAACACAGCTTTCCGATATTCTTATGTCATATCGGTGTTCCGACATTTTCTTGACAAAATAAAGTTGTTAAAGTGTGTCCAAAATGTCTATTGACATCTTAACAAAACTGTCGTCTCAGCACTAAAGACAGATAAATCACAGTATGTAAACTGAAATATACATCCTGTACCGTTCCTCCGCTAGCTCACGCCTTATAAACATGAATAACAGCACTCGTGCGTAACCAGTAGTCGGAAAAAGGCGTGTATTTAGGTACATGTACACGTTTCGATTTATATTGTTAGCGATACAGACAATACACATTCGAACAAGGTAAGGAGAGCCATTTTATCTTTTTTATTCCGTTTTATTCCATGATTTTAACGGTTTCCTTCTTTGCATTTTGCTTAGTTAAAAACGACTTGCTCACAATCAGAGCCGTTCTGTGTCGAGAACGAGCTTACGGTTTAAGTGGAATTGGCAATCACATGTATACATGATTACATGATTGTAACTGTAACAGTTACTTAGATCTATGGAAAAATGAATTTTAATAGGTGGGTCCTCGCAATTACAGCTGTACCAACAACTCTCACATCACGATTTCCGACAACTGGTTACGCTCGAGTGCTGTAATTCATAATGTATAAGGCGTGAGCTAGGAGGAACGGGTACAGGAGGTTTATTTCAGTTTACATACTGTGTAAATGTAGCTCAGTCGAAATCAAACGACGTACACAAGTTCCCTGGTTCCGATACGATAGTGGCTGAGTCTCTACTATTTCTACGGTTATTTAGAGCGGCGCACGACCTGACCTCATGGCCTAGTGGTTAGCGTGTCTGGCTACAAAGCCAGAGGATCAGGGTCGATTCCCGCATGCGCACCTATTTTCAGTGTGTTTTTTCTTTCTTTTTTTAACATTTTAATGCTAAATTGATTCATATAATAGTAAAATGGCATCATCAAAACGACCGAAATGGTCATTCTTGAACTTAGTAAATTGAATTACGCATGAAACCTATGGGGTGGGGTTAAATTTGGCCCTCTTGAAAGAGAATTAGTTCGGTGACCCCAGATTTTTACTTTTTTTTCTGAAAGGTATTATAACAGTTCATGAATTAAAAATAAATTTTTAAGATTTTTAACATCAGATTTTTAATACATGATTTATTCTAAAAAACAAATTCCAATTTTCGACGAATGGCAAAATATATCATGCAGTATCTTGTCACAGCATGGGATAACAAATAAACTTGCACATTTTCTAAAAGGTTTGAGGTCATGGGCAATCATTTAAGTTAAAAGAAAGAAGCTGGCTGAAGATTACAGCCGTTTTAGCTCGATATTTAGGACCAGTGTTATTATCTTATATTTTTAGAGAATTTGTCAAATGCTGAAAACTTCCATATGAGATTCTGAAAAAATAAGCACGGTGACATATCATTTTTATTTCATAAATGGGTAGCACATGCATAAAACAAACTGTATGCAAAGTATTGAACATATTCCAACATGGGAAGTATTTGGTAGCATATGTCCTTAAGTAAACTATTAACTTGTACACCACACTTAAGCTAATGCGAATCGATAGATCACTTGTGTAGTAATCCTATCCTGCGGATAGGATTAATACACAAGTGATCTATCGATTTTAAATCCCTGATAACTTTGTAAACAAAACATGATGTCACTATCACTCTTGGCTGGCAGGATAGTACAAGTAATCATTCCTCATTTGAAACAATTTACCTGTCAAACATGGCCAGCATTTAGATAAAGATACAAAAATCTATCAAACCTTGATAGCTCAGTTGGTAGAGCATCCGCTTTCTTAGCAAGAGGTCGCGGGCTTGAATCTGGCCGCCTCACCATATAAAAGGTGATATAAATGGTACTAGCAATTCCTTTGCTGTCGCTCGCATAAAAGGGTTGCTCTAGGATTACAGATTAAGGCAATAAGTATCCATTTAATATAGTGTTATTTCTCAGCATAGCTCACCAGCTAATGCTGTATGTTTCATTAGAAGCGACGTTAAATTAAATAAGGCTGTTTTTATTTTGAAATGTTTGCTTGTGACTGGGACGATTATGTTCATGAATTGTGTAAAGGTATTTTCATGTTATCACGTTCAGTGTAATATGTATTGTTTTCTTAAGGAATTGTCATTTTGATACATTTTGTCGTACAGGAACATATCGTTGTTTTATCGTTTCTTATTCTAAGCTTTTGGATCCCCACTTTGTTTTTATATTGTCAACAATATAACATGGCTTACAACATTAAACAATATATAACGGACAATTGATCTTTCTGCTATTTATCACATGACATCGCGTCTGGGAATGACCACTAGTGGTTTACAGTTTAGAACGTAACGTTATGACGTCGACTATAACGTTAAGTAAAAGATGGCCAAAATCTTTTCGCGCCAAAAATTCTATTTTAGGTAATTTTAATATAATTCGATAAATAAATCGAACGTTCATGCTCCTGTATTATTGAATTAATTAAACTGGTTGCTAAAACAACACACAATAAAATGCTTGGCAAGCCTCGCATTTTATCCCTTTTCCCCAACTCGTTAAATAAATTCAATAAAACATGAGCACTCGTGTAAGATCCTCTTTTTACCAGAATGACTTTTTTCGAACCCTCTGATTTGACATCAATTAGAGAAATTCAAACCAGATACATACGGGGAAAACCTACCAAAAGAGTGAAAATGCACTTCATTCTCTTAACTTACGAACAAACAACCAAACAACTTCAATAATTTCAAATTAGCATTTATGAAATTGGTAGGAGGACTTGGACAGTCGACTGATGTACGCATGTAACACTGAAAGTCCAATACAAACTTTACTATACATCTTTGCTTTTCAGTAGGTATTAGCCAGTTAATATAGTATTAATATGTAACTTAAATTATAGTAGCTTTCATATTATTTCGAGTCAGACCAACACTCCATGAATTCTCGTTTTATAAATATCAATGCGTAGATGACTGTCGAACTGTCCAAAGCTGAATGCCTTCAATCAGCAAATCTCACGTGTATTTACTAGCGCCACCTGGCGCTTATTTCGAATACTCCAGAGAAATTAATTTTCTTCTAATTCATAAAATTAAACGAAAAAAAAAAAAAAAAAACACATCTCCGTACATCTGTATTATAGCTTTTGGGCCACTGTAAAGGCGGCAACTTTAATATTCACACCTGGGCGTGGTTCAGCTATTTCATCTGCTCAATATGGGAAATCCGGTTCTAAAAATTGGTAAAGAGTTTTAAAATAAGTTGTTTGAGCCGCGCAAAAGTGCGCGCATTGCATGAAAATCCTGACCGTAAAAGCACTGAACCTTACATTTATTAACTCTTAAAGTGCATTTCACAAAAAATCGTATGCTTTTGTCGTCGGCTGAAATATGTGAAGTCACTTTGATAAACAGTGTAGATCCAGATCAGACTGCTCCTGTAGGAGCAGTCTGATCTGGGTCTATAATGTTTGCCTATAAACATACATTTTCGGATGCGTTTTAAGGGTTAAATCATATGTTTTGTGTCTTTACTGTCTTTACAGTGGTATCATGGCGCAATATGATACAGTTACTTTCGAATACAACCATGCCTCATTTTCAGCTTTTACCTAATTAGTGTAGGGGCCAAACTGAGATATATGGGCTATTTTGCGAGTTTGTTGCACCCCCAGGAAGAAAAAGTTGGTAAAAATTTTCAGTCAGGAACATGTCTGGGGGCCTTAGAAACCCATGTTTTACTATGTTTTCTGTGGTCAATTTTCTGTAAATGGCCTGTAATC
Source organism: Loripinus fragilis (assembly GCA_964019695.1). Taxonomy (NCBI): domain Eukaryota; kingdom Metazoa; phylum Mollusca; class Bivalvia; order Lucinida; family Lucinidae; genus Loripinus; species Loripinus fragilis. Next base: position 39,673,488 of record OZ026525.1, read on the forward strand.
AACGTTACCCCACAAACATTGAAAATAGCAGTACACAAAATACAAGACTATTAATATATTTTATAATAGTATCAATGAATTTATTTGAGGTTTAAATGTTTGATCTAGTCGTAAACATTAATTACAGACATCTGTGAGATGTTAACCGTTCATCAGTGTTACGTATCTTACATTTTATACTACAGTGAGCCACTTTAGTTATGCACCGCTTTTTCAGGGCCCACATTTTTTGACAAAAATGCTGGAACTGAGCATTCTCTATGATAATTTATTTATTGACATTTTATCTGTTTGATAACATCGGAAAAAAATATTGGAATTACTCATGCGAATCATTCTGCCACGTCAAAGGCAATTTTGACAAAACTGCAAAAATACACGTGCAAGCTGAACGTCTATATTTTCTATTTTTGTTTTAAGCTAGGCATTATCCATGGTGATCGTTGTGACAGAAAAACACCAAAAACAATTATTTTATTAAAGTAAAAAAACCCTTTTTGGTCATTAAATTTAGTAACACCGATACTTTTTGAAGAAATGCTCGTTTTGACGTCATATTAACGTCAGTTACAATAATCAAACAGGGTTTTCTTCGCAAATTGTTTTGTAATGAGTCACTTGTTGACAAAGAAGTATCAAAACACTAAACAATCTTATCATTGACACATCTTATAGCCTTTGTAGTAGTGACGTCATCACTAACGTCAACACCATGACGCCAATAAATCCATTATTTTTTTTACGAAAATAAAAGGTGGATACATGGTTGTTTAAAATGAAATTACAAAGAAGTGTTTTGATAACTAGTTTACTCAGAATCATACGAAATTTTAACTAACTTTAAAAAAGTACTAAAACTAACCTTTTTCAAACCTTGACCAGCTGGGGGAACCTAAATAGTAAAACATTAAAACAAATGATGAAGTTAACAAACACATTCCAGTCTTAGATATTGCCAAGAATAAATCGGCTCTTATCTCTGGCATAGCAGAAATTCCACCCAGAAAAAAGTGCAATGTTATCTGAGTTTCATTCGAGATAATGCAATGTGAAATGGTGTTTTGAGGGTAGTGCACTTAAAGATCCATTTTCTCATTTGTTTCTGATCTGATCACAATGAAATTTCAATGGCTAATGCAAATATAGATGCGCTTTACGTTGGTAGTCTCAAAATAAAAATATCACATTTCTTTTCAGAGTAATTTTACATTTTATAAGTGGTGCGTAACTAAAGTGGCTCACTGTATATTGCAGATAATGACTTTATAAATTGCATGTAAGAATGAACCATGCTCCCCAGCCACAGGAAGAGAAACTTGGTTACTATTTTCAGTCTGGGACATGTCTTGGGGCTTTAAAAACCCATAATGTAGTAAGTTTTCTCCTGTGAGTTTTCTGTAAGTGAACTGTAATCAATGTTACCCTAATTTTGAAAATAGCAGTACACAAAATACAACACTAATAGGATAGTTTACAATAGTATTAATGTAATGATTTGAGTTTTTCATGTTTTAGCTGGACATAAACATCAATTGCAGACATCTGTGATATGTATTTCTGCTCGGCAGAGCTACTTACGTTACATTGCTTTATGAAATTTGCAAAAAATAACTGTATAGATTGCATATTATAATAAAACATGTTCCCAACCTTAAATGTGCGATAGAGATCCCTATTCAAATGATAAATTTCCATTTTTCCATGTTTGAATCTATTTATAATTTGTAACTGGAGATGAATTGTAGTAAAATAAATGTTAAAATATGCTTTTAAGCATGTCATTTCTACTGGCATACAGATTTTCTATTTCAACCATATACATTGCATTGGAATTGACAGTGTCTCCTTTCAACTCTGTCACAATGAAATGAAATAACAGATATAGAAACAAGTTTTACTACCATAGACATTTAATTTCTGTTAATATATAAATAAGGTAACGTAGGTAACAACAATGGTGTTTTGCATAAATTGATATACTAAAAATTGTGGAGAGTAGCCTCATATTTTTACATAGGCCTGACGACACGCAGAGTCTACTCTCCACATATTTTAATAACTTCAATAACAGACAAATTATTTAAAATAAACGCTAATCGAAGAGAGTTTTGCAATTTTGTTTGATCCTGTTACTTTGATACATGTATGGTAATTTGCAGAATTTCTCATCAATGGTTCATTGCAGTAAACATGATATTCACTTTATGATTCAAATACTGGACTGAATATACCGTACCTCAATAAATAAATTTCAATAGAAAAGCAATATTTCTTGCATCTTGTAGCAAGGCATGAGGATAGTGTGGATGTCTTTCAGAGCAGGGGCTTTCTGTCGACTTTACACAGAGGGGACATCTTAAAACTAGTAAAGTTCCAACTGAACTTTCTTTGAATGGGTAACAAATTGGTCAAATTTGACGATTTACTGTTTTCAAGAATTTAACTCTTTACAATATATGCATATATTTGTCAAGTCCTTAACATATGTAACAGCACACTGTTATTATTTTACCTTAAATATGTTTTCCTGCGACAACTTAGTAGAAGTATTTTATCATGCCTCAAAAACTATGTTTGCTTAAAAGTGAGAATGACCATGAAATGTCACTATCGCAGACTGTAGATCAAACAAAGGTACCATGAGGAAGAAACACAGAACGTTTTATGTCTTGGCTGCATTTTGTTATAATCTATAATTCCTTTATCGTTTTTAAAAATTACAAATATGATATCAATCAAAGTACTTATCAGTATAGAAATAGCACGGTTTATACCAAAATGTACCTGATGCTTTGTAGATCTAGCATTTACTTTTTTTCTTGAATGCTTAATACATTAATTTTCACTGTTGACAGTTACATTTTGAAAAAAAAAAAACAACCAATGTACCCCTAGGCCTGTCACAATTGCAACCATCTATTCTCTTGATGAACACGATTTCAATATATCATATTGTAAAATGCTTATTATCTTATTACATTATACAGCAATTTTGAAAGAAATTATTTTGTTTGTTAACCAAGCAAGTTTGAGGTAAAGCAACCTGAGTGATACGCATAGACTTAAAAGCATATTACTTGCTTGGTAACATTTATTACAAAGCTATTTTATGTTAACATTAATTGCAAATGTTTTGTTTGTCAGCGAAGCTTTATTTAAAGTAGAATTTGAGGATTTATCCTAGAGCTTTAATCATAAAGATGACTCACTGTAATTTAACAACATAGCTTGAATATCTGAAACTCACAGATTAAAGTGTCCAATGAGTGTCTGTTGAAAAGTAGTGCCACGACTCACACGCAGCTGTTAGCTTTCTTACATTATTCACAAGGAAGTTCTTTTTTCTTTCTTTTTTGCACCTTTGAGTCATGTTGAGCTATTTTTAACACTGATACATGTTTACGCATGAGGAGTAAGAGACTTATGATCAGTTTGTTGGTTTTCAAAGATTTACTTAATTAGCCTTATAGTATGCAAAACCATCAAAAATTGTGAGCAATACTGCAATCAACAGCTCGTAAACATAATTTTAGTCATAAACTGACTCATTCTTGCACCCATATCCTTGTATATATTTAGTAATACTTACATTGTTTGAGGGCTGTTTCTGGTTAAAAGAAAGTATAATTTCATTTTTATTTTAATTGTAATGCCATATTAAGATTACAAAATATGAGTATGTTACAAATTGCAAGTACAAGCTAATCTCGTATATTGCACTGGTCTATACAAGTAGTAGATAACTTTAATGTAGAGACAAACATTATATGCAACGAATCACTGTTTCAGCAAACTAATATGGTTAAAACATAGATGCATTTTTATATGTAAGGACAGGCGAGTTACCCACCTTAGGGATTTTTTCTACATAAAGCAAATCATATATTAAACCAATTGATTTTGTTTGTAAATTTGTATTAGCTAAACAATTTGTGATGTAATTTCTCCTAACATTAGACATGACCTCAGATAAACTGGTGATAGACTGGATGTACACTCAAGCTATTAGCTGCTGCAATATTGTGAATGACAGATTTTTGCATAGCATGTGTATATATCATTGAATAACCTTGTTAAGAGCCTTAGTCACCAAAAGGCCAACCAATACACACTTACCTAATAGGATATTTTTCAATAGTATCAATGAACTTATTTTAGCATTACTTGTTTGAGCTAGACATAAACATCAATTGCAGGCATCAGTGAGATATGTTTCTGCTCGTCAGCGATACTAATGTTACATTGTATACTAAATTGCAAATAATGACTTTGTAGATTGCATTTTATAACAAAACATGTTCCTCAACCTTAAATTTATGATGTATATGTCTATTCTAATGGTAAATTTCCATTTTAACATTTTGGAAGCTGTTTATAACTTCTAACTGTAGTGAAATTAATTGATAAATATGCTTATTAGCATGTAATTTGTACTGGCTTAAAAATTTCTATCCTCATTATTAGGTAACGTAGTTTACAGGCCTATTATGAAACTTCGACAATAGGAAACGTAATAAAACACACCACAGGAAACGCAGTAAAATAGACAGTCCAATATTTGAATTATGAAGAAGATATTATATACATATTATCATGTGACATTGCTTTAAACCTGTAAACTGTCATGTAAAATAACCAATCAAAATTACAAAACTCTCTTAAATAAGTGTTTATTTAGAATAATTTGTCCATAATTAAAATATATTTAAATAATATGTGGAGAGAAGACTCAAATACATTCTGAACTTGGCTTGTTGCTAGGCCAAGGTAAAATTTGAGTCTGATTTCCACACTTTTTAAATTAGTATTTTTATCCATTTATGCAAGGTACAATGTTGTTACCTACGTTATCTGATACATATTAACCGCAACAAAATATCCATCGTAGTTGAATTTGTTTATAATTATTATTTCCTTTCATTGTTAAAGTGGTGAAGAGGACATTGTACATTCCTATGCAATGTAAATTGTCAAATAGAAAATCTCTACGCCAATATTAGAAGTGACATGGTCATAAGCATACTTCAATATTTATTTTTCAACCTCTATTGCCAGTAACAAGTTGTAAATAGCCTAGAACATATGAAAATGGAAATTCGTCATTAAAATCAAGATCTTGCTAATGTAGTCATATCAGTAGACGATTTCAAATGTTCATTTTGATAACAAATTAGGCTCCGTGGACCCATTGGAAGGTGGTTTCGTGGACCCATTGGAAGGTGGTTTCAAGTGTTCAATTTGGTAACAAATTAGGCTCCGTCGTCCCATTTAAAGGTGGCTTCAAGAGTTCATGTTTGTAACACATATATATAAGGTAATGTAGTCCCATTAAAAGGTGGTTTCAAGTGTTCATTTTGGCAGCAGAGTAGGTAACGTGGTGGTTTCAAGTGTTCATTTTGGTAACAGATTATGCTAGGTCGTCCAATTTAAAGGTGGCTTCAAGTGTTCATGTTTGTAACATATTAGGTAATGTAGTCCCATTAAATGTGGGTTCAGGTGTTCATGTTGGCAGCAGAGGAAGTAACGTGGTGGTTAAAAGTGTTCATTTTGGCAGCATATCCCATTAGATAGTGATTTCAAATTATCACTTAGAAAGTAGATTGACTAACGTAGTCACATCAGAAGGCGATTTCAAAAGTTCACTTTGGCAGCAGATCAGGCTCCGTAGTCCTATTTAGAGTTTGTTTTCAAATGCCCATTATGGATGCAGATAAGCTAACGTTGTCCCATTAGAAGTTTGTTTCAGATGTTTCTTTCTGACAGCAGATTAGTTTCCGTGGTCCAATTAGGAGATTTCAAATGTTCATTTTGACAGCAGATTAGGTAACGTAGTCACATAAGAAACTGATTTCAAATGCTTATTTTCGCAGAGGATAAGGCAACGTTGTCCCATTAGAAGGTTCAAAATCATTTTGGTAACAGAGTAGGTAACGTAGTCCCATTAGAAGGTGCTTTCAAATGTTCAATTTGGCAGTAGATTAGGTTCCGTGGTCTCATTAGAAGGTGATCTCAGATGATCATTTTGTTAGCAGATTACTGAAATTTAAACGTTTCAAATATGTCTTTTAACGCTATTCACGAAAATAAAATTATCGCGAAAAGTTCCGAATTTACAGTAGTTTCCGTGGTCCTATTACAAGGTGATTTAAAATAATCATTTAGGTAGCAGATCATGTATCATAGTCTCATTTCAAGGTGATTTGAAATGACCATGATAGAACCTATTAGCTGGTGAGGTCCTATGATCACACTTATAAATGTATACGTGGATTTGCTGGTATTTACGCGTATTGCCGGTACTTCATAGACCGGAAGTGGTAGATATTGGTGTTAATACTATATAGAAAAGCATGTCATATACTTAAAGGACTATAGACTTCCATCATGTTTAAGTATTCAGTATGTGCACGGCGATTTATGTAAGCATTTAGGAATAGATTCGAGTACCGATCATCCAGATCGGTACTCGAATCTATTCCTAAATGCATAAATCGCCATGTGCATGCAAAATACTTAAAGATGATCTAATTATATAGTCCTTTAGGCATATGGCATGTTTTTATATATAGTATTAACACCAATATCTACCACTTTCGGTCTATGAAGTACCGGCAATGCGCGTAAGTACCAGCAAATCGACGTATACATTTACCAGTGTGATGATGACGGTGCTGCTAATTGGTTTGTGCCTTGTTCTCCTACAGGTTTGCAACATATTATCTTGAGAAACTCAGCTCGAAACTCTGATCCAATTAGAGTGTACAAGATGAACCCAAAACCTGATTGGATACGTACAGGTATGTATGCTCCTTCCATCAAAACCATGAGTGATCTTTCCTTAGTTGAGCCAATATCTCTTTCTAGCCCTGACCACATTATTGACACTACTATCACTGGCGTCCACACTAGTACTTGGGCAATACTGACTGCGATTAATCGACCGCTGATCTCTGATGTGTCAATTGTTGAGCTGCTGGTCAGCGATCGTCGACATAAGCTGATGATAACCGCAATGTTTCCAACTACGATTGTTCCCAGACTTGCTAGTATAACAATCGCCTCCACTAATACCCAGTAGTTAAAGTAAAAGTAAGAATAGGTGTCAGAACTGAACCCACAAGGCATGAATCTATGCAGGATGGTTGTATTGTAATGGGGTATATTGCTGGTGCCGAATATATAATGACATTCAATGCCGAACCCAATGAGAGTTAGAACGGAGGCGATATAGACAACTTTTTTCGCAGTGAAGATCGAAGCAAACGTATGTGGTCGGACCACGGAGTATGTTCGCAATACAGTGAACATTGCTATGATGAAAGATGATGTCAAGAGCACGGCTGTGTACAGATATGCCGATATAGCACAACCATAGCTTCTTGTCTCCATTGCGTGTCCAAAATAGGCCCATGATCCGCTGAAAACACTATCTGTCCATAGCAGTAGAAGATCAAAGCAGGACAAAAACACGAGTGGTATGATGAATTTTGACCATTTTCTCACATAGACGATAAAAGAAACAATGTTACCGAATGTTCCACACACAAGGCAAATAGGAATAGAAAACATGTCAATGTACTTCAGCACTACTTGAAGCATGTCCACAGTGCTGCCATCCATTTTATAATAATTCGTAAACTCGTAGTTAAAAGGGCGAATGTATTATCATGCCTTTAGCTAAGAGTGCGCAATAAAAGAGCTATTTGCGGTGGCTATTTGCCTTCTGGAAAATTGTGCATCCTTTTTTATGTCTGCTGATTTTTCTTTTCAAAATCAACATTTTTTAAACTACTTTCAGGGATACCATCAGACTGTCAAACATTTTGGATTCTGATCAGACCCGGCATTTTGTGGGGCATGGTCTACAGTAGGCTCGACATTTTGTCGGGCCTGATCAGGGTCCAAACTGCTTGCAATGATGATCAGAAGACGACACTATTAGATACAAAGTTAATAGAGGCTGGTTTGGCCCAATCACAATTAGTATTTCACCAATTTCTTCAGAATGGTTTACTAGAGCAGAGCCCAATATCTTAACTTTTCTGAGAGGCAAATAAAATATACAACTTGATATAATAAAATTTGCAATAACCTAATGTTAAAGATATATCATAGTCAAGAATAAGCAGTCAATTTGACAAAAGGTGTAATAAATGATAGCGTTTAAAATGTACCAAAACAATAACTTGCAATGTGTAACATCCCTTTAAACGATCACTCTAGAAAATGTTGACTTCATCTTTGCACACCAAATCAATGCATTCAAAGGGTGCAGGATCAAATGTGTGCAGGGAAATGTCAATTTTTTAAGCAGACACACTTCAATGTATCAAAGTATATTTTTATGTTTTTACTTTTCTTATACTAGACTAATGCCTGATTGTGTCAGTGCCTCCCGGTCGAGGTTCAATGATACAATGTAAGGGAATACTGGCCTTATTTTATTTTGATTAGAGAATACTTAACGGACAATAATCTATCGGTGTATGTACATTTATATTCCTACTTGTATTATATGTTACACATAATAATATATTACTTAGTACTTAATGATTAGAGATATAAGGTCCTAAACAATAAAGACAAATTCTGTATTTAATGATTAGCAGAAAAAATAATACTAACTGAATAATAAGTTTAAAAAAAACAAAAACAAATACGAGTCCAAAAATAAATCAAATAAATAAGATAGCAAATTTATTTTGTGAAGAATTTTTGAGTTCCTGTTCTTGAATTAGCAAACAAGTCATTTTAATGAGAGTGAATAATGGACTACATTTTTAAACGTTAGTCAATACCAGATCCTCATTCTGACCCTCTATGGATTATAAGAATTGATCATGGGTGTGAGTTAGGATAGAAAAATCCGTCCCGAGGATCGCCGTTTGGCATCACGAGGCTTGCCGAGTGATGACAAACGGTAATTCCGAGGGACGGATTTGACTATCCTACCCTCACACGAATAATAGATTCTTTTTCTTGCTCACCACTGTTTTTATTTATTTATCTATTTATTTTAGTTTAAGCTCATACATCATCAGTCTTTGAAGTAAGCTCCCCTCCCACTGAAAATAGCCACATGGACCACTTCACGGATTTACCTCCTGGTTTTATTTCATAGATATTACACATATTGACAAAATATGTGATTAAGTTGGCCAAATATTCAAATTTCTTTGCAATCCGATTGGTTGTGAAGCACAGGAAGGGACGGAGTAAACTATAAGGGGCTTAAAATTATAAATGTTTGTCTGGTAAGCAACTAGCCTATACATTAGAGTACAGATGCTTTAAGCAAAAGTGTCTAAGCAAAGAATATATCATATGAAAACTCAAAATTTAAAAGTAGTAAAACACTCACGACATTCACATTAATTATTAATATTTTAAGAAGAGATTTGTCTAGATTATTTTGCTTAGTCCGTAATCAGAAATAAAACGTGTACACTTTTATTGCCTCTGAGTATATTTTACTTTCATGTTCCCTAAATTCACAGCAAAGGCCCGGCCCGTCCAAATAGACGAACAATAGATATACTGTCCTTTTTTAATAACATTTAGACTTCAGAGGACCATTTTCTTAAAAAAAATATATATACTATTTAGCAAAAAATAAATACAAAGCGAAAAAAGATACTGTATGGTTTGTTAAACATCTTTGTATTCTGATGGATATTCCCATACAAATTGATACAATATATATAAGTATGTGACCGTATGATATGTTTCTGTTCCCAATTAGTATGTGACCGTATGATGAATAGAATGAAAGAGAACATACATATTTTATAGATTTTAACATTTGTAAACTATCTAGTGTTCTGAAGAAGTTGGTGAAAAGCAGCTTTAATTATTTTATGGTATCATACGCGTCGCAAACACCCCTCGTGTATTCACATAGCTCGTTTATTAATTTCCTACCAGTATCTACATGTAGCATGTCCCTCAGACAGTTCGAATAAATTTAAAAAAAATCTGATTATGATTTTTTAATTAGAAATTGCACAATATGTCCTGAATTCACATGATTGTCCTCCAAAGTGTCCTCAACTTAAACGTTTAATGTTACTTAGAGCCATCGAGCCAAATAATATCAGGTATTTATAATAATCAGAAAAATGCTTCTGACACTTTCGCCTTTCGTTGACACCTAGCTGGGATACATAAATACACAGACATTGCGAACTCATTAATAAGAACAAAACATGGGCGTAGCTGAAGGTGTGCGCCACTGAGGCACCTGACTATATTTTCTAATAATGCGATGTGTCGCACCATTATGAAGGCTGCGCAAGGCAATAAGAACAGAACAGAACATGTGCTTTATTGACGAAGATAATACAATCATTGTCAAAAATACTGGGATACATAACAGATTCATAATTGGTTAGCTTTAAAAATGTTCTTAAAAGGGTATCCTTTGGGAGCAAAGACTGCACCAAACAAATGAAACTAGAGTGCGCATATTTCCTGGACCAGACTAGCTAGTTTCTGCCATTTAGGCGTCACCAGTGACCCTCTAATAGTTTTAAAGTTCTACAATGAAACCCATGATCCCAAAGGACAAGACAAGAAAATCTACACTATAGTGAAGGGCAGGGAGACGTTCTACCGCCGCCACACAGTCCCAGTCACCAGCTGTAGTGAAGTCTAATATGTTCTTAAAAGGGTATCCTTTGGAAGCAAAGACTGCACCAAAGAACTGAAACTAGAGTGTGCATATTTTCTGGGCCAGACTAGCTAGTTTCTGCCATTTAGGCGTCATCTGTTCTAATACTAGTTACAGGTAATTGAATCATAAATATTTTTTAAAGGAAAGTAAATCTCCTCAAGTTTAAATCAGCTGTGCACTATTAACAGTAGACCGAGTCCTGTTCTATTAAGGAAAACCGAATGCATTAAAGTAAATAAATTAATGAATGAAAATCACAAATACCCGCGTTTACATTAAATATCACATATTATACCATTTTGTGACCTTGAACTTTTCTTTCCAAGGTCATACCAGCCATAGACAAACACTATTTTAAATATGAATATCTTCCGTCAAAAGGTTAGATAATTTGGCGTTTGAAACCAAACAGCTTGATCTATAATGGTTGGCATTACTTTTACGATGTGTATGTGTACATGTATGTTGAATTTCACGTTTTAACTGGACTCAGTCTACTGTAATAGGTAAACATGAATAGCCTACTTCAAAAACTGATTATGTATGAAGAGTTGGCATGACGATCCATACGGACTGATTTTATTTATATTTTACCTTGACGTTTCATCCCAATGTCAAATTGGCAGCTTGAAACATTTATTTTTAACTACAATCCATAGCAAATCATTGTTCAATATACGAATACCTTCGGACAAACTATGAAAACGGATCTTACGAGCCGTAGAACAGATTTAAAGTATATTTGACCTTGACCTTTGACACCAAGGCCATATCAGTGATCTGAAACCTTTCTTGTTATTTACAAAATATAGGCAATCACTGTGCGAAACAGAGACGTTGCCATCTATTCTTGGTTGGTGCGGCAGAAAAGGAGCACCGAAGGCGCGAATGCGAGCGCGGTAGGCGCGAGGCCATCCTAGGGGGTCCGGAGGCATGCCCCCCCCCCCCCCCCCCCGGAAAATTTGAAACAAACAGTGCGATTTCGTGCATTCTGTGATGATTTTAAGCAGTTTTTTTTTGTATTTTATCCTTTGATTTGGCAAGAAAACTATGTAATGGAAAGAAGAAAACTTTGTAATGGCACCGATGTGCTTCCATACATTTTTTCCTGGACCGCGTGTTTTTTTGTGTTCGTTCTTCTTTCTTTAGGTGTGTGGAGTGTGGTAGGGGTGCGTTTTAAATAGTATACCGATACCAGATTTAATTAAGCTTCAACGAAATTATTCTAGTAAGTGACTTGTAAGCTCTCTGCCCATCAATTAAAAACATTATATTTCAAAAGCATCGACAATTTTACAGAGTCAGATTCGGCGAAGATAATGTTTCTTAAAACGTTAGAACAAATTGAAAAAAAGTAACTTTAGTAACTTACCATTCACATCTCGTACTAAAACTCATCATGAAATTATAGCAGTAAAGGAGAAACGAAAGTAAACAAAGGAAATCATCATGCAAACGCTTGGAAGCTTGGAGTTGCTGTCGGCTGCGTATGGTGGATGAAAAATTCTATAATCTTTTTTGCTTTGTTGTGTTTATTTCTTTTTTTTCCCACTTACACATGTTGTTCACTTTTTCTGCTTTGATAAGTAGCATTTATTGGTGCGGCATCGTATCGCATCAGCAAATTTTAATGGTGCGGCATGTCGCACCGGCCGAAATTATTGGTGCGGCGAATGCTGCACCTGCCGCACCCGTGTCTACGCCCATGCGAAATATCAACACCCTCAGAGGAAATTGAGAGAGAAGTTAACCCTAACGTAGATCTTAAGTATAGTTTACCTTGACCTTTGACTTCAAGGTCATAGTGGTGATCTAAAATCTAAATACTGTACACAAATGAACAGCCTCGGTCAAATCATGGAGGAGATAGCGTTGCAAACAAAACCAACTGACGTATGGATAGAGGGCGGACGGATGGACTGACAGAACCGATTTCATTATATCCTACTTTTTCAGAAAGCGCAGGCATAATTTACCTAAAGATCCAAAACATGAGATTTCTAACAATGTGGTATGTGCGACCAGCAAAGGTTCAGACCAGCCTGCGCATATGCGCAGTCTGATCAGAGCCTTTACTAGTCGAATGAATATTCTATGACTGTTAAGCTACTGACTGAACAGGATTTGGAGTTTCTAAGCTTAAAAGGAGGCTGCAAGGGCTAGTCTGAGTCTACTTTTGTCAAAATGCCACATTGTTGGAAATCACATGTCGCGGATCAAAATGTCATAAATGACATACATAAAATCAAAATCTTATTTTACAATAGAAGCTTCAGGCTCCAGCATGCAGCGAAGGACCTCTGACACTTTGATAGGGTATCTGCCTATTTTTCAGATGCTTCCCAAAATTTCCCTATGCATAAGATATCACTGGTATCATTTTGAATAGGACTATTGATGTATTAGGAACGAATTAAGGTTATAATTAGACATGCAGACCCCTTCGACAAAACAGGCGACGCTACAAAAGGGGGTAGGGTTGCAAAATTTGACTTCGCCAAATCATTTTGAAATATTTTTTCTAATAAGGGTATTATAACCCCGATACTAGATTACAAATCACATTGAATGTATTTTAAAGTCCAAAGCCTTGAGCATTTTAATGATTATGTTTATTGTTGTTTTTTTCTAAATGATTTGATAAGAAACATATTGAAGTGCAACTGTAGTCCATATTCAAACTTGACAATGTATTTACCTGGTGCAATATTATTAATGTACTTTAATCATTTATCCATGCGTAAAGTACTACTGCTGTAGTATTGCACCTCAAATGGAACACAGTTTTTGTTTATAAAATTTTACATACAAGTTACTTCGCAAGGAATGTATGCATGCGCATAGAAATATAAAAACCCTAACTAGATTTAAATTTTGGCGGAGAATGATATCAATTTTTCTGCTCTGATATCTTGTAAAAATAGATAACTTAGTTTTTGTTAGTATGAAAATACCCTTTCAGTACCCATTTTTTGTACTGTCGGTGTAATACACCTGGGATAGATATACCAGTATTTGCCCATTGCTTTATGTTCAACTGATAGTCATTGATCCGTTTCGCTCAAGGTACTAGAGGGAAATAGTATTTGGCCTATAACATTAAAAATGTTAAAATGCCATCCTATCACAGCATTTATGAAACGCATGCAAACTTTAAAAAATATATTTTTGAATAGGATGTTTTGGTTTAAATATATATTTCCAATTAAATTTAAAATTCGCATTTTAGATTTAATGTTATTGCCGAAAAACAGTGTTCCATTTGAAGGGCTATACTACAGTAGTCAAGGGTCATGTACCTTAAGTTTATTGGATAGATACAGTATTTGTGCAAAATGATCTACCAAGTGAATTTAGTAAAAGGACAATTTTCATAATCTAAAAGAAATATTGAAAACTTTGTAATAGTTCATGACTTGTGGGTTATGAAAGTGAAGCTTACTTGTACTAATTATTTCATTACACTTGAAAAAAAGATTTTCAAGAGAGCACACCAAAAATCCAAATGCTAATGTTCGGGCCCACCCAGGCGTCATATTTTGGGCTGTGGAATATCATCCCTCCTAGTCCCACCTAGCTTTTCACATATATTATGTTAAATGTGAGAACACGCTTACGTGCAAAAGGATAAGTTGGAACTCGGGGGGGGGGGGGGTGGGGGGTGTTGCTTTTAAAGTATGTTTCTATTTCTTGAATGTATAATACAAAAAGTGACATTTTAACCCCAAAAAAGGCCGTATCTTCTTGCAGACTATATAGGACAGTGTGTCAGAAACCTGATTGCAATAGGCAAACAGCAAATGCTCTGACACTCTTAAGCATCGATGAAGTAGAATCAGAATGCCCGTATTTACCCCTATCAAATTATTAGTATTGCTTGATATAAATAGCAATCATGATGGAAGAACGTCGATGTAACGTTAATTCCGCGTCATTTCGCTGCATCGATGTAAATTTTGACTGGAATGAATATTGCTACTGCTGGGGAGTTTGGCACATACATTTTGTAAAAGGAAATTCCGATGTTGGTAGCCCACGAAAATAGCACCTTTCAACATTTTGAAATTCACCGTTTCTGTGCCCTCTATTCGGTAAATGAGTGCTCTATTGGATTTTAAACTTGCATAGGACTTTGCATTGATGCATGTTTGTCATGTTGTTGAAAGCAGCTTCTTCTTTGTGTGGACTATTTTGTCACAGTAAATAACGCCGACCACCATGGTAACGTATGACGCTGGACTGATTTCCTTTTACTTTTGTGCATGTGAAGAAAACAAGGTCGTCAAGGCAGGGTTTTTCCACTTTTCTCGAAGGTGGATAACACATCTTCTCACTCGAAGGAAGATAGAAATTCAAACATTATCTGACAAGACTGCACGAATGTGCATGCTTGCTTGGTCTTTTGCTGCTCGCATATGCGATAAGTACCTAAATCACATAACTGGTATAAACAATTTGGCCTGAGTCCCATCTTTTAGTGCAATCAGCGAAGGCTCTGGCGAGACTGCGCAAATGTGCAGCCTCGCCAGATCATTCGCTGCTAGCATATGTGATATTTTTCATGGACTGACCCTAAAATTTTAGCCTGAGCCTTCATCCACATCTCTTCTTTTTTAGGGATTCGCTGTTCGCATATGCGATCAGTACAAAACTTTCTTGAACCGGCCTATACAATTTGGCCTAAGCCTTCATCTACAACCCTTCTTTTTAGTGTGATTCCAAAGGCTCTGGTGAGACTGTGCGAATGTGCAGGCTCGCCTGATCATTCGCTGCTCGAATATGCGAAAAATACCTTAATCACATAACTGGTATAAACAATTTGACTGCGCAAATGTGCAGCCTCGCCAGATCATTCGCTGCTCGCATTTGTGAAATTTTTCATGAACTGGCCCTAAAATTTTAACCTGAGCATTCATCGACATCCCTTCATTTTTAGGGATCATTGTTCGCATATGCGATAAGTACCAAACTTTTTTAAACTGGCCTATGAAATTTGGCCTAAGCCTTCATCTTTATCCTTTCTTTTTAGTGTGATGTGCAAAGGCTCTGGCAAGGCTGCATGAATGTGCTGTCTCGCCTGATCCTTCGCTGCTCGCAAATGCCACTAATACCAAATTTTCTTGAACTGGCCTATAAAATTGGGCTGAGCCTTCATCTATATCCCATCTTTTTAGCGCGATTTTCAAAGGCTCTGTCGAGACTGCGCAAATGTGCTGTCTCGCCTGATCCCTCGCTGCTCGCATTTGCCACTAATACCAAACTTTCTTGAACTGGCCTATAAAATATGGCTGAGCCTTCATCTATATCCCATCTTTTTAGCGCGATTTTCAAAGGCTCTGGCGAGACTGCGCAAATGTGCGGTCTAGTCTGATCCTTTGTGATAAGTATCAAACTCTGATGAACTGACCCATTGAAGCGTAAGCAAGTATGATCAGAAAGTACCACAACTACATACTTCAGACCAATCCATGGCACCGTGAGGAACAGCCACAGAACACTAAAAGTAGAAAGACAGTAAAGTAAGGCACCATGCTCTCTTTTCCTCTTCGAGATGATTGCTTAACGAGAAAGAACACTAAGTGATGCATAGCAAAACGATGCCCAAACACTGAGCCCCTACAAACCAATGGGGACATTAAAGGATGAATCAACAACAACAGAACCACTGCCTTAGAAGGAACAAAGTTGGGCCTGAACCTTCATCTACATCGCTTCTTCTTTTTTCAGTTCAGGCAGAAACGTCTGTGCTGATACTCTGTGTGTAGGCTCATCTGGGCATTCGCTGCTCGCATTAGCGATAATACAAAACTCTCATGAACTCGTGCGTAAAGTTGGTCTGAGTCTTCATCTACATATATTTTTGGGGCATGTGATAAGTTTAGCGACTGCTGATAACAGATGCAATCAGTTTGGACCCAGATCAGGATCTACAAAAAAAAGTTAATTTTGAAAAAAAGCCAGTATTCGCCAAAAAAACTTGAAAAATTACTCTAATTATTCAAATAAAAATGTAAAAAAAATACGGACTATCAGGAGTTGCTGGTATTCGAACTCACACATTCTGGAGCTGGAGTTCTTTGCAGGCTTTGGAGAAAGTCTATTTAACCCCTGAGCTATCTGGGCCTATTAATGTAAAGGATTAACATTCCTTTAAGTAAGTAATTTGTGTAGATTTGTTGTTTACAGGGATATCACTCTTGATGTTTAAGCAATTAATCCATAATTTAGCAAAAACAAAGCAATATAACCATTTGGAATAATTAACAATATTGAAGTTTCATGCTGTATTTCATTTCTGTCTACAAATTAATAAAGCAAATATTCTCGGGACCGCACTTCCGGTTAGCAACAGTTGCCAAGGCTCGCCGAATATGACAACGGCGCCATTTTGTTTTTTATCGATATTTTGATTTTTGCGTTTCCCGCAAGATAATCTTCAATAATGGCCAAATCGTAGTTTGCAGTAGGTTGCAACAAGCATAACACGATGAAAGACAAGAAAATACAGAGTTTTAGCTTCCCAAATGATAATGACAAACACTTAGAAATATCGGTCTTTGCAGTCACGTTAGTAACTTACGGGAATCCGCTGGCACTATTATGTCAACAGTTAAGCAACAAGACTGTTAGACAACAAAAGAACATTTAAGTACTGATATGTTAATCACGCATAGACAATAAAGCATAGACAATTAATCTGAATAATAATAATAACTCAAAACACTCAGTCAATGAGGGTGTCGCAGATGGATGGATGGATGGATGGATGGATAGATGGATGGATGGATGGATGGATGGATGGATGGATAGATAGATAGATAGATAGATAGATAGATAGATAGATAGGTAGGTAGGTAGGTAGGTAGGTAGGTAGGTAGGTAGGTAGGTAGGTAGGTAGATAGATAGATAGATAGATAGATAGACAGACAGATAGAAGAGAATATTGGTTACTGAAAGTTCCTGACCTGAACTTTCAGTGCAAAGTGAGTACATTATGGGTATGGACTTTTGATGTCAGAATGTCAGGCCTGATCTGGGTCCAAATATTTTGAAAAGGTTATCAGCAGATGACAATGTCAAGTTAAGGTTTAACGCAAAGTCAAAATATATCTGTTCAACTTGTCTTAACCTTTAAAGTGTCAAACAGTCTGGACCCCGATAAGGCCTGGGCAGAATGTCGGTCCTGATCTTGGTCCAAACTGTTTGCAAAGAGTTATCAGCAGATGACAATGTCATGTAAGGGCCGATTGCATGACAAGAGTTTAAAGATAACCTTGGGTTTAAACTCCAGGTTACCAGCCGTCGATTGCATAAACACAGGTTTAACAAGTCTCAGGTTAAAATTAAGCTTAAACTCCAGGTTACTGCCCGTCGATTGCATAAAATAAGTTTAACAAGTCTCAGGTTAAGCCCTTTAGCCGATGGATTGCATAAAACCAGTTTTGGCTAACATTGAGATTAAATTATCAAAAAACCTCTAGAAATTTAAACCTGCCAGTGGGGTAGTTTAAGCGAAAGGATAAGATGAATGTTTATGAAACTCTTGAATATGGCAGCACATATTTGCTTCCATGTTACTGTATACGTCGTTCCCTTGAATTTGATATGCAACATGACCATATTCCGAAAAAGTTGAATTTTGGCCTCTTCACCCAGGGGATCAAACCAAGGGCGTCAAACTAAATTCCCGTCTAATATGTTTCATATCTATTGTTCCTCTGCCTGCTAAACGGCTTGATAGATTCGGAAAACAAATTGACAATTGACTTAGTTATTGAGAAATTTAAATGATTGACATTTGAACTCGACCAATGAGTCGGGGATAGGGTAAACTTTGAAACTGCCAGGCTTATTTTCAAACATTGGCAACCATTGTCCATAGTGAGAAGTTGTCAAATATAATAGCATTGAAGAAATGTGAAATTCGTTACGCCAAAAAAGCAAATATAGTAGCTAATGCATTATGATTGCCTATTCTAAGTCCAGGGCAATAACTCAAGTGTTTGCCAGTCGATTTTGACAACACTTATATAATATCGAATACCCATGGTACGTATCATCTATGCCAATAATGTATCAAATATGGGCAATAGATACTGAGATATGGTTCTGGACGAACCGAGGCTGGGATGACGCTAAAACCCCCAACTTCGTCGGGGGATAAACTATTTATGAAACTAGAAATGTAACACAGAGGTCATTGTATCAGATCCTTTCAATATCAATGCATATGCAAAATATTCAATACTTGGGGAGGAATTGCAAAATGTTTACACACACACACACACACACACACACACACACACACACACACACACACACACACACACACATATGCACATGCTGCTCAATGTTCATACACCCATACATGCAAGCATGCAAACACACAAACATATAGGCACATGCATATGCACGCATACATTTATATATTTACATCCTGATATGGAAATCATTAAAATCAAAGCAAGCGATCTCTATGAAAAAATAAACATGTAATTTTACTTCAAGTGAGCGAAGTTAACTAGAGACGTTTCTGATTATTATTTGAAATTTCAGTCAAATTAAGCAATGAATCTCCATTTATAAGAAACCAAATTTATAATTTGAGTACGAGCGAGCGAAGCGAGCGAGAAATATTTTTGGTAAGGTATTTCAGAGTAAAAAGCTAAGAGGGATAAAAAACAGAACCAAAAAACAAATATATAACATTTTACTCCGAGCGAGCAAGGAATTTCTGGTTCAAGCCTATTGCCTGAAAGGTATTTGCAGAGCCAAAATCAAAGAGGGATAAAAGTTTTGAAAAAAATTGGAGCTCTTTTAAATTTAGGATAAAAATAGGAATAATATGAAAAGCTTGAAAGCCAGTTTCTCTGAAAAAATGGTACATATATACATACATATACATGTAAATACAAGGTGATAACAGCCTGCTGACTATGGTAAAAAAAGTATTAAAATCTGAGCGAATTGTCTGCTCTCAGAGAATTTTCAATTAAATCCAAATTAAAAAACTCCGAGCAAGGGAAGAGAGCGAGAGAAATTTTTACTAGTAATGAGCGACTAGCAATTACATGTCAACTTAGACAGATTATTGGGAGAGGGGCCAAAGACTATTCTACCCCCCTACAAAATTACTGGGGGGGGGTGTCCCCCTCTCACCCCCAAAGACAAAGACACAACCCCCACAAATAATGGGAAGTACATAAACAACAGATCAACAATAACATAACCACCGCCTTTGACTGGACAGCAGACTCAGCTAGTGGGGGGGGGGGGGGGGGGGCTTCAATACATGTTACATACGACAGAACAATAAGATAAGAAAATAAGCTTTAATGCAACATTTGAAAGGTAATGCTTTGGTATTTTGTTTAATATAAGGAGGCATAGAATCCTTTCGCGTTTGTGGATGGAGTCATACATCGTATGTACGGATGGTATAAACACACTACAGCTGAAAATTTGTTAACCCAACAGTCATAACTGGACCTTCTTGGCAGATCATGATTCACTTCACTACTAGGGGGCATCTTGGTGTGTTCACAGGATGCAAAATCGTGTTAGGCTGGAATTGTCATGACAACAATCGGTGCATTAAAGAAAATAACCTTCTATTTTGCCCTACTCTTAGACTAACACTTCTGGACTAATTTAACCTCAAGGATAATTTACCCTCGGATAGTTAGACTGGGGATAGTTAAACTCAGGGTCACCTTTCGTTATGCAAACCAGTTTTAAACTGGAGGCTAGCAAGCACCGTGTTAGGCCTTAGTCGAGACTAAAATAAACTTTCGTCATGCAATCGCCCCTAAAAGTTTAACGCAAAGTTTAAATATATCTGTTCAACTTAAGCTTGTCATAACTTATAAAGCGTCAAACAGTCTAGACCCTGATAAGGCCCTGACAGAATATCGGCCTGATCTGGGTCCAAATTGTTTGCAAAGGGTTATCAGCAGATGACAATGTCATGTAAATGTTTAACGCATTGTTAAAATATATCGGTTCAACTTCAGCTTGTCATAACCTTTAAAGTGTCAAACAGTCTGGACCCTGATAAGGCCTTGACAGAATGTCGAGCCTGATGTGGGTCTAAATTGTTTGCAAAGGGTTATTAGCAGATGACAAAGTCAGGTAAAGGTTTAACACAAAGTCAAAATATATCTGTTTAACTTGTCATAACCTTTAAAGTGTCAAACAGTCTGGATCCCGATAAGGCCTAGACAGAATATCTGTCCTTATCTGGGTCCAAACTGTTTGCAAAGAATTATCAGCAGATGACAATGTCATGTAAATATTTAACGCATTGTTAAAATATATCAGTTCAACTTCAGCTTGTCATAACCTTTAAAGTGTCAAACAGTCTGGACCCCGATAAGGCCTTGACAGAATATCAGCCTGATCTGGGTCCAAATTGATTGCAAATGGTTATCAGCAGATGACAATGTCATGTAAATGTTTATTGCATTGTTAAAATAGATCTGTTCAACTTCAGCTTGTCATAACCTTTAAAGTGTCAAACAGTCTGGACCCTGATAAGGCCTTGACAGAATGTCGAGCCTGATCTAGGTCAAAATTTTTTGCAAAGGGTTATCAGCAGATGACAAAGTCAGGTAAAGGTTTAGCGCAAAGTTAAAATACATCGGTTCCACTTCAACTTGTCATAACTTCTAAAGTGTCAAACAGAATGTTGAGCCTGATCTGGGTCCAAACCGTTTGCAAAGGTTATCAGCAGATGACATGTCAGGTAAAGTTTTAATGCAAAAGGTAAAATACAATGGACTTGACCCAAATAGTCAGAACCTGGAAAAACAATTTTTTTTATTTGATTCTTTACGTCCCATCAACAATCTTTCAGTTATATAGGGACAGGCCTTCATGGGTTGAACCAGTTCTAAGCTAAGATAAATGTGTCTTGCTCAAGGACCACAACAAAGTGACACCAGTGAGGCTCGAACCCGTGGCCCTTCGGTCTTGAGTCAAGCACTCTACCACTGAGCCACTGTGCTTCCATTAAAAAATTCAAAAACAATTTGGATCCTGGTCAGGCCACTATGGTTGTTTCCCCAGACACCATGTATACATTTAGGAATACCCAGGGGAGGGGGGTCAAAATTGATAACTTTTTCTCATAGCTAACTTTTTTCACAGCAAAATATTGCATGCACTGATCCAGAGGGGGCGGGGGGCAAGGGGCCCGGACCCCCTGGAAAAACACAAGTTATATATGGGATTCAATAGGGAATAAGCAATTGGACCCCCCCCCCCCCTAGAAAAAGTTGGACCCCCCCTGAAAAAAATGTTGGAGCCCCTCTGGAACCTCGGAAAATTATAATTTTCTTTGAAATAAACCATTGGCATTCTGTAAAATAAGTGAAGTACTACTAAAAAAGAACTAAAAAAACGTTGTCAGGGATTTTTATGACAGATGGACCTGGACCCCACCCCTGACGAAAATTCCTGGATCCGCGCATGTCTTGATACAAATCTTGAGCTATTGTTGTTTCATCTATGCTGGAATGCCATATAATAATTATTACTTGGGACTTTTCTGGAAAAGCTTAGCGCTTATGACAAGCTGCATATTGTACCAATTAAAGGTGTTGAGTGTCAAACTTGGAGGTGTGATGTGTCAGAATTTAGATTCAAAAAAGTCATTTATCTATCTGGAATTTGATAATATCTCAAGGTATATGGAATTTAAAGACCGTTTTAATGTGTTAAAGCTCCTACGATATTAGTGACACTCATTTCTTTCACGTCTAAATGATCGCAAACCGATGGCCGTTCACCCCACCCACACCCGATTTTTTTCAATAATTTGTGAAAAATCGGTGCTATTATAATCAAAATAATCGTGGCGGGACAAAAGACAATGTTTTCCCTTCGAAATAAGCGCAGACTGATGAAGAAATCGGTGAATTTGAATAAATACGGCCCATTTTTCATCATTTTCCCGTTACCCATAATGTTAAAATTCACCGTTCACATCACCGCGGTACATTTGTTTACCTGTGTCGCTAAGGCTGTGACGTCACGGCGGTCCCGAGAATAGTAGAACGCTATATTCTTTATATCAATTACAAACACTATCGCCACTCATTTAATATTTCTGGCATACATAAATCTCACTAAATTCGAAAGTCTCATAAGTATTGTTGCTGTGCGCCACGCCTTACGAGCCTTTTCCCTATGAAGGCTCGTCAACAAGCGAGTCCTCCGAGGGAGGATTCGCAAAGATAGCTCCCTCTTTTTTTTATCTTTTTTTTATCTTTTTTTATCTTTTTTTCTTTTTTTAATCTCTCTGGTCCTTTTCCTTTTCCTTTTCTTTTCTTTTTTTTTTTTTTTTTTTTTGGGGGGGGGGGGGGGGGCGGGGGGCTGTCTGGGTGGATCTTTTCTTTTTGTTTTTTTTCTTGGGGGTTGGGGGTCCCGCTACTCCCTGGGTGGATACATGGGCCAATTCAGGGTTACTACCAGATAATACTGGTAGTCACTGAAAGATGAGTAATTTTTGGGGAAAGGGACAAACCATCATTACTCTTTTCAATATAACAAAAGTGAAGCCATCATGTGGCTTTCAAACTTTGATGTTGACATTTACAATTTCATTATTGACAGCGTTACGCTAAATAGTGCTTCATACTGAACTCGTAGATTTCTATAATGATAACTTAAAAGATACATTAAACCAACCTCTTCATAAAAGTGCAAAATACAGACAAAATTCCTTTATTTTTAATGAGTCTTTTCTTCATGATTTGATAATTAAAGGTCGTAATATAAAGCAGTCAACAAGGTTCCTTGTTGTGACCATATGAATTAGTACACTGTATTTCAACACAGTACTTATCTTCTTGCAGACTATATAGGACAGTGTGTCAGATGCCTGATTGCAATAGGCAAACAGCAAATGCTCTGACACTCTTAAGCATCGATGAAGTAGAATCAGAATGCCCGTATTTACCCCTATCAAATTATTAGTATTGCTTGATATAAATAGCAATCATGATGGAAGAACGTCGATGTAACGTTAATTCCGCGTCATTTCGCTGCATCGATGTAAATTTTGACTGGAATGAATATTGCTACTGCTGGGGAGTTTGGCACATACATTTTGTAAAAGGAAATTCCGATGTTGGTAGCCCACGAAAATAGCACCTTTCAACATTTTGAAATTCACCGTTTCTGTGCCCTCTATTCGGTAAATGAGTGCTCTATTGGATTTTAAACTTGCATAGAACTTTGCATTGATGCATGTTTGTCATGTTGTTGAAAGCAGCTTCTTCTTTGTGTGGACTATTTTGTCACAGTAAATAACGCCGACCACCATGGTAACGTATGACGCTGGACTGATTTCCTTTTACTTTTGTGCATGTGAAGAAAACAAGGTCGTCAAGGCAGGGTTTTTCCACTTTTCTCGAAGGTGGATAACACATCTTCTCACTCGAAGGAAGATAGAAATTCAAACATTATCTGACAAGACTGCACGAATGTGCATGCTTGCTTGGTCTTTTGCTGCTCGCATATGCGATAAGTACCTAAATCACATAACTGGTATAAACAATTTGGCCTGAGTCCCATCTTTTAGTGCAATCAGCGAAGGCTCTGGCGAGACTGCGCAAATGTGCAGCCTCGCCAGATCATTCGCTGCTAGCATATGTGATATTTTTCATGAACTGACCCTAAAATTTTAGCCTGAGCCTTCATCCACATCTCTTCTTTTTTAGGGATTCCCTGTTCGCATATGCGATCAGTACAAAACTTTCTTGAACCGGCCTATACAATTTGGCCTAAGCCACCATCTACAACCATTCTTTTTAGTGTGATTCCAAAGGCTCTGGTGAGACTGTGCGAATGTGCAGGCTCGCCTGATCATTCGCTGCTCGAATATGCGAAAATACCTTAATCACATAACTGGTATAAACAATTTGACTGCGCAAATGTGCAGCCTCGCCAGATCATGCGCTGCTCGCATTTGTGAAATTTTTCATGAACTGGCCCTAAAATTTTAGCCTGAGCATTTATCGACATCCCTTCATTTTTAGGGATCGTTGTTCGCATATGCGATAAGTACCAAACTTTTTTAAACTGGCCTATGAAATTTGGCCTAAGCCTTCATCTTTATCCTTTCTTTTTAGTGTGATGTGGAAAGGCTCTGGCAAGGCTGCATGAATGTGCTGTCTCGCCTGATCCTTCGCTGCTCGCAAATGCCACTAATACCAAACTTTCTTGAACTGGCCTATAAAATTGGGCTGAGCCTTCATCTATATCCCATCTTTTAGCGCGATTTTCAAAGGCTCTGTCGAGACTGCGCAAATGTGCTGTCTCGCCTGATCCCTCGCTGCTCGCATATGCCACTAATACCAAACTTTCTTGAACTGGCCTATAAAATATGGCTGAGCCTTCATCTATATCCCATCTTTTTAGCGTTATTTTCAAAGGCTCTGGCGAGACTGCGCAAATGTGCTGTCTCGCTTGATCCTTCGCTGCTCGCATATGCCACTAATACCAAACTTTCTTGAACTGGCCTATAAAATATGGCTGAGCCTTCATCTATATCCCATCTTTTTAGCGCGATTTTCAAAGGCTCTGGCGAGACTGCGCAAATGTGCTGTCTCGCCTGATCCCTCGCTGCTCGCATATGCCACTAATACCAAACTTTCTTGAACTGGCCTATAAAATATGGCTGAGCCTTCATCTATATCCCATCTTTTTAGCGCGATTTTCAAAGGCTCTGGCGAGACTGCGCAAATGTGCTGTCTCGCCTGATCCCTCGCTGCTCGCATATGCCACTAATACCAAACTTTCTTGAACTGGCCTATAAAATATGGCTGAGCCTTCATCTATATCCCATCTTTTTAGCGCGATTTTCAAAGGCTCTGGCGAGACTGCGCAAATGTGCGGTCTCGTCTGATCCTTTGTGATAAGTATCAAACTCTGATGAACTGACCCATTGAAGCGTAAGCAAGTATGATCAGAAAGTACCACAACTACATACTTCAGACCAATCCATGGCACCGTGAGGAACAGCCACAGAACACTAATAGTAGAAAGACAGTAAAGTAAGGCACCATGCTCTCTTTTCCTCTTCGAGATGATTGCAAAACGAGAAAGAACACTAAGTGATGCATAGCAAAACGATGCCCAAACACTGAGCCCCTACAAACCAATGGGGACATTAAAGAACGAATCAACAACAACAGAACCACTGCCTTAGAAGGAAAAAAGTTGGGCCTGAACCTTTATCTACATCGCTTCTTCTTTTTTCAGTTCAGGCAGCAAAGTCTGTGATGATAGTCTGTGTGTAGGCTCATCTGGGCATTCGCTGCTCGCATAGGCGATAATACAAAACTCTCATGAACTCGTGCGTAAAGTTGGCCTGAGTCTTCATCTACATATATTTTTGGGGCATGTGATAAGTTTAGCGACTGCTGATAACAGATGCAATCAGTTTGGACCCAGATCAGGATCTACAGAAAAAAGTTAATTTTGAAAAAAAGCCAGTATACGCCAAAAAACTTGAAAAATTACTCTAATTATTCAAATAAAAATGTAAAAAAAAAAATACGGACTATCAGGAGTTGCTGGTATTCGAACTCACACATTCTGGAGCTGGAGTTCTTTGCAGGCTTTGGAGAAAGTCTATTTAACCCTTGAGCTATCTGGGCCTATTACTGTAAAGGATTAACATTCCTTTAAGTAAGTAATTTGTGTAGATTTGTTGTTTACAGGGACATCACTCTTGATGTTTAAGCAATTACTCCATAATTCAGCAAAAACAAAGCAATATAACCATTTGGAATAATTAACAATATTGAAGTTTCATGCTGTATTTCATTTCTGTCTACAAATTAATAAAGCAAATATAGTAGAACGCTATATTCTTTATATCAATTACAAACACTATCGCCACTTATTTAATATTTCTGGCATACATAAATCTCACTAAATTCGAAAGTCTCATAAGTATTGTTGCTGTGCGCCACGCCTTACGAGCCTTTTCCCTACGAAGGCTCGTCAACAAGCGAGTCCTCTGAGGGAGGATTCGCAAAGATAGCTCCCTCTTTTTTTTATCTTTTTTTTTATCTCTCTGGTCCTTTTTCTTTTTCTTTTTTTCTTTTTTTTTTTTTTTTGGGGGGGGGGGGGGGGGCGGGGGCGGGGGGCTGTCTGGGTGGATCTTTTATTTTTGTTTTTTTTTCTTGGGGGTTGGGGGTCCCGCTACTCCCTGGGTGGATACATGGGCCAATTCAGGGTTACTACCAGATAATACTGGTAGTCACTGAAAGATGAGTAATTTTTGGGGAAAGGGACAAACCATCATTACTCTTTTCAATATAACAAAAGTGAAGCCATCATGTGGCTTTCAAACTTTGATGTTGACATTTACAATTTCATTATTGACAGCGTTACGCTAAATAGTGCTTCATACAGAACTCGTAGATTTCTATAATGATAACTTAAAAGATACATTAAACCAACCTCTTCATAAAAGTGCAAAATACAGACAAAATTCCTTTATTTTTAATGAGTCTTTTCTTCATGATTTGATAATTAAAGGTCGTAATATAAAGCAGTCAACAAGGTTCCTTGTTGTGACCATATGAATTAGTACACTGTATTTCAACACAGTACTTATCTTCTTGCAGACTATATAGGACAGTGTGTCAGATGCCTGATTGCAATAGGCAAACAGCAAATGCTCTGACACTCTTAAGCATCGATGAAGTAGAATCAGAATGCCCGTATTTACCCCTATCAAATTATTAGTATTGCTTGATATAAATAGCAATCATGATGGAAGAACGTCGATGTAACGTTAATTCCGCGTCATTTCGCTGCATCGATGTAAATTTTGACTGGAATGAATATTGCTACTGCTGGGGAGTTTGGCACATACATTTTGTAAAAGGAAATTCCGATGTTGGTAGCCCACGAAAATAGCACCTTTCAACATTTTGAAATTCACCGTTTCTGTGCCCTCTATTCGGTAAATGAGTGCTCTATTGGATTTTAAACTTGCATAGAACTTTGCATTGATGCATGTTTGTCATGTTGTTGAAAGCAGCTTCTTCTTTGTGTGGACTATTTTGTCACAGTAAATAACGCCGACCACCATGGTAACGTATGACGCTGGACTGATTTCCTTTTACTTTTGTGCATGTGAAGAAAACAAGGTCGTCAAGGCAGGGTTTTTCCACTTTTCTCGAAGGTGGATAACACATCTTCTCACTCGAAGGAAGATAGAAATTCAAACATTATCTGACAAGACTGCACGAATGTGCATGCTTGCTTGGTCTTTTGCTGCTCGCATATGCGATAAGTACCTAAATCACATAACTGGTATAAACAATTTGGCCTGAGTCCCATCTTTTAGTGCAATCAGCGAAGGCTCTGGCGAGACTGCGCAAATGTGCAGCCTCGCCAGATCATTCGCTGCTAGCATATGTGATATTTTTCATGAACTGACCCTAAAATTTTAGCCTGAGCCTTCATCCACATCTCTTCTTTTTTAGGGATTCCCTGTTCGCATATGCGATCAGTACAAAACTTTCTTGAACCGCCTATACAATTTGGCCTAAGCCACCATCTACAACCATTCTTTTTAGTGTGATTCCAAAGGCTCTGGTGAGACTGTGCGAATGTGCAGGCTCGCCTGATCTCGCTGCTCGAATATGCGAAAATACCTTAATCACATAACTGGTATAAACAATTTGACTGCGCAAATGTGCAGCCTCGCCAGATCATGCGCTGCTCGCATTTGTGAAATTTTTCATGAACTGGCCCTAAAATTTTAGCCTGAGCATTTATCGACATCCCTTCATTTTTAGGGATCGTTGGTCGCATATGCGATAAGTACCAAACTTTTTTAAACTGGCCTATGAAATTTGGCCTAAGCCTTCATCTTTATCCTTTCTTTTTAGTGTGATGTGGAAAGGCTCTGGCAAGGCTGCATGAATGTGCTGTCTCGCCTGATCCTTCGCTGCTCGCAAATGCCACTAATACCAAACTTTCTTGAACTGGCCTATAAAATTGGGCTGAGCCTTCATCTATATCCCATCTTTTAGCGCGATTTTCAAAGGCTCTGTCGAGACTGCGCAAATGTGCTGTCTCGCCTGATCCCTCGCTGCTCGCATATGCCACTAATACCAAACTTTCTTGAACTGGCCTATAAAATATGGCTGAGCCTTCATCTATATCCCATCTTTTTAGCGTTATTTTCAAAGGCTCTGGCGAGACTGCGCAAATGTGCTGTCTCGCTTGATCCTTCGCTGCTCGCATATGCCACTAATACCAAACTTTCTTGAACTGGCCTATAAAATATGGCTGAGCCTTCATCTATATCCCATCTTTTTAGCGCGATTTTCAAAGGCTCTGGCGAGACTGCGCAAATGTGCTGTCTCGCCTGATCCCTCGCTGCTCGCATATGCCACTAATACCAAACTTTCTTGAACTGGCCTATAAAATATGGCTGAGCCTTCATCTATATCCCATCTTTTTAGCGCGATTTTCAAAGGCTCTGGCGAGACTGCGCAAATGTGCTGTCTCGCCTGATCCCTCGCTGCTCGCATATGCCACTAATACCAAACTTTCTTGAACTGGCCTATAAAATATGGCTGAGCCTTCATCTATATCCCATCTTTTTAGCGCGATTTTCAAAGGCTCTGGCGAGACTGCGCAAATGTGCTGTCTCGCCTGATCCCTCGCTGCTCGCATATGCCACTAATACCAAACTTTCTTGAACTGGCCTATAAAATATGGCTGAGCCTTCATCTATATCCCATCTTTTTAGCGCGATTTTCAAAGGCTCTGGCGAGACTGCGCAAATGTGCGGTCTCGTCTGATCCTTTGTGATAAGTATCAAACTCTGATGAACTGACCCATTGAAGCGTAAGCAAGTATGATCAGAAAGTACCACAACTACATACTTCAGACCAATCCATGGCACCGTGAGGAACAGCCACAGAACACTAATAGTAGAAAGACAGTAAAGTAAGGCACCATGCTCTGTTTTCCTCTTCGAGATGATTGC
Source organism: Loripinus fragilis (assembly GCA_964019695.1). Lineage (NCBI taxonomy): Eukaryota > Metazoa > Mollusca > Bivalvia > Lucinida > Lucinidae > Loripinus > Loripinus fragilis. The sequence continues at coordinate 39,703,187 of OZ026525.1, forward strand.
TTAACGAGAAAGAACACTAAGTGATGCATAGCAAAACGATGCCCAAACACTGAGCCCCTACAAACCAATGGGGACATTAAAGAATGAATCAACAACAACAGAACCACTGCCTTAGAAGGAAAAAAGTTGGGCCTGAACCTTTATCTACATCGCTTCTTCTTTTTTCAGTTCAGGCAGCAAAGTCTGTGATGATAGTCTGTGTGTAGGCTCATCTGGGCATTCGCTGCTCGCATAGGCGATAATACAAAACTCTCATGAACTCGTGCGTAAAGTTGGCCTAAGTCTTCATCTACATATATTTTTGGGGCATGTGATAAGTTTAGCGACTGCTGATAACAGATGCAATCAGTTTGGACCCAGATCAGGATCTACAGAAAAAAGTTAATTTTGAAAAAAAGCCAGTATACGCCAAAAAACTTGAAAAATTACTCTAATTATTCAAATAAAAATGTAAAAAAAAAATACGGACTATCAGGAGTTGCTGGTATTCGAACTCAAACATTCTGGAGCTGGAGTTCTTTGCAGGCTTTGGAGAAAGTCTATTTAACCCTTGAGCTATCTGGGCCTATTACTGTAAAGGATTAACATTCCTTTAAGTAAGTAATTTGTGTAGATTTGTTGTTTACAGGGACATCACTCTTGATGTTTAAGCAATTAATCCATAATTTAGCAAAAACAAAGCAATATAACCATTTGGAATAATTAACAATATTGAAGTTGCATGCTGTATTTCATTTCTGTCTACAAATTAATAAAGCAAATATAGTAGAACGCTATATTCTTTATATCAATTACAAACACTATCGCCACTTATTTAATATTTCTGGCATACATAAATCTCACTAAATTCGAAAGTCTCATAAGTATTGTTGCTGTGCGCCACGCCTTACGAGCCTTTTCCCTACGAAGGCTCGTCAACAAGTGAGTCCTCTGAGGGAGGATTCGCAAAGATAGCTCCCTCTTTTTTTTATCTTTTTTTTTTTATCTCTCTGGTCCTTTTTCTTTTTCTTTTTTTCTTTTTTTTTTTTTTTGGGGGGGGGGGGGGCGGGGGCGGGGGGCTGTCTGGGTGGATCTTTTATTTTTGTTTTTGTTTCTTGGGGGTTGGGGGTCCCGCTACTCCCTGGGTGGATACATGGGCCAATTCAGGGTTACTACCAGATAATACTGGTAGTCACTGAAAGATGAGTAATTTTTGGGGAAAGGGACAAACCATCATTACTCTTTTCAATATAACAAAAGTGAAGCCATCATGTGGCTTTCAAACTTTGATGTTGACATTTACAATTTCATTATTGACAGCGTTACGCTAAATAGTGCTTCATACAGAACTCGTAGATTTCTATAATGATAACTTAAAAGATACATTAAACCAACCTCTTCATAAAAGTGCAAAATACAGACAAAATTCCTTTATTTTTAATGAGTCTTTTCTTCATGATTTGATAATTAAAGGTCGTAATATAAAGCAGTCAACAAGTTTCCTTGTTGTGACCATATGAATTAGTACACTGTATTTCAACACAGTACTTATCTTCTTGCAGACTATATAGGACAGTGTGTCAGATGCCTGATTGCAATAGGCAAACAGCAAATGCTCTGACGCTCTTAAGCATCGATGAAGTAGAATCAGAATGCCCGTATTTACCCCTATTAAATTATTAGTATTGCTTGATAGAAATAGCAATCATGATGGATGAACGTCGATGTAACGTTAATTCCGCGTCATTTCGCTGCATCGATGTCAATTTTGACTGGAATGAATATTGCTACTGCTGGGGAGTTTGGCACATACATTTTGTAAAAGGAAATTCCGATGTTGGTAGCCCACGAAAATAGCACCTTTCAACATTTTGAAATTCACCGTTTCTGTGCCCTCTATTCGGTAAATGAGTGCTCTATTGGATTTTAAACTTGCATAGGACTTTGCATTGATGCATGTTTGTCATGTTGTTGAAAGCAGCTTCTTCTTTGTGTGGACTATTTTGTCACAGTAAATAACGCCGACCACCATGGTAACGTACGACGCTGGACTGATTTCCTTTTACTTTTGTGCATGTGAAGAAAACAAGGTCGTCAAGGCAGGCTTTTTCCACTTTTCTCGAAGGTGGATAACACATCTTCTCACTCGAAGGAAGATAGAAATTCAAACATTATCTGACAAGACTGCACGAATGTGCATGCTTGCTTGGTCTTTTGCTGCTCGCATATGCGATAAGTACCTAAATCACATAACTGGTATAAACAATTTGGCCTGAGTCCCATCTTTTAGTGCAATCAGCGAAGGCTCTGGCGAGACTGCGCAAATGTGCAGCCTCGCCAGATCATTCGCTGCTAGCATATGTGATATTTTTCATGAACTGACCCTAAAATTTTAGCCTGAGCCTTCATCCACATCTTTTCTTTTTTAGGGATTCGCTGTTGCATATGCGATCAGTACAAAACTTTCTTGAACTGGCCTATACAATTTGGCCTAAGCCTTCATCTACAACCCTTCTTTTTAGTGTGATTCCAAAGGCTCTGGTGAGACTATGCGAATGTGCAGGCTCGCCTGATCATTCGCTGCTCGAATATGCGAAAAATACCTTAATCACATAACTGGTATAAACATTTTGACTGCCCAAATGTGCACCCTCGCCAGATCATTCCCTGCTGGCATTTGTGAAATTTTTCATGAACTGGCCCTAAAATTTTAGCCTGAGCATTCATCGACATCCCTTCATTTTTAGGGATCGTTGTTCGCATATGCGATAAGTATAAAACTTTTTTGAACTGGCCTATGAAATTTGGCCTAATCCTTCATCTTTATCCTTTCTTTTTAGTGTGATTTGCAAAGGCTCTGGCAAGGCTGCATGAATGTGCTGTCTCCCCTGATCCTTCGCTGCTCGCAAATGCCACTAATATCAAATTTTCTTGAACTGGCCTATAAAAATGGGCTGAGCCTTCATCTATATCCCATCTTTTTAGCGCGATTTTCAAAGGCTCTGTCGAGACTGCGCAAATGTGCTTTCTCGCCTGATCCTTCACTGCTCGCATATGCCACTAATACCAAACTTTCTTGAACTGGCCTATAAAATATGGCTGAGCCTTCATCTATATCCTATCTTTTTAGCGCGATTTTCAAAGGCTCTGGCGAGACTGCGCAAATGTGCTGTCTCGCCTGATCCTTCGCTGCTCGCATATGCCACTAATACCAAACTTTCTTGAACTGGCCTATAAAATATGGCTGAGCCTTCATCTATATCCTATCTTTTTAGCGCGATTTTCAAAGGCTCTGGCGAGACTGCGCAAATGTGCGGTCTCGTCAGATCCTTTGTTATAAGTATCAAACTCTGATGAACTGACCCATTGAAGCGTAAGCAAGTATGATCAGAAAGTACCACAACTACATACTTCAGACCAATCCATGGCACCGTGAGGAACAGCCACAGAACACTAATAGTAGAAAGACAGTAAAGTAAGGCACCATGCTCTCTTTTCCTCTTCGAGATGATTGCAAAACGAGAAAGAACACTAAGTGATGCATAGCAAAACGATGCCCAAACACTGAGCCCCTACAAACCAATGGGGACATTAAAGAATGAATCAACAACAACAGAACCACTGCCTTAGAAGGAACAAAGTTGGGCCTGAACCTTCATCTACATCGCTTCTTCTTTTTTCAGTTCAGGAAGCAACGTCTGTGCTGATACTCTGTGTGTAGGCTCATCTGGGCATTCGCTGCTCGCATATGCGATAATACAAAACTCTCATGAACTCGTGCGTAAAGTTGGCCTGAGTCTTCATCTACATATATTTTTGGGGCATGTGATAAGTTTAGCGACTGCTGATAACAGATGCAATCAGTTTAGACCCAGATCAGGATCTATAGAAAAAAGTTAATTTTGAAAAAAAAGCCAGTATACGCCAAAAAACTTGAAAAATTACTCTGATTATTCAAATAAAAATGTAAAAAAATACGGACTATCAGGAGTTGGTGGGATTCGAACTCACACATTCTGGAGCTGGAGTTCTTTGCAGGCTTTGGAGAAAGTCTATTTAACCCCTGAGCTATCTGGGCCTATTAATGTAAAGGATTAACATTCCTTTAAGTAAGTAATTTGTGTAGATTTGTTGTTTACAGGGACATCACTCTTGATGTTTAAGCAATTAATCCATAATTTAGCAAAAACAAAGCAATATAACCATTTGGAATAATTAACAATATTGAAGTTTCATGCTGTATTTCATTTCTGTCTACAAATTAATAAAGCAAATATAGTAGAACGCTATATTCTTTATATCAATTACAAACACTATCGCCACTTATTTAATATTTCTGGCATACATAAATCTCACTAAATTCGAAAGTCTCATAAGTATTGTTGCTGTGCGCCACGCCTTACGAGCCTTTTCCCTACGAAGGCTCGTCAACAAGCGAGTCCTCTGAGGGAGGATTCGCAAAGATAGCTCCCTCTTTTTTTTATCTTTTTTTTTTTATCTCTCTGGTCCTTTTTCTTTTTCTTTTTTTTCTTTTTTTTTTTTGGGGGGGGGGGGGGGGGGCGGGGGCGGGGGGCTGTCTGGGTGGATCTTTTATTTTTGTTTTTTTTTTCTTGGGGGTTGGGGGTCCCGCTACTCCCTGGGTGGATACATGGGCCAATTCAGGGTTACTACCAGATAATACTGGTAGTCACTGAAAGATGAGTAATTTTTGGGGAAAGGGACAAACCATCATTACTCTTTTCAATATAACAAAAGTGAAGCCATCATGTGGCTTTCAAACTTTGATGTTGACATTTACAATTTCATTATTGACAGCGTTACGCTAAATAGTGCTTCATACTGAACTCGTAGATTTCTATAATGATAACTTAAAAGATACATTAAACCAACCTCTTCATAAAAGTGCAAAATACAGACAAAATTCCTTTATTTTTAATGAGTCTTTTCTTCATGATTTGATAATTAAAGGTCGTAATATAAAGCAGTCAACAAGGTTCCTTGTTAAGACCATATGAATTAGTACACTGTATTTCAACACAGTACTTATCTTCTTGCAGACTATATAGGACAGTGTGTCAGATGCCTGATTGCAATAGGCAAACAGCAAATGCTCTGACACTCTTAAGCATCGATGAAGTAGAATCAGAATGCCCGTATTTACCCCTATTAAATTATTTGTATTGCTTGATAGAAATAGCAATCATGATGGAAGAACGTCGATGTAACGTTAATTCCGCGTCATTTCGCTGCATCGATGTCAATTTTGACTGGAATGAATATTGCTACTGCTGGGGAGTTTGGCACATACATTTTGTAAAAGGAAATTCCGATGTTGGTAGCCCACGAAAATAGTACCTTTCAACATTTTGAAATTCACCGTTTCTGTGCCCTCTATTCGGTAAATGAGTGCTCTATTGGATTTTAAACTTGCATAGGACTTTGCATTGATGCATGTTTGTCATGTTGTTGAAAGCAGCTTCTTCTTTGTGTGGACTATTTTGTCACAGTAAATAACGCCGACCACCATGGTAACGTATGACGCTGGACTGATTTCCTTTTACTTTTGTGCATGTGAAGAAAACAAGGTCGTCAAGGCAGGGTTTTTCCACTTTTCTCGAAGGTGGATAACACATCACCTCACTCGAAGGAAGATAGAAATTCAAACATTATCTGACAAGACTGCACGAATGTGCATGCTTGCTTGGTCTTTTGCTGCTCGCATATGCGATAAGTACCTAAATCACATAACTGGTATAAACAATTTGGCCTGAGTCCCATCTTTTAGTGCAATCAGCGAAGGCTCTGGCGAGACTGCGCAAATGTGCAGCCTCGCCAGATCATTCGCTGCTAGCATATGTGATATTTTTCATGAACTGACCCTAAAATTTTAGCCTGAGCCTTCATCCACATCTCTTCTTTTTTAGGGATTCGCTCTTCGCATATGCGATCAGTACAAAACTTTCTTGAACCGGCCTATACAATTTGGCCTAAGCCTTCATCTTTTTAGTGTGATTCCAAAAGCTCTGGTGAGACTATGCGAATGTGCAGGCTCGCCTGATCATTCGCTGCTCGAATATGCGAAAAATACCTTAATCACATAACTGGTATAAACAATTTGACTGCGCAAATGTGCAGCCTCGCCAGATCATTCGTATTTGTGAAATTTTTCATGAACTGGCCCTAAAATTTTAGCCTGAGCATTCATCGACATCCCTTCATTTTTAGGGATCGTTGTTCGCATACGCGATAAGTACCAAACTTTTTTGAACTGGCCTATGAAATTTGGCCTAAGCCTTCATCTTTATCCTTTCTTTTTAGTGTGATTTGCAAAGGCTCTGGCAAGGCTGCATGAATGTGCTGTCTCGCCTGATCCTTCGCTGCTCGCAAATGCCACTAATACCAAATTTTCTTGAACTGGCCTATAAAATTGGGCTGAGCCTTCATCTATATCCCATCTTTTTAGCGCGATTTTCAAAGGCTCTGTCGAGACTGCGCAAATGTGCTGTCTCGCCTGATCCTTCGCTGCTAGCATATGCCACTAATACCAAACTTTCTTGAACTGGCCTATAAAATATGGCTCCGCCTTCATCTATATCCCATCTTTTTAGCGCGATTTTCAAAGGCTCTGGCGAGACTGCGCAAATGTGCGGTCTCGTCTGATCCTTTGTGATAAGTATCAAACTCTGATAAACTGACCCATTGAAGCGTAAGCAAGTATGATCAGAAAGTATCACAACTATATACTTCAGACCAATCCATGGCACCGTGAGGAACAGCCACAGAACACTAATAGTAGAAAGACAGTAAAGTAAGGCACCATGCTCTTTTATCCTCTTCGAGATGATTGCAAATCTAGAAAGAACACTAAGTGATGCATAGCAAAACGATGCCCAAACACTGAGCCCCTACAAACCAATGGGGACATTAAAGAATGAATCAACAACAACAGAACCACTGCCTTTGAAGGAACAAAGTTGGGCCTGAACCTTCATCTACATCGCTTCTTCTTTTTTCAGTTCAGGCAGCAACGTCTGTGATGATACTCTGTGTGTAGGCTCATCTGGGCATTCGCTGCTCGCATATGCGATAATACAAAACTCTCATGAACTCGTGCGTAAAGTTGGCCTAAGTCTTCATCTACATATATTTTTGGGGCATGTGATAAGTTTAACGACTGCTGATAACCGATGCAATCAGTTTGGACCCAGATCAGGATCTACAGAAAAAAGTTAATTTTGAAAAAAAGCCAGTATACTCCAAAAAACTTGAAAAATTACTCTAATTATTCAAATAAAAATGTAAAAAAAATACGGACTATCAGGAGTTGGTGGGATTCGAACTCACACATTCTGGAGCTGGAGTTCTTTGCAGGCTTTGGAGAAAGTCTATTTAACCCCTGAGCTATCTGGGCCCATTAATGTAAAGGATTAACATTCCTTTAAGTAAGTAATTTGTGTAGATTTGTTGTTTACAGGGACATCACTCTTGATGTTTAAGCAATTAATCCATAATTTAGCAAAAACAAAGCAATATAACCATTTGGAATAATTAACAATATTGAAGTTTCATGCTGTATTTCATTTCTGTCTACAAATTAATAAAGCAAATATAGTAGAACGCTATATTCTTTATATCAATTACAAACACTATCGCCACTTATTTAATATTTCTGGCATACATAAATCTCACTAAATTCGAAAGTCTCATAAGTATTGTTGCTGTGCGCCACGCCTTACGAGCCTTTTCCCTATGAAGGCTCGTCAACAAGCGAGTCCTCCGAGGGAGGATTCGCAAAGATAGCTCCCTCTTTTTTTTATATCTTTTTTTCTTTTTTTTTTATCTCTCTGGTCCTTTTTTTTTTTTTTTTTTTTTTTTTTTTTTTTTTTTGAGCGGGCATGGGGCAGTCTGGGTGGATCTTTTCTTTTTGATTTTTTTCTTGGAGGTTGGGAGTCCCGCTACTCCCTGGGTGGATACATGGGCCAATTCAGGGTTACTACCAGATAATACTGGTAGTCACTGAAAGACGAGTAATTTTTGGGGAAAGGGACAAACCATCATTACTCTTTTCAATATAACAAAAGTGAAGCCATCATGTGGCTTTCAAACTTTGACGTTGACATTTACAATTTCATTATTGACAGCGTTACGCTAAATAGTGCTTCATACAGAACTCGTAGATTTCTATACTGATAGCTTAAAAGATACAATCAATAGTTTAAGGCCCACGTGATATACAATACCAACCTCTTCATAAAAGTGCAAAATACAGACAAAATTCCTTTTTTTTATTGAGTCTTTTCTTCATGATTTGATATTTAAAGGTCGTAATATAAAGCAGTCAACAAGGTTCCTTGTTGTGACCATATGAATAAGTACACGCTGTATTTCAACACAGTACTTATCTTCTTGCAGACTATATAGGACAGTGTGTCAGGTGCCTGATTGCAATAGGCAAACAACAAATGCTCTGACACTCTTAAGCATCAATGAAGTAGAATCAGTATGCCCGTATTTACCCCTATCAAATTATTAGTATTGCTTGATAGAAATAGCAATCATGATGGAAGAACGTCGATGTAACGTTAATTCCGCGTCATTTCGCTGCATCGATGTCAATTTTGACTGGAATGAATATTGCTACTGCTGGGGAGTTTGGCACATACATTTTGTAAAAGGAAATTCCGATGTTGGTAGCCCACGAAAATAGTACCTTTCAACATTTTGAAATTCACCGTTTCTGTGCCCTCTATTCGGTAAATGAGTGCTCTATTGGATTTTAAACTTGCATAGGACTTTGCATTGATGCATGTTTGTCATGTTGTTGAAAGCAGCTTCTTCTTTGTGTGGACTATTTTGTCACAGTAAATAACGCCGGCCACCATGGTAACGTATGACGCTGGACTGATTTCCTTTTTTTTTATGCATGTGAAGAAAACAAGGTCGTCAAGACAGGGTTTTTCCACTTTTCTCGAAGGTGGATAACACATCTTCTCACTCGAAGAAAGATAGAAATTCAAACATTATCTGACAAGACTGCGCGAATGTGCATGCTTGCTTGGTCTTTTGCTGCTCGCATATGTGATAAGTACCTAAATCACATAACTGGTATAAACAATTTGGCCTGAGCCTTCATCTATATCCCATCTTTTAGTGCAATCAGCGAAGGCTCTGGCGAGACTGCGCAAATGTGCAGCCTCGCCAGATCATTCGCTGCTAGCATATGTGATATTTTTCATGAACTGACCCTAAAACTTTAGCCTGAGTCTTCATCCACATCGCTTCTTTTTTAGGGATTCGCTGTTCGCATATGCGATCAGTACAAAACTTTCTTGAACCGGCCTATACAATTTGGCCTAAGCCTTCATCTACAACCCTTCTTTTTAGTGTGATTCCAAAGGCTCTGTTGAGACTGTGCGAATGTGCAGGCTCGCCTGATCATTCGCTGCTCGAATATGCGAAAAAATACCTTAATCACATAACTGGTATAAACAATTTGACTGCGCAAATGTGCAGCCTCGCCAGATCATTCGCTGCTCGCATTTGTGAAATTTTTCATGAACTGGTCCTAAAATTTTAGCCTGAGCGTTCATCGACAATTCTATTTTTTTAGGGATCGTTGTTCGCATATGCGATAAGTACCAAACTTTTTTGAACTGGCCTATGGAATTTGGCCTAAGCCTTCATCTTTATCCTTTCTTTTTAGTGTGATTTGCAAAGGCCCTGGCAAGGCTGCATGAATGTGCTGTCTCGCCTGATCCTTCGCTGCTCGCAAATGCCACTAATACCAAATTTTCTTGAACTGGCCTATAAAATTGGGCTGAGCCTTCATCTATATCCCATCTTTTTAGCGCGATTTTCAAAGGCTCTGTCGAGACTGCGCAAATGTGCTGTCTCGCCTGATCCTTCGCTGCTCGCATATGCCACTAATACCAAACTTTCTTGAACTGGCCTATAAAATATGGCTGAGCCTTCATCTATATCCCAAATTTTAGCGCGATTTTCAAAGGCTCTGTCGAGACTGCGCAAATGTGCTGTCTCGCCTGATCCTTCGCTGCTCGCATATGCCACTAATACCAAACTTTCTTGAACTGGCCTATAAAATATGGCTGAGCCTTCATCTATATCCCATCTTTTTAGCGCGATTACAAAGGCTCTGGCGAGACTGCGCAAATGTGCGGTCTCGTCTGATCCTTTGTGATAAGTATCAAACTCTGATGAACTGACCCATTGAAGCGTAAGCAAGTATGATCAGATAGTATCACAACTACATACTTCAGACCAATCCATGGCACCGTGAGGAACAGCCACAGAACACTAATAGTAGAAAGACAGTAAAGTAAGGCACCATGCTCTCTTTTCCTCTTCGAGATGATTGCAAAACGAGAAAGAACACTAAGTGATGCATAGCAAAACGATGCCCAAACACTGAGCCCCTACAAACCAATGGGGACATTAAAGAGTGAATCAACAACAACAGAACTTCTGCCTTAGAAGGAACAAAGTTGGGCCTGAACCTTCATCTACATCGCTTCTTCTTTTTTCAGTTCAGGCAGCAAAGTTTATGATGATACTCTGTGTGTTGGCTCATCTGGGCATTCGCTGCTCGCATATGCGATAATACAAAACTCTCATGAACTCGTGCGTAAAGTTGGCCTGAGCCTTCATCTACATATATTTTTTGGGGCATGTGATAAGTTTAGCGACTGCTGATAACAGATGCATTCAGTTTTGACCCAGATCAGGATCTACAGAAAAAAGTTAATTTTGAAAAAAATCCAGAATACGCCAAAAACTTGAAAAATTACTCTAATTATTCAAATAAAAATGTAAAAAAATACGGACTATCAGGAGTTGGTGGGATTCGAACTCACACATTCTGGAGCTGAAGTTCTTTGCAGGCTTTGGAGAAAGTCTATTTAACCCCTGAGCTGTCTGGGCCTATTAATGTAAAGGATTAACATTCCTCTAAGTAAGTAATTTGTGTAGATTTGTTGTTTACAGGGACATCACTCTTGATGTTTAAGCAATTAATCCATAAATTAGCAAAAACAAAGCAATATAACCATTTGGAATAATTAACAATATTGAAGTTTCATGCTGTATTTCATTTCTGTCTACAAATTAATAAAGCAAATATAGTAGAACGCTATAATCTTTATTTCAATTACAAACACTATCGCCACTGATTTAATATTTCTGGCATACATAAATCTCACTAAATTCGAAAGTTTCATAAGTATTGTTGCTGTGCGCCACGCCTTACGAGCCTTTTCCTTATAAAGGCTCGTCAACAAGCGAGTCCTCCGAGGGAGGATTCGCAAAGATAGCTCCCTCCTTTTTTTATCTTTTTTTTATCTCTCTTGTCCTTTATCTTTTTCTTTTTTTTTCTTTTTTTTTTTTTTTTTTGGGGGGGGGGGGGGCAGGGGGGCTGTCTGGGTGGATCTTTGCTTTTTGTTTTTTTTTCTTGGGGGTTGGGGGTCCCGCTACTCCATGGGTGGATACATGGGCCACTTCAGGGTTACTACCAGATAATACTGGTAGTCACTGAAAGATGAGTAATTTATGAGGAAAGTGACAAACCATCATTACTCTTTTCAATATAACAAAAGTGAAGCCATCATGTGGCTTTCAAACTTTGATGTTGACATTTACAATTTCATTATTGACAGCGTTACGCTAAATAGTGCTTCATACAGAACTCGTAGATTTCTATAATGATAACTTAAAAGATACATTAAATAGTTTAAGGCCCACGTGATATACAATACCAACCTCTTCATAAAAGTGCAAAATACAGACAAAATTCCTTTATTTTTAATGAGTCTTTTCTTCATGATTCGATAATTAAACGTCGTAATATAAAGCAGTCAACAAGGTTCCTTGCTGTGACCATATGAATTAGTACACTGTATTTCAACACAGTACTTATCTTCTTGCAGACTATATAGGACAGTGTGTCAGATGCCTGATTGCAATAGGCAAACAGCAAATGCTCTGACACTCTTAAGCATCGATGAAGTAGAATCAGAATGCCCGTATTTACCCCTATCAAATTATTAGTATTGCTTGATAGAAATAGCAATCATGATGGAAGAACGTCGATGTAACGTTAATTCCGCGTCATTTCGCTGCATCGATGTCAATTTTGACTGGAATGAATATTGCTACTGCTGGGGAGTTTGGCACATACATTTTGTAAAAGGAAATTCCGATGTTGGTAGCCCACGAAAATAGTACCTTTCAACATTTTGAAATTCACCGTTTCTGTGCCCTCTATTCGGTAAATGAGTGCTCTATTGGATTTTAAACTTGCATAGGACTTTGAATTGATGCATGTTTGTCATGTTTTTGAAAGCAGCTTCTTCTTTGTGTGGACTATTTTGTCACAGTAAATAACGCCGACCACCATGGTAACGTATGACGCTGTACTGATTTCCTTTTACTTTTGTGCATGTGAAGAAAACAAGGTCGTCAAGACAGGGTTTTTCCACTTTTCTCGAAGGTGGATAACACATCTTCTCACTCGAAGGAAGATAGAAATTCAAACATTATCTGACAAGACTGCGCGAATGTGCATGCTTGCTTGGTCTTTTGCTGCTCGCATATGCGATAAGTACCTAAATCACATAACTGGTATAAACAATTTGGCCTGAGTCCCATCTTTTAGTGCAATCAGCGAAGGCTCTGGCGAGACTGCGCAAATGTGCAGCCTCGCCAGATCATTCGCTGCTAGCATATGTGATATTTTTCTTGGACTGACCCTAAAATTTTAGCCTGAGCCTTCATCCACATCTCTTCTTTTTTAGGGATTCGCTGTTCGCATATGCGATCAGTACAAAACTTTCTTGAACCGGCCTATACAATTTGGCCTAAGCCTTCATCTACAACCCTTCTTTTTAGTGTGATTCCAAAGGCTCTGGTGAGACTGTGCGAATGTGCAGGCTCGCCTGATCATTCGGTGCTCGAATATGCGAAAAATACCTTAATCACATAACTGGTATAAACAATTTGACTGCGCAAATGTGCAGCCTCGCCAGATCATTCCCTGCTCGCATTTGTGAAATTTTTCATGAACTGGTCCTAAAATTTTAGCCTGAGCATTCATCGACATCCCTTCATTTTTAGGGATCGTTGTTCGCATATGCGATAAGTACCAAACTTTTTTTAACTGGCCTATGAAATTTGGCCTAAGCCTTCATCTATATCCTTTCTTTTTAGTGTGATTTGCAAAGGCTCTGGCAAGGCTGCATGAATGTGCTGTCTCGCCTGATCCTTCGCTGCTCGCAAATGCCACTTATGCCAAATTCTCTTGAACTGGCCTATAAAATTGGGCTGAGCCTTCATCTATGTCCCATCTTTTTAGCGCGATTATCAAAGGCTCTGTCGAGACTGCACAAATGTGCTGTCTCGCCTGATCCTGCCCTGCTCGCATATGCCACTAATACCAAACTTTCTTGAACTGGCCTATAAAATATGGCTGAGCCTTCATCTATATCCCAAATTTTAGTGCGATTTTCAAAGGCTCTGGCGAGACTGCGCAAATGTGCGGTCTCGTCTGATCCTTTGTGATAAGTATCAAACTCTGATGAACTGACCCAATGAAGCGTAAGCAAGTATGATCAGAAAGTATCACAACTACATACTTCAGACCAATCCATGGCACCGTGAGGAACAGCCACAGAACACTAATAGTAGAAAGACAGTAAAGTAAGGCACCATGCTCTCTTTTCCTCTTCGAGATGATTGCAAAACGAGAAAGAACACTAAGTGATGCATAGCAAAACGATGCCCAAACACTGAGCCCCTACAAACCAATGGGGACATTAAAGGATGAATCAACAACAACAGAACCACTGCCTTAGAAGGAACAAAGTTGGGCCTGAACCTTCATCTACATCGCTTCTTCTTTTTTCAGTTCAGGCAGAAACGTCTGTGCTGATACTCTGTGTGTAGGCTCATCTGGGCATTCGCTGCTCGCATATGCGATAATACAAAACTCTCATGAACTCGTGCGTAAAGTTGGCCTGAGTCTTCATCTACATATATTTTTGGGGCATGTGATAAGTTTAGCGACTGCTGATAACAGATGCAATCAGTTTGGACCCAGATCAGGATCTACAGAAAAAAGTTAATTTTGAAAAAAAGCCAGTATACGCCAAAAAAACTTGAAAAATTACTCTAATTATTCAAATAAAAATGTAAAAAAAAATCGGACTATCAGGAGTTGGTGGGATTCGAACTCACACATTCTGGAGCTGGAGTTCTTTGCAGGCTTTGGAGAAAGCTTATTTAACCCCTGTGCTATCTGGGCCTATTAATGTAAAGGATTAACATTCCTTTAAGTAAGTAATTTGTGTAGATTCGTTGTTTACAGGGACATCACTCTTGATGTTTAAGCAATTAATCCATAAATTAGCAAAAACAAAGCAATATAACCATTTGGAATAATTAACAATATTGAAGTTTCATGCTGTATTTCATTTCTGTCTACAAATTAATAAAGCAAATATAGTAGAACGCTATATTCTTTATATCAATTACAAACACTATCGCCACTTATTTAATATTTCTGGCATACATAAAAGTAAGTAAGGTTGCAAAGATCAGGAATCGATACAATCAAGTACCACACCTGACCCAGGATACCAATGGGAAAGTGACAGACTCACAGAAGACACCACAAACGAGAGCCAAGAGGTCAGCCCTTTCCCAGCAGGTGACCACGAAGCACATATAAACAGACGCGCACAAAACATAGCAAACACAAGACAGAACAAAAACATAAAAGATCCACAAAAGAAGTACCGCCTTGGAACGGTCAGTAGAATATTTTACTGGAGGGCTTAAACCGGTTTAACGGCGCCAACCTCACCCTTAATTCAGATGTGGATCAAGACACATAGATATTTGGTTTGCATGAAAGACCCCTGACTTATCAATGCATCATCTCCTAAAACATATAAATCAAGATATAACAAGGAGATAAAGCAAGGATAAGGACTCAACAGTAAATTAAACTGAATACCGGAGCAAAAGAAATCCAACAGGTAAACCCCGGTGGGCCCGACAAACAGCCAAAGCATCAGGCCCCTACCATCTCATCAATAGATAAGTCTTTAAGTCAGAACCATCATAGAGTCTGAAGTCCGACCCACCGGCGTGCAATTAAAGAGGAAAGCAAAGTTGCCAACTGTGATTGGGTTGACTACCAAGCATGCAGTCTGTTGCAATACATTAATGTTATAGCCAATCTTTTTATAATGGGAAATTATTTTAATGAACTGCGCTGAAAAATTATTAGAGCCAACAATCTTCTTCAACTTATACACCAAGTCACCATAGAAAATTCGAAAGTCTCATAAGTATTGTTGCTGTGCGCCACGCCTTACGAGCCTTTTCCCTATGAAGGCTCGTCAACAAGCGAGTCCTCCAAGAGAGGATTCGCAAAGATAGCTCCCTCTTTTTTTATCTTTTTTTTTTTTTTATCTTTCTGGTCCTTTATCTTTTTCTTTTTTTCTTTTTTTTTCGGGGGGGGGGGGGGGGGCTGTCTGGGTGGATCTTTTCTTTTTGTTTTTTTTTCTTGGGGGTTGGGGGTCCCGCTACTCCCTGGGTGGATACATGGGCCACTTCAGGGTTCCTACCAGATAATACTGGTAGTCACTGAAAGATGAGTAATTTTTGGGGAAAGGGACAAACCATCATTACTCTTTTCAATATAACAAAAGTGAAGCCATCATGTGGCTTTCAAACTTTGATGTTGACATTTACAATTTCATTATTGACAGCGTTACGCTAAATATTGCTTCATACAGAACTCGTATGTTTTCTATAATGATAACTTAAAAGATACATTAAATAGTTTAAGGCCCACGTGATATACAATACCAACCTCTTCATAAAAGTGCAAAATACAGACAAAATTCCTTTATTTTTAATGAGTCTTTTCTTCATGATTTGATAATTAAAGGTCGTAATATAAAGCAGTCAACAAGGTTCCTTGTTGTGACCATATGAATTAGTACACTGTATTTCAACACAGTACTTATCTTCTTGCAGACTATATAGGACGGTGTGTCAGATGCCTGATTGCAATAGGCAAACAGCAAATGCTCTTACACTCTTAAGCTTCGATGAAGTAGAATCAGAATGCCCATATTTATCCCTATCAAATTATTAGTATTGCTTGATAGAAATAGCAATCATGATGGAAGAACGTCGATGTAACGTTAATTCCGCGTCATTTCGCTGCATCGATGTCAATTTTGACTGGAATGAATATTGCTACTGCTGGGGAGTTTGGCACATACATTTTGTATACCTGAATTCCGATGTTGGTAGCCCACGAAAATAGTACCTTTCAACATTTTGAAATTCACCGTTTCTGTGCCCTCTATTCGGTAAATGAGTGCTGTATTGGATTTTAAACTAGCATAGGACTTTGCATTGATGCATGTTTGTCATGTTGTTGAAAGCAGCTTCTTCTTTGCGTGGACTATTTTGTCACAGTAAATAACGCCGACCACCATGGTAACGTATGACGCTGGACTGATTTCCTTTTACTTTTGTGCATGTGAAGAAAACAAGGTCGTCAAGGCAGGGTTTTTCCACTTTTCTCGAAGGTGGATAACACATCTTCTCACTCGAAGGAAGATAGAAATTCAAACATTATCTGACAAGACTGCGCGAATGTGCATGCTTGCTTGGTCTTTTGCTGCTCGCATATGCGATAAGTACCTAAATCACATAGCTGGTATAAACAATTTGGCCTGAGCCTTCATCTATATCCCATCTTTTAGTGCAATCAGCGAAGGCTCTGGCGAGACTGCACAAATGTGCAGCCTCGCCAGATCATTCGCTGCTAGCATATGTGATATTTTTCATGAACTGACCCTAAAATTTTAGCCTGAGCCTTCATCCACATCCCTTCTTTTTTAGGGATTCGCTGTTCGCATATGCTATCAGTACAAAACTTTCTTGAACCGGCCTATACAATTTGGCCTAAGCCTTCATCTACAACCCTTCTTTTTAGTGTGATTCCAAAGGCTCTGGTGAGACTGTGCGAATGTGCAGGCTCGCCTGATCATTCGCTGCTCGAATATGCGAAAAATACCTTAATCACATAACTGGTATAAACAATTTGACTGCGCAAATGTGCAGCCTCGCCAGATCATTCGCTGCTCGCATTTGTGAAATTTTTCATGAACTGGTCCTAAAATTTTAGCCTGAGCATTCATCGACAATCCTTCATTTTTAGGGATCGTTGTTCGCATATGCGATAAGTACCAAACTTTTTTGAACTGGCCTATGAAATTTGGCCTTAGCCTTCATCTTTATCCTTTCTTTTTAGTGTGATTTGCAAAGGCTCTGGCAAGGCTGCATGAATGTGCTGTCTCGCCTGATCCTTCGCTGCTCGCAAATGCCACTAATACCAAATTTTCTTGAACTGGCCTATAAAATTGGGCTGAGCCTTCATCTATATCCAAAATTTTAGCGCGATTTTCAAAGGCTCTGGCGAGACTGCGCAAATGTGCTGTCTCGCCTGATCCTTCGCTGCTCACATATGCCACTACTACCAAACTTTCTTGAACTGGCCTATAAAATATGGCTGAGCCTTCATCTATATCCCAAATTTTAGCGCGATTTTCAAAGGCTCTGGCGAGACTGCGCAAATGTGCGGTCTCGTCTGATCCTTTGTGATAAGTATCGAATTCTGATGAACTGACCCATTGAAGCGTAATGCAAGTATGATCAGATAGTATCGCAACTACATTCTTCAGACCAATCCATGGCACCGTGAGGAACAGCCACAGAACACTAAAAGTAGAAAGACAGTAAAGTAAGGCACCATGCTCTCTTTTCCTCTTCGAGATGATTGCTTAACGAGAAAGAACACTAAGTGATGCATAGCAAAACGATGCCCAAACACTGAGCCCCTACAAACCAATGGGGACATTAAAGAGTGAATCAACAACAACAGAACTTCTGCCTTAGAAGGAACAAAGTTGGGCCTGAACCTTCATCTACATCGCTTCTTCTTTTTTCAGTTCAGGCAGCAAAGTATGTGATGATACTCTGTGTGTAGGCTCATCTGGGCATTCGCTGCTCGCATATGCGATAATACCAATTTATCATGAACCTGTGCGTTAAGTTGGCCTGAGCCTTCATCTACATATATTTTGGGGCATGTGATAAGTTTAGCGACTGCTGATAACAGATGCAATCAGTTTGGACCCAGATCAGGATCTACAGAAAAAAGTTAATTTTGAAAAAAGCCAGTATACGCCAAAAAACTTGAAAAATTACTCTAATTATTCAACTAAAAATGTAAAAAAATACGGACTATCAAGAGTTGGTGGGATTCGAACTCACACATTCTGGAGCTGGAGTTCTTTGCAGGCTTTGGAGAAAGCTTATTTAACCCCTGAGCTATCTGGGCCTATTAATGTAAAGGATTAACATTCCTTTAAGTAAGTAATTTGTGTTGATTTGTTGCTTACAGGGACATCACTCTTGATCTTTAAGCAATTAATCCATAAATTAGCAAAAACAAAGCAATAATAACCATTAGGAATAATTAACAATATTGAAGTTTCATGCTGTATTTCATTTCTGTCTACAAATTAATAAAGCAAATATAGTAGAACGCTATATTCTTTATATCAATTACAAACACTATCGCCACTTATTTAATATTTCTGGCATACATAAATCTCACTTAATTCGAAAGTCTCATAAGTATTGTTGCTGTGCGCCACGCCTTACGAGCCTTTTCCCTATGAAGGCTCGTCAACAAGCGAGTCCTCCGAGGGAGGATTCGCAAAGATAGCTCCCTCTTTTTTTTATCTTTTTTTTCTTAAATATCACTCTGGTCCTTTATCTCTTTCTTTTTTTCTTTTTTTTTTTTTTTTGGGGGGGGGGGGGGGGGAGAGGCTGTCTGGGTGGATCTTTTCTTTTTTTTTTTTTTTCTTGGGCGTTGGGGGTCCAACCACTCCCTTGGTGGATACATCGGCCGCTTCAGGGTTACTACCAGATAATACTGGTAGTCACTGAAAGATGAGTAATTTTTGGGGAAAGGGACATACCATCATTACTCTTTTCAATATAACAAAAGTGAAGCCATCATGTGGCTTTCAAACTTTGATGTTGACATTTACAATTTCATTATTGACAGCGTTACGCTAAATAGTGCTTCATACAGAACTCGTAGATTTCTATAATGATAACTTAAAAGATACATTAAATAGTTTAAGGCCCACGTAATATACAATACCAACCTCTTCATAAAAGTGCAAACTACAGACAAAATTCCTTTATTTTTAATGAGCCTTTTCTTCATGATTTGATAATTAAAGGTCGTAATATAAAGCAGTCAACAAGGTTCCTTGTTGTGACCATATGAATTAGTACACTGTACTTCAACATAGTACAAAATCATAAAATAGAGACCAACAGCCAGCTTATATATGAAGATGGAAGCATTTGGTGGACCTAAATTTTTATCAAAATTATAGGCAACCATACACTGTAGTTTCCATTTCAGCCTGGTTGGTCTCATACTTTCGTGGAGATTGATCATGAAATAATGTCTACGGTTATTCTCCTCCCTTATGCTGAAGCATTCAAGAAGGGTTGTTGTCACTTACTAGCGAAAGTATGTGCACGAAGTACTGGTTAACTGCTTGTTCAAGCTTGCCCAGGAAAAAGTGTGGTTTGGTGAACTGACCGTCCCGCCATGACCATATCTGTTGACTTGGGACGTAAAGCAACAAAACAAACGAACAAATAATTGTGATTCCTTTTACCACCGTCAGAGGTCCTTTGTGGCACATACTATACAGTTATTTCATGCCTGTTTGTAGTATAGTCAAAACTATTACCCTGAGGTGCCGTGGACGACCTGATGCACTATTGCACTCGGCCGAGGGGTAATAGTTTGACTATTATACAAACAGGCATGAAATAACTGTATTACGAGGGGCTTTTGGAAAGTTCTTAGCATGGTCTTTTTTTCTCAGTAACCGATTTACAAAACCTATCATGTTTGGTATCAGTTTAAAAAGTTTAAAAAGCCATCTTTCCTCTATGTTATGGCACAAATTTCATGAGGATATTATAATGCAGACACGAACAATTTTATTGTGAATACATGTACTATTTGTATACTGGAAAACGCAAAATTTCAGCGGAAAATATAACATTTTACCTTTTGAAAAGTGTGCAGAACATTAACAATGGTTCATGAAATTAGATAATTTTGCACCATTTGGTAGGCCACAATCTAGTACAGTTATTATACAATTGATGGCCGAGTTGGATGTTTCTAATAACTAGATACCAGAACAGCAATACCAAAGCCGTCTAGAAAGCAAAGCAATGCGCTAATTTTTTCGACTAAAAATCACATGTCACAATGCACATATTTTGAAAATATTTTACCGACAGTAGTTTAAAAATGCCATGCGTTGGTATTTTTGTCAAGCACACTTTATGCTCTTTGTATTGGTACCAAAATAATTTTGTAAACCAGAACAAAGGGAAGATAACTCTTATAATCTTCTCATGGGGTAGAGTAAGTTTAGCGATGAGTTGACGTTCTGGTTCATTTCAACTGAAAATGGTGGCAAACAAAACATTAAAAATACCCTGAGAGTAGAAATCAATCAATTTTGTGATGGTTAATGCGATACCATGAGAATTTCTAATGCTATCGACAAAATGTGAGGGGTTAAGTTACCCCACCTACTTCTTGAAAAGTATGGGTAGTGTTATTAGGAATAACTTTCTTGAATACAGAACAACACAAGTCACTCTTTTTGCGCGACGAAATGATCTTTATGCATTGTTTGCTACAAATAAAGCAAAAAACATACTCAATAGGCATCTTTCGTGCTCCTGTAGTGACATAATTTATAATTAAAGTATAAAGAAAAATCGAAAAAGTCCAAATTTTGAAAGTTTATCATTTCTCTATTAGTCAACATTTTCCGAATGTAAAGGTGGTAGTCGTGCAAGCAGTGATCGCATAATATATTTTAATGAAAAAAATAGTTGGCATCAAATCGTTAATTTGTCAAATCATATTCGCTAATAAGATCCCCAATTTTCCTTCGTTTTTTTCCAAGTATTTTGCTTAAAATTTCCGCCAGTATATAAACCCCTACTCATTTTGAGCATGTGCTGCACGTGCACGCCGAGTCCTTTTCTGGCAAAAATTAAACCATCAAGTAGCCGTTGAATTCTAGTTTCCAAATGTGTATAACTTGATAGCATTTTATCAACGCATTGTGGAGTTATGATGCCATGCTAAGAACTTTCCAAATGACCCTCGTATTACCCAGCCAATTTGATGAAATACTTAGCAGCGTTCCTCGAATGGAGTTGCTGTAGACGATGCGCTTTGTTGCAAAACGGAAAAGTTTACCAAATCTGCGCAATTTTGGTCTCAAAATGTTCCGCTCGTTCTAACTAAGAAAACGAGTACCAACACTTTATGTTTGAAGTTTAAAGTTGCCAATACATGCCTAATTTTCATCATTGCTGCATAACGTCTCGTTTTATAAACGAACCGTACACGCATCGTCGTCGCGCATGATAATAAGCGCCTGTGTGTTTTTAACAGGGAAGCGGGAAACCAGGCCCATGGTATAGTGCCAGTAGTAGTAATGGATGCCACTCTGGCACCCGCGATTTTTTAAGCCTGAAAATAACTTATTTTTTTTATAATAAAATCGCGGGTGCCAGAGAGGACTATCCTGGTAGGCTTGAGTGACTAGCTGTGAATAACTTAGTTTATTTTTGAGGACTATTCTGGCTGGGCCTATAAATATGATAGATTCCTGGGCTATTGGGGAATAACTTAATTTTTAGTTTATTTTAGGGGTATTTTTGGTTAGGCCTGTGATTGTAATAGTTTTCTGGTCATATCCCCTGGTGGGATTGTGATTGTGATAGTTTCGTGGGCTATTGAGAATAACTTTGTCTATTTGAGAGTTATTCTGGCTGATCAATAATTGTGATAGTTTCCTGGGTATTGAGAATAACTTAGTCTATTTGAGGTCTATTCTGGTTGGATATATGATTGTGATAGTTTTCTGGTCATATCCACTGGTTGGCTTGTGATTATGATAGTTTCCTGGGCTGTTGGAGAATAACTTAGTTTATTGAGAGGTATTTTTGGATAGGCCTGTAATTGTAATAGTTTTCTGGTCATATCCACTGGTGGGCTTGTGATTGTGATAGTCTATTTGAGAGTTATTCTGGCTGATCAATGATTGTGATAGTTTCCTGGGCTATTGAGAATAACTTAGTGTATTTTAGGGCTATTTTGGTTGGATAGTTTCCTGGTCTTATTCACTGGTTGGCTTGTGATTATGATAGTTTCCTGGGCTGTTGGGAAATAACTCAGTTTATTTGAGAGGTATTAAAGGTTCTGCTGTGGTGATATATAAAATAACTTAGTTAAATTCAGCTTTGAAGATAACTTAGTCATTTTAGGGGGTATAGTATGTGGTGACATATGGTGTGTGTAGTAGTCAAGGCTACTAAGTACCATGCTGGAGTGTCATTAGATAGTTTATTTTGCGTGAAGATTGATCTGATTGTGATGAATTCCTACCTATTCTTCTCTCGCTAGTAGGCATATTGTGGTTACCTTTTTATAAAAGTAAGTAAGGTTGCAAAGATCAGGAATCGATGCAATCAAGTACCACACCTGACCCAGGATACCAATGGGAAAGTGACAAACTCACAGAAGACACCACAAACGAGAACCAAGAGGTCAGCCCTTTCCCAGCAGGTGACCACGAAGCACATATAAGCAGACGCGCACAAAACATAGCAAACACAAGACAGAACAAAAACATAAAAGATCCACAAAAGAAGTACCGCCTTGGAACGGTCAGTAAAATATTTTACTGGAGGGCTTAAACCGGTTTAACGGCGCCAACCTCACCCTTAATTCAGATGTGGATCAAGACACATAGATATTTGGTTTGCATGAAAGACCCCTGACTTATCAATGCATCATCTCCTAAAACATATAAATCAAGATATAACAAGGAGATAAAGCAAGGATAAGGACTCAACAGTAAATTAAACTGAATACCGGAGCAAAAGAAATCCAACAGGTAAACCCCGGTGGGCCCGACAAACAGCCAAAGCATCAGGCCCCTACCATCTCATCAATAGATAAGTCTTTAAGTCGGAACCATCATAGAGTCTGAAGTCCGACCCACCGGCGTGCAATTAAAGAGGAAAGCAAAGTTGCCAACTGTGATTGGGTTGACTACCAAGACTAACTTTACTTGCATCACAAACAACAGGGTTCCTAATTTGCATATTGTGCATCTTGTACGTTGCAATAGCGAATAATATTTTAAGTAAGGAATTTTTGGTTCATGAAATTCTATGTATCTTATAGTCTCTTTAGAAAAATAACTTAGATATTCAAGGCTAATTTCTGTAGCTAAGAAATATCACATTTAGCACAATTTTTCGCTTCTCACGACTTTCAATGATACGTTACGTCATATAGATTATACATGACGTCATTGAAAAGCAAGTAGTATTTTCTAAAAGCGACAACAAATATAACTTTTCGAAACAAAAGATAACTTGGTCATTTTAAAAGGAAAGGTGTGTATTCAGATATAATATGCCTTTTTAATATTATTTTAGCGTAACATTTTGGTCAGACTCTTAGCTTAATTTTAACTAGTATTTTTAATAGTTGATTAGGTTAATTATATGATAAAAGTTAAGTTGTATAGAATGTTGCTTGAGGTTGTATCTGAAGACCTCAACTCCTAGATGTAATATTCTGTAGAATCAGTCAGGACTTTGAAAATAACTCAGTCATTTTATCTAGAGTAGGTGTGTACTTAGCAATGATAAGTCTGCTTGAAGGTTTCTAAGGATTATACTTTTTTTCAGGTTCTTGCATGGTGTCGTATTTGATAGCTAGTATCAATCTTATTATTAAGTTAGGTCTTCTGTTGATATCTTAGATAATCATCATTGGCATGTAATAGTATTGGGGTTTAATTATTAGATGTTGATGAAAGTGTCCATATCGCTTGAGATGTGGATGCAATGTGGACCTTAACACGTAAAATGTGGATGCAATGTGGATCTACCACATCTCCACATTTTGAATGTGGATGTAATGTGGAGCAATGTGGATGTATTGTGGAGCAATGTGGATTTCCACATTTCAAATGTGAATAAAAGCAGATATATTGTGGGTCAGCATAATGGAGATTTACGTTTATTCTTGGATAAATTCGAAATTAATGTGGACCGCCAGACTAAAAATGTGGATCCACCACACTTCCACATCTTGACAATGTGAATCCACCGAATCTCCACATTTCCACAATGTGGAGTTTCCACACCTACACATTTGACAATTTGACTTATACCCTCTCTTAATTTCAATAGCGCTGAGCTGAAAATAACTATGATTGTTAAAGATTTCTGGTCGTATGATAGTTTCCTGGTCCTGCTGTGGAAATATATAAAATAACTTAGTCAAATTCAGCTTTGAAAATAACTTAGTCATTTTAGGAGATATAGTTTTTGGTGATATACGGTGTGTGTAATAGTCAAGGCTACTTAGTTCTATGCGTCTTAAGAGTCTCTTTGTCAAGCAAGACCTCAACTCCTAGAGGCATCACTCTGTAGCGTTTACTAGTGTATAACTAGCCGTCTCAAGCTTACTACTACTGATTTTTTAATGCAAGAACAACAAAGACTGGTGAACATTTCTATAACTTTATTGCCCCGCTAACTATAGCTGATTACAATGACAGAAGATTAGGGCCGTCCCTCTGTTCATTGTTTACAATAAGAGAAATTAAAGAATATATGCTATCATACAAAGTAGAATTCAATTAGAATGTTTTAAACATTGATCCAGAGCCTAGTTGACTTTGAGTATATCTTGGTTCAAAGTTGCTCTGTTGCAGCTGACTTGGTGCATATTCTGACCCTGAACTCTGTTGTAATGAGCCTGATTCATCATCTTCATCTAAGGAATAGGATGGTGGATCATATTCTTCAAGTTTTCCTTCAAAAAGGTATCTTCTTTTTTTAATAGCATATCTCAAAGCTTCATCCTCATCTAACTCATCGTCATCTCGTAGTCTCTTTGCTGTAGCTGTTATCTTCTTGTGCAAGGGATCTTTCTTCATGGCCTTAGATACTTTAAGGAAGCGCTGGTAGCGATCAATGACCTCTGCTCTGTATCTAGGTTCTAGTTTATTTAAAATGACCTCCTCTGCTTCATCTGTGTCCATGTCTGGATGTTTCTCTACTGTATGTTGTACACTTTCATTGAAAGTATCTTGTAGGTATCTATGGGCTCCAATAACAAAAACTTGCCAAGGATCAAACTTGCTCTTTTTCTAGAATAATGTTGGTCTTCATCATCTTCATCAGTATAGTCTGTATCACTACCATCACGAATGCCATAATCTTTGTCTGTATATTTCCCAAAGATATCTTCCTTTCGATGACTTCTAGAAGTCCCTGCATCTGATTCTTCAGACACAGTAGAGTCTTCATTTTCTGACATTATTTCACACTTTGGACACTGATGTTGACTCATTGAAATCGTTTTGATAAATGAATAGCTTCTCTCTGATTGTGTCCTTAATACTTGTAGTGACATAAAAACCCACAGTTTTGTCAATATTTCTCACAAAAATATGATATTCTACTCTGTCTTATTATTTGCATGTACTTCTTTTGCTGCAACACTTAAGAGAGGACTGCATTTTCTTGTTTTGCTGTTCTCTTTTGCAGCAGAAAAAACCTTTCTTTTATCACATATAAAATATAGTAAGTGAATTTCTTCCCTTCATATATTTCTTCTCTAATGGCATTCTTTCTAGTTGGCTTCCTATCAGGTTACGAAGTTCTCTATGGCACATTCTACAGTACTTTGGTGGTCTTCCTTGCTTGAGTCTACTATCCAACGCTGTACTCAGCCTTTTCATCAGATATCAATTTTGTCCATAGCTCATTTGATATTCAGTTGATCTTTTAGAAGCAGGTGTTATCATATCATCATTGCAGCTTGTATTTTTCTGTCTTGCTGAGCGATACATTCTTCTTCTTTTAGTGTTCGAAGAACAGTAAGACATGTCAACCAGAACCATCATATTTATACTGATAGCAAAATGGATCAGCTTTTCATACGTTTGAAATGTAATTTTACTTAAGTTTTTCCACCAACAAAAAGAACAGATCTGCCAATTTCATCTTTGATATCAATATGAACTTGATCAATATAAGATTTTGCCAAAGGTACATAATGCAAATTCACAAATTCTTGATGCGATTGAGTGCTAAATTTGAACTGCTTATAAGAAACAATTCTAAGTATAGGAGCTGTTATATTTCCAACGTAAGTGTAATCTGCAACATCAGAATAAACAAACATCTGATGGTGGGTCATGTTCAAATCGACAGCATATGTAAAAGCCTGGTTATCATTCCCAATCAGTTTATTTGAAAGATCAGGATTCAATCCAAGTATTTCGCCAAGAGACTTTGAAAATCTTATTTGAACTCTATTTGGATTTTCAACATGTAAGTTTACACGATTACCTGATTTCTTATAACTTAATGAGATCATTCTGTGGATTTGACGTAGAATAGCTCCACATTTTTCTTCAATTGCAATCCGAATTTGCTCTACTAAGTGCTGAGGCGAATTAAAGCTTCCTGCTGGGATAAACAATTTTATTTCAGGACAACTTCCATCTTTCATGCAAACAGTATTCATTTTACTTTTCCCCAGTCTTTCCAAAACATTATCATCGTAGAAGTGAATATAAAAATAATTGCTATTATGTGAAATGTTATATACTTCTGAAGGAGTCATACTTTCTACCAACGCTACAACCCATTGTTCTTTCTGGACTTGAATAGGATGATTTAGCTTTGTGGTAAATGAGAACTGTTTATTTTAAGGGAAAATATCCATAGAACTATCACTCAGTAAGGTCAGATAAAATTCGTCCATGGTCGCATATGTGAAACAACCACCACACTTGATAGAAATATAATGACAACTAGACTTTGCTTAACGTCATATATATGAAATGGCTACTCTCATATTAATTATATGAAGATGGAATATATATCATGCAAACTTTGTATGTAATGCAGACCTGAAATACCAACTATGTGAAGATGTATATTCCACGTTTTAATCCTAGACATATTCATTAACTTGTCAAATATGTAAATGTGGAAAATTCACAGTATAAAGAGTTGAATAATTAATAATGCATGGTCTAAACATTTTATATTGACCATCAAAGGTGATGGGTGGTACTAGAACCAAAGATTAGGTTATCAGAAGTTAACTATTTAGAGATTTTTAGATGGAGTTATACCTTGAAAATATTAACCTGATACTGGCCTTTATCATTAACATAATTTCACAGCCGATTGAGCTTCTAAATATATCTTCGGCGTTCATCGTATAACAAATGCGGAAATGCACGTGGTATTTTCAACACAATAGATATATATACCGCTATAATGCTCAATTGGGTTTCAGCTGCCTGCGTGGCTCAGTGGGTAGAGCACGTGAATATTGCACACTTATATTTTCAAGTTCTGCGTTGTTAGTTCGAATCCCGTACACGACATTTATTAGTGTAACTATTGAAAAGACTATTGTTTTTATTTTTATTAAGTTTTCTCCTTTTGCAATATCGTTTCTCTATTTTAATTGATTTGATCTCTTTGGTGACAACACAATTCTCTCGTCGGAGCCGTAACACTGCACTTTAACTATCACCTGTCATCTCTTCAGTTTTTAAAATATGAGCTGCGACATGAGATTTCCAACAATGTGGCATTTTGACATAAATAGGCACAGGTGAGCCTGTGCACCCTCCTTTTAAGAATTGAAACTAAATGCTGTTCATTCAGTAGCTTACCATCCATAGAATATTCAAATGGCTAGCAAAGGCTCTGATCAGACTGTGCGCATGCGCATGCTGGTCTGAGCCTTTGCTTGTCGCACATACCTCTTTGTTTGAAATCTCATGTCGTGGCTCATATATGGACCTCCTTGCTGCTCTTTAGAGAAATGCTTCGACCTGCTATAACTGATTTATTCTGCTTTGGAGCCAAGAGCACGAGTGTAGACCTATATTCAGAAACTAAATTCTAACTCCAGACATCAATAAGTTGTCAGTCATTACATTTTCAAAGAAATCGTGAACTTACATGTTTTGTGTTTATGTGCATTTCTTTGACATAAAAACAAAGAAAAATGATATAAAAAAGTTCGGTCGACAAGGATCCGAACCCCAATTTACGTATCTGGAGCTATTCTGACTAGCCACACGACTACCGTGGAAAGTACAACTTTATTGAGTTATCAACGGATCTTATCCCAATTGTACCAAGACGTTTATTTCCGTTATTGCTCGAAACATACCGATTGCACACGATCCAGCACGAAAAACTATATATTCAGTGTTAATACCTTAAATAATTTATTCATGCATAAAGGTTAGGATCAGGTAAATTTTGTAGAGGTATAAGTCCCAGTCAACAATATTTCAGTAAAGTCAGGATCCTCCCAGAGACAATAAATTAGAAAGGAAGAATAGGATAGAAGACTGAAAGGGCTCATTCCAGATTTGCATCAAATGAAACAAATATTATCTTGCCAACAATCCAAATATGATAGAAGCATCTCTCTGAAAGCTGTCATAGCGAATGTACCATGCTACTATCAACCTGAGATACAGTGAGAAAATAGTATTGATTGGAGAGAGGGTATAAGTCAAATTGTCAAATGTGTAGGTGTGGAAACTCCACATTGTGGAAATGTGGAGATGTGGTGGATTCACATTGTCAAGATGTGGAGATGTGGTGGATCCACATTTTTAGTGTGGCGGTCCACATTAATTTCGAATTTATCCAAGAATAAACGTAAATCTCCATTATGCTGACCCATAATATATCTGCATTTATTCACATTTAAAATGTGGAAATCCACATTCCTCCACAATACATCCACATTGCTCCACATTACACCCACATTCAAAATGTGGAGATGTGGTGGATCCATATTGCATCAAATTTTACGTGTGAAGGTCCACATTGCATCCACATCTCAAGAGATATGGATACTTTCATCAACATCTAATAATTAAACCCCAATACTATTACATGCCAATGATGATTATCTAAGATATCAACAGAAGATTGATACTAGCTATCAAATACGACACCATGCAAGAACCTGAAAAAAAGTATAATCCTTAGAAACCTTCAAGCAGGCTTATCATTGCTAAGTACACACCTACTCTAGATAAAATGGCTGAGTTTTTTTCAAAGACCTGACTGATTCTACAGAATATTACATCTAGGAGTTGAGGTCTTCAGATACAACCTCAAGCGACATTCTATACAACTTAACTTTTAGCATATAATTAACCTAATCAACTAATAAAAGTACTAAGTTAAAATTAAGCTAAGAGTCTGACCAAAATGTAAAGCTAAAATAATTAATATTAAAGACATATGCGGCTATTTCCAATGCGCACCTTTTCCACGTCTGGAAACAGGTAAAGTTGTCTGGGTCCTGTCTTTCGACCTTTCAGGGATTCGGATCAACACAACTTTTAGATATTCTTATGCCATATCGGTGTTCCGACATTTTCTTGACAAATGAAGTAATAAAGGTTGTCTATAATACCTAATGACTTTTTATCAGAACTGATCATCTCAGTACCAAAGACAGATAAATTGTACCTCAGACGAAATCAAACGACGTACACAATTATCCTGGTTACAAATACGGAAGTGGCCGAGTCTCTTCTATTTGGACTGTTTTTTAGAGCCGCGCACGACCTGATCTCGTGGCCCAGTGGTTAGCGTGTCTGGCTACGAAGCCAGAGGACCTGGATCGATTCCCAGATGCGCACCTACTTTCAGTGTGTGTTTTTTTCTTTCTTTTTTGACATTTTAATGCTAAATTGCTTCATATACTAATAAAATGGCATCATTAAAACGACGGAAATGGGCATTCCTGAACTTTTTATTGAATTACGCATGAAACCTATGGGGGTGGGGTTGAATCTGGCCTCCTGAGAGAGAATTTGTTCGGTGACACTAGTTTTTTATTCTTTTTTCTGAAAGGTAGTATAATAGTCTATGAAATAAAAATAAATTCTTAAGATTTTCAACATCAGATATATTAATATTATGATTTATTCTAAAAAACAAATTCCAATTTTCGACGAATTGCCAAAATATATCATGAGTATTTTGTCAAAACATGGGATAAAAACTAAACTTGCGCATTTTCTAAAAGGTACTTGATTGTATCGATTCCTGATCTTTGCACCATTACTTACTTTTATTATCAGAGTTGTTTTGTCTGTGCTGCGTGGCGGCCCTAAAAAGTCTCCCCGCACTTTCATTTAATGCTCTTATTTTTCCAATCCTCAGGATTGTGTGTACAATCTCCGTCCATAATTCCTGTCCCTGGATATCCTCTATGTCTTGTACCGCATTTAAGATCACTAGATGACCGATTTTCATACCCCGTTGTATAACTTCTGCTTTCTATATACATGTGGACTTGTATTAGCCATTTGGATTATCGCTTGCATTTGTTATACCTTCCTTTTTTTTAAGGACTCATATTATACTGGCTTATCATTTTAATAACCGGTGTGTTGATTGCTTGTCTTGGGATGGTACTTACCCACACAACTTTTAATGATTAGAACGAAAATAACAAAATTACATTTATCTCCCATTAGTTTACATTCGGCGTCCTCTGTTCGTATTCCTAGTTCAGTTAACAATTTTCGGGATATGCTTCCTACCATTAGGTTATCTCCTCTTGGGTCACCTATTATCAGGAAGTATACTAAACCATTTAATGCATTCAAAAGACGCGGAATGTATCCTAATGTTTCTAAGTGCAATGCCAAGAGGTGTGTCTGTTGCACACATTTATGTACTAAAACTACCATTACATCATCTGTAAATGGTAGAAAATTTTCCATAATTAATAATAATGATTTGGACTGAACTTCATTGGATCTGATTTATGTTATAACTTGAACAGAAACTAACTGTGGAATGCAATATGTTGGACAAACTGGCCGATCCCTCAAGACTAGGTTTCGTGAGCACTTTCGTAAAATGAAAAAGCCTAAAAAAATTGACACATTTCTTTATCGCCATTTCAAAAATAATGGTCATTCACCTAGTAAAATTGTAATTCAGCCGGTTGAAAAAATTATATATGATCCAAATTCATCAACTAGATTAAAAAATATTAAGAGACATGAAACTGAACTTAAATGGATTAAATTTTTGCAATCACCTTTTCCTTTAGGCTTTAATGATAATATATAACATGAAGGCAACATTTCTAAAATGCCAGATTTTGATGTTTTTTCTGTTTTGGAATGTAAAAAACGTAAAAGTAGATCTCATGGTAAACGTAAAAATAGCAACATTAAGCGCAAAATTTGTACTGAAAAACGCTTAAATACTTCTCTAAAGGATCTTTCTTTGGCTTTAACTAATTATGGTCGACATGGCTTATTTTCATTTTTAAGTTCCTTGCCTATCTCAGTTTTACGCAATTTAGAGTTAGAGGCTAATAAACTTTATGATAGAGCAAACAAATTATATAAAGCAGCACTCCTTACAAGGTGTTATGTTCAACATTCCCTTTGTCCTTATATCGATTCTGAGGTCAACAATAAACGACATTTTATCAAAATTCCATTCATTAACAAAGGTATTGAGTTTATTGATTTACATAGTATCTGCAAGGATAATTCAGTGATTTCATCTATTCCAAATTACTTTAATAATTCTGAAACTCCTATCATTTGTTATAAATATAACAAACCAATAAGGTCTACGATATTTAACTTTAATAAAATTGTAAATGATTTAGATATAGATTCCAATACTCCTGCCTCCTGAGATTGTAAAAATTCAAATTATTTATATCCCTCTGCAAGGCATGTTATTACAGGTAATCTAAATGTCATTCCTGACGCTAGAGTTCGCAATATCATTTCTAAAGGTCCTAAATATAGATTTTCCTCTAATATTGATTTCTCTAAATGCCGTAGAGAGATCGCTGCTTCTTTAAATGACTTCAGTAATCGTTGGTGCAAACGGGAAAATGTTGAACCTGATGCTTTGAAGGAATGGAAGATTAACATTTTTAAAATTATTGATACTCGTATTTCATTTTACTCTCGTAATACACATCTTTTGCCCCCTAAACCTAAATCTTCTTTTCGTCATCTTAAACGAGGTATCCAGGATTTTCATATGAACTATGTTTTGGTTCCAGCAGATAAAGCTGCTAACAATGTTGTAGTTGTTTGACGATTGTATTATATTAATACTCTTAAGCGTGAGCTTGTTGACACTAATGCCTATAAACTGCAGCCTTCTTTAAGTGAAAGGGTGATTGTTGATGGGCATGGTTGTCATACAGCCCTACATTTTGGTGTCAAAGCTAAAGAAAATCAAGACAAAGTTCCTACGTTGTACTGGTTACCCAAACTCCATAAAAAACCCTATAAAGCAAGATTTATTGCAAATTCTAGTTCTTGTACGACAATAGAACTTTCTAAATTGTTAACGTCGTGTCTTACAGCTGTTAAAAAACATGTTATCAAATATTGTGAAAAGGTATATGAGAGATCCGGTAAAAACCTATTTTGGTCGATTAAAAATTCAGGTGAAATTTTAGATAAACTTAAAGCTAGAGATTTCAATGCGACCAGTTTGTCTACTTATGATTTTTCTACTCTTTACACTACTTTACCTCATAATTTAATTAAAGATAAACTTATTGATCTTATTGAAAATACCTTCCAGAGAGAAGGCTCTCCTTACCTTGCATGTAGTGACAGAAATGCTTTCTTTACTTCAGAAAAACCTTAAAAATATCATGCATGGTCGTGTCAAAAAGTATGTGATGCGCTGACCTTTTTGTTGGACAACATTTTTATTCGATTTGGCACCAAGCTCTATAGACAAGTTGTTGGGATTCCTATGGGCACTAATTGTGCTCCCCTGGTTGCAGATTTATTCCTGTTTTGTTATGAAAGGGACTTTATGATGTCTCTTTCTGATGATAAGCAGGCTGATGTTATTGATGCGTTTAACACTACTTCCAGATATTTGGACGATATTTTAAATATTAATAATGTTTATTTTGACAATATGGTTAGTCAAATATACCCTTCAGAGCTCCAACTTAATAAAGCCAATGCCTCTGATACCGAAGCCGCATTTTTAGACTTGCATTTGTCAATTTCTAATGATATTGTTTCTACCAAAATTTATGATAAACGTGACGAATTTGATTTTGAAATTGTCAATTTCCCGTTTTTAGATGGTGATGTTCCTCGTTCTACATCCTCTGGAGTCTATATCTCTCAACTCATTCGTTTTGCTAGAGCATCTAGCTATGTTGCTGACTTCAACACTCGCAATAAATTTTTAACTCAGAAACTTCTTAAACAAGGCTATCGGTATCATAAACTTCGCAAAACATTTTCAAAATTTTATAGACGATACTATGATTTGATTTCTAAATTCCAAGTTGGACTTAAATCTCTCTTGTGCCAAGGACTTTCGGAACCTGATTTCTATGGTGACTTGGTGTATAAGTTGAAGAAGATTGTTGGCTCTAATAATTTTTCAGCGCAGTTCATTAAAATAATTTCCCATTATAAAAAGATTGGCTATAACATTAATGTATTGCAACAGACTGCATGCTTGGTAGTCAACCCAATCACGGTTGGCAACTTTGCTTTCCTCTTGAATTGCACGCCGGTGGGTCGGACTTCAGACTCGATGATGGTTCCGACTTAAAGACTTATCTATTGATGAGATGGTAGGGGCCTGATGCTTTGGCTGTTTGTCGGGCCCACCGGGGTTTACCTGTTGGATTTCTTTTGCTCCGGTATTCAGTTTAATTTACTGTTGAGTCCTTATCCTTGCTTTATCTCCTTGTTATATCTTGATTTATATGTTTTAGGAGATGATGCATTGATAAGTTAGGGGTCTTTCATGCAAACCAAATATCTATGTGTCTTGATCCACATCTGAATTAAGGGTGAGGTTGGCGCCGTTAAACCGGTTTAAGCCCTCCAGTAAAATATTTTACTGACCGTTCCAAGGCGGTACTTCTTTTGTGGATCTTTTATGTTTTTGTTCTGTCTTGTGTTTGCTATGTTTTGTGCACGTCTGTTTATATGTGCTTTGTGGTCACCTGCTGGGAAAGGGCTGACCTCTTGGCTCTCGTTTGTGGTGTCTTCTGTGAGTTTGTCACTTTCCCATTGGTATCCTGGGTCAGGTGTGGTACTTGATTGTATCGATTCCTGATCTTTGCACCATTACTTACTTTTGATGTCATGGGCAATAATTTAAGCTAAAGGAAAGAAGCTGGCTGAAGATTGCAACAGATTTATCTCGATATTTATGCCTAGTGTTATTCATTCATATTTTTAGAAAATTGGTCAAATGCTGAAAAACTTCATATGAGATTGTGTAAAAATAAGCACGGTGACATATCCTTTTTATTTCATAAATGGATAGCCCATGCATAAAACAAACTGTATGCAAAGTATTGAACATATTTCAACATGGGGTATTTAGTAGCATATGTCCTTAAAAAGGCATATCATATCTGAATACACAACTTTCCTCTTAAAATGACCAAGTTATCTATTGTTTCGAAAAGTTATACTTGTTGTCGCTTTTAGAAGATACTACTTGCTTTTCAATGACGTCATGTATAATCCATATGACGTAACGTATCATTGAAAGTCGTGAGAAGCGAAAAATTGTGCTAAATGTGATATTTCTTAGCTACAGAAATTAGCCTTGAATATCTAAGTTATTTTTCTAAAGAGACTATAAGATACATAGAATTTCATGAATCCAAAATTCCTTACTTAAAATATTATTCGCTATTGCAACGTACAAGATGCACAATATGCAAATTAGGAACCCTGTTGTTTGTGATGCAAGTAAAGTTAGTCTTTATAAAAAGATAACCACAATATGCCTACTAGCCAGAGAAGAATAGGAGGAATTCATCACAATCAGATCAATCTTCACGCAAAACACGGGTAGTAAACCTAGGAGCTACCACGAAATTGTGTTAACGTAAATTTGTTCCCAGGCCACATCCGGGATACGTCGTGGTAGTTTCCAGGCCGAAAATTCGATAAACAAAGGTTCATTTTCGTTTTATTTTTACTATTTAGAACGACTTGTGGTAAAATTGGGCAATGTGGTTCCGTGTAAATATGTCTCAGCGTCCCATCTAGCCCAAAATTTTGTATGAAAAGTTACTTTATTTCTTTAGATGTGTGTTTCCCCACTGACCATCGGACCAACTTTCTCCAAAGTACAGTGCCAGTTCGAAGGATTTTAGCCCATATCTGTCAAATTAAATGGAATTTGATATCATTTGACGATGAAAATGATAAAAAGACCCTCAATAAACGTTCCTACTCAGAAAAAAATATCTAAACATTAACTCTTAAACGATTCATGCCCCGTTCGTCCTGTGTGGTAGTTTCCAGCACATCGTGGTAGTTAAAATGTTATCGTGGTAGTTGCCAAGACCATGAAGTAGTTCCCATCAACAGATTTCGGCTCTTTTAAGATCGCCAATACTAGTGCACCTATCATACCCCAACCAGAAAGGGGGGGATACAAATGTATCAAGGGGATTAGACAGCCAAAAATCACCACCCAAAGGAATCAGATAGAACACCTAAACACGCAGTTGGGACATTTGATACTTTTTCTGGAAGTTCTAAATGAGGTTTTATAACAAATATGATGGCCCCAGAAGAATTTTGGACACCAAATATTTGCTTATGGGTAGGGTCCAACTAAGTTTTCAACAGTTTCTTATTCCCCATGGGTATCCCCCTGCCTCCCTTTGGGGGAACATTAATAGATGCATTGGGATCAGTCGTGACTCAATTTTATAACTGATATGCGTTTCACTGAAAGAAATAATACCCATACAATTAATGCCTTGTACAGTTGTAGCGAGCAGCCCCTTTCCAAAATGTGGTCTGTCAAATTGTTTGCTCGTTTAAATACATGTTTTCAACCGTTTTCATAATTTCATATTTTCCTGTTTTGGCATCGTCTGATTGTAATGTTTGCTTGTCATCACTTACATACTGAACAAAAGTGAAAACGCTACACCTGAATTGTTTGCCACCTATATGCAAAATTATGCAAACCAAGAATGCAATTGAAAGTGTATCTTAATGTTCAAATACTTGGTAATGCATAACAGTAAAAATTTTACGGATGTTGTCACGAGGGAACACATGAAAGCCATTTAAATGTGACAGGGGTCCATTTTTTCAGGTTGTCATTTTGAACGGAAATCTAACACAATTTAGGCCTTCAGAAATCCACTACCTACAAGATGTAAAGGACTTATCTCAAGTGTGTTTTGATCGTTTAGAAAAGCAATCTTAAAAAGCGGATTTTCCATCAAATTGCCAAGTTTAAAAATTAACACTGAAATCTCCTAAGGAAAATCAATGTGTTGTTGCATCTTAGTATGAGGACATTACTAGACGAGAAATGGTAGAAACAATGTGCTGAGAGGTCTACCTGATTTGGCAAAAGAAAATTATCGAAAATCGTGATACATCGAATGATTACCAAACATTTTATATTCCCTATTTGGTTTTGTCAAAAGGAGCTAATTTTCAATATTTTACAAATTTGCTAAATTCGAAATTGATTTCTGAAATTTTTTCAAGTGATTAAGTAGTTTTCTTGAGTTTTTACGCAAACCAACTAAGACCAATTTTGATTAGCATAACAATTTTAATTTGCGCATGCGCAATTGCAAATTTCAGTGAATAGAGCTTTAAACACTTAAAGGAGCATAACTCATACATCAAACGAGACAAATTGGTGGAGTTTCGACGAATTCTTTGCTGGATGTCTGGGCAACATTATTAAGCTTTAGTAAATACTACTGTCCAATAGTTTCTCTTAAAGTATAGATAATTGTAGTGTAGCGTTTTCACTTTTGTTCGGTATATATTCCACAGTAACGTAGAATGGAATTTACATTTGTTTCCATGTTTAGACATTTGTACCACGATTGCGGGAGGTAAAATGGCTATTTTTGTGTATTTTCAGACAACTGTGCAAACAGTTAATGAAGTGAGAATACTTGCTGTCAAAAGGACAAAATTATTCAAACTTTAACCTTAACCGTTCAGTATTTTTATAAGTTATGAATTTCAAACAATTATGACCCCAAATGGCCCCAAATGGAATGTAATTTCACATATTATTCCTCGATGTGGGTAATATGACATTGCACTATATACTGTTAAAGCCACATTCTTATTTTAGAGGCCGGGGACGTAGAGAAGAATCCGGGTCCAAACACAACCGAACATTCACTCTCAATTATTCATAGTAACATCAGAAGCATACGAAACAAATTTGACTTCATAACTGAATATTTTTTAGACTTTGATATTTTATGTTTCACAGAAACTCACCTCGATGTAAATATTTTATCAGACTCTCTAATCCTAACTGATAAATTTGATGCTCCGTACCGAAAGGATAGATCAAATCATGGAGGGGGGTATTGGTTTATTTGTCTCATGAGCTGGTCCACAAACGCAGACTTGATCTAGAGGGCTATTGGAATGAATCCATATGGGCAGAAATTAAGGTAAATAGGCAAATCTACTTAATAGGAACGTTTTACAGTCCTCGTACATCTGATGCGAATTTCTTTGATTCTTTAAATAAAAATATTGAAAAGGCTTTAGATATTACAAATAATGTAATTATTGTGGGGGACATGAATGAAGACCTCTTAAACCCTAACGTACACAACTTGAAAGATATACTGATCCTAAACTCTCTTAATAATGTTATCTCTGAACCCACAAGACAACATGCTCTGCTAGATCCCATCATAATTCACAACGACATGTCTTTTCTACATCAAGGCATCCTAGAAATTCCACCTGAAATTAGTGATCATAGTGCTACATATCTTTATCTTCCTTTTCAATACCCTCTGCATAGATCATTCACTCGTAATGTCTGGTTATATAAAAATGCCAACTTTGAATTGCCCAATAACAAAATACTCCAATTTGACTGGACATGTTTGAATCAGGGCTCTGTAAATGACGCAAGTATTCTTTTTAATAATATTTTTATTGATTTTGTAAAAGTGTGTATACCTTGTAAATCTATTCTTGTTCGAGAAGATGACAAACCATGGTATGACTCTGAGATTCGACGAAATACACGGAAAAGAGATAGGCAAAAAAAGAAAGCAGTTAAAACAGGCAATATAACAGACTGGATTAAATATAAACGTCTTCGTAACAAAGTTAACAATCAAAGAAAACATACCAAAGAATCTTTTTATAACAACTTAGAATTAATTATTACGGATTTCGAAAATAATGACAAAAGGAAATTTTGGAAAGTTATTAGGCATTTTGTTAAAAACAATAGTTCATCTTCAGCTATCCCTCCTCTCTCTTCTACCCTTCCTTCGGGCGAAACACAATGGGCATTCACTGATGAAGCAAAAGCAGACTGTCTAAACGATTACTTTGTCTCTATTTCTACTGTTAATGATGAAAACACTGTACTACCTCCTTTTGAAAAACTTACAAACAATTCACTATCAACAGTAAACTGCACTGAAAATGAGATTGAAAATTTAATAAATGTCTTGAATATAAACAAGGCAAGTGGCGATGACGGAATTAGTCATAGGATGCTTAAAGGAGTCTCTATATCTATCTCAAAACCCCTTTCTATTCTTATGAACAGATCATTTAATGCAGGTATCTTCCCTGAGGCATGGAAAGTAGCCAATGTTATACCGATTTTTAAAAAAGGTGATAAATCTCTACCTTCAAATTATCGACCTGTAGCACTCTTAAGCTGTCTTGGTAAACTACAAGAAAGAATTGTTTTCAAGAATTTGTACAATTTTTTAATTGATAACAACTTGTTATATAAATACCAGTCAGGATTTCTTCCTCATCATTCTACAGTTTTCCAACTGATTGATATATACCATAATATTTGCCAAGCTTTTGACAATAACCTGTTTTCCTGTATAGTTTTCTGTGATGTGTCTAAAGCTTTTGATAGAGTCT
Organism: Loripinus fragilis; assembly: GCA_964019695.1. Taxonomy (NCBI): domain Eukaryota; kingdom Metazoa; phylum Mollusca; class Bivalvia; order Lucinida; family Lucinidae; genus Loripinus; species Loripinus fragilis. Next base: position 39,742,399 of record OZ026525.1, read on the forward strand.
GGCATAGAGGTCTGCTTTTTAAGTTAAGGCAAAATGGTATTGATGGTAAGTTGCTCCAGTGGTTAAATAGCTATCTAACTAATAGAAAACAAAAAGTTACCCTCAAGTCCTGTGCTTCGACTATAAAGTCCATCCTTGCAGGAGTTCCCCAGGGATCAGTGCTTGGACCCCTGTTATTTCTAGTATATATCAATGATATTGCAAAGCAGTTACTAAGTTTAACACGATTATTCGCTGACGACAGTTCTTTATTCTATGCTGCAACACGTCTCTCAGACATAGCAGGTATTATAAACCATGATCTCATTATGCTTTCTAATTGGGCCATACAATGGTTAGTCAAATTTAATCCTCTTAAAACTGAAGCAGTTCTTTTTACTCTTAAATATTTTGAAGCTTTTCCTCAATTAATATTTGATAACACTCCAATAAAATTTGTCGAAGATCACAAACATCTGGGCATAACTTTCAGCCAAAACGGCCAGTGGCACACACATATTGAACAGATTGCAAATACAGCGTCGAAAATATTAGGCATAATGCGCAAACTCAAATACACTCTGAGCAGAAATGCATTAAATCAAATTTATCTATACCACTCATTATCCATCATAGAGTATGCATCAATAGTTTGGGATGGCTGCACACAACAAGACTCTAACACTCTACAAAAAATACAAAATGAAGCAGCTCGTATTGTTACAGGACTAACCAGATCGGTATCGTTAGTCAAATTATATAATGAATGCGGATGGACTAATCTATCGGTAAGGAGACACCAACAAAAACTGCATTTTATGTATAAAGTAAATAATGGACTGGTTCCATCATATATTACTGATTTATTTCCCCCATTAGTAAGTGAAATTTCGGGGTACCCCCTCAGAAACAACAACAACTTCTCTATACCATTTACTCGAACTAATATATCACTAAGATCATGTATTCCATCAGCCATCAGAATGTGGAACACTCTTGACGAAGGCCTCAAAAATCAGCCAACAATATCTTCATTTAAGAACAACCTGCAAATTACTACTTTTCCTAAACTACAAGTACCTAACTACTTCACATCAGGAAACCGATATCTATCAGTAATACATGCTCGAATAAGAAACAATTGTAGCAATCTGAATAATGATCTATTTATAAATCATCTTCGTGAAAATCCTCTCTGTAGTTGGTGCAATGAAATAGAGGATAGCGAACACTACTTCTTTCATTGCAACAACTACAGAAACGAGCGTCATCTATTTTTCGAAGCTGCAAGAGAATTTCAACCCCTAACTACACAATTATTGTTATACGGAAATGAAATAGTTGACAATACACTTAATTCAACACTATTTAGAGCAGTACATGATTATATAAAGAGCACCAAACGTTTTGACAATACATAAACATATTTTTCTTTTTGACTTGGAAATTTAAGTATATTTATCTCACTTTCTGCTATACTCAATCTTCCCTATGTCGGAGGAGCAGGCCTGCTCCTTAGAACTGGTGGTCCCAACAACTGGGTGAACTTTGACATGGAGTATTCGATCATTGTAACAAATGTTTCACGAGTGTGAAAAGAATACAATAGACGCATATCAGATATTTAAAGACAAGCGGTTTGGATGTCGATCCACTAGGATTGGCAGACAGATTTTTTGCCTTTAAGGATCTGAATGATGCTAATCTGCACTCTAAAACGCACTCATAGACAGTTATTTATTTATTTATTTATTTATTTATTTATTTATTTATTTATTTATTTATTCTTTATGATTTTGTATAGTTGAAGATATGTTTTGTAGCCATGTTTACATGCTTTGATTGATCTGTATATGTAGGGGGAGGGTCGTAACTAATGTTGCGAGAACTTGTGACCCAACCCCATTGCTGTAATTTGTGGCAATAAAATATGTATAAACTAAACTGTTAAAGCCACATGAAAACTGGGGTATTTGCAACTGAATAACTAGTCCTAAACATACAAAAAGAATATAGACATTGTGCCATAATCTCAACTTCATAATAATCAAGTTTATTATCTGTATATGTTTTACAATCAACTTCGTTTCTGACTTTATTTTTTGATACTTTGTCACATAAATGAATAATTATATAGTATTTATTACACAATATGACCCCAATTGATCTGGGACAAATATCAAGTTAACCCTGAATGGGGACCAAATCTTTTGAAACAGTACAACTCCAGAACTATAACATTAAAAAAATCTAAACAGTGAAATTTTGATAAAGGTGTCTGTTTTGTGCAGGTTTTCTCATGTTCAACGCGTAACCAGTACATTTCTGCACAGACGCAGTTTTTTGAAATTACCCAAAATTAGCCATTTTACCACAAAGTAAGAAAGAGGGCAAAGATCAGGAATCGATACAATCAAGCACCACACCTGACCCAGGATACCAATGGGAAAGTGATAACGTCACAATTTAGACATCACAAACGAGAGCCAAGAGGTCAGCCCTTTCCCAGCAGGTGACCACAAGGCATCAACAAACAGACGTTCATGAAAGCATAGCTAAACAAGACATAAAATAACATAAATGATCCACAAAGAAGCACCGCCTTGGAACGGTCAGTAGAAATATTTTACTGGAGGGCTCAAATGGTTGCCATAGCTCAACTAAGTTATGACTGGCAGCGGTGATGCAATACACTGTTTCGTTGAAGATATTAATATGTTCATTTTCATTCGATGAGCTTATCTATTGCTAAGGCATATGCCATGGAGATTTAACCGCTATGTCCAAAGGGTAAATTACTTTTTCTGTTTTAAACGGGCATCTACACAGGGGCATTATTTGAACAATTTTGGTAGAGGTCCACTAGAGGATGTTACATACCAAATATCAAGGCTCTAAGCCTTGTGGGCAATTTTTGGCCCCAGGAGCATAATTTGAACAAACTTGGTAAAGGTCCACTAGATGATGCTTCATACCTTGTGGTTTCAAACAAGAAGATTTTTTCATGCTTTCCCTTTCTTACCTGTACGAAAACGTATAGCAATACTTTAGCAATACTATGACTGTAAAGTGAACAAGATTCGTGGCAGGTATTTGATATTTGTGTCTTGTTTTCCAGCTATACTACCGCGATAATAATAGGTAAAATATTTAAATTAGCAATTTTTTGTAGGTAGATCGAATTTCATGTAGCAAAAATCGGTCTGAGATTATTGTCGAGAGTATTGCCATAATTTCAGCCTTACTTTTAGCCAAAATACTGCTAGGATTCTAGCTATAAATATAGATGAAATTATTGCTATAATTTATACTTATCTAATTGCTTGTCAAGATCATGATGATTTATGCTGAAATTATTGCCATAATTATTGCTGAAAGTCTGGCTTAATTTTGACTAACCTGTATGATATATTGTTAAATTCTCATCTGGCGATTTCACACTATACTTCCGGTTTTGAATCGTTTCACCTTTTAATCGTCTCGTGTTTTATAGAATGGTCTATACCACCTGAGAGAGTTCAATTGTGTACACACTCAACCAAAGTAGAATTCCTGTGGTGGTTTTATGTTCCCTTTGAACCAGCTACACGTCTATTCCACATGAGGGGATTCAATTAGCATGTTCATGCAAATAATTACCAAATCGAAGTTGTATTAACTATTTATTTTACTAAACAAATCTGGACTACTAGGGAAAGCGCACACACATACACGAACATGGAATATTCCTAACGTTTCAACCAAAAGTCTTAGAATCTGCATAACAGCTGTCCGAGCGCCCGCATGACGCGAATTTTATACCGACAAAGTGATTGGATTCCAAATAAGGCAGCAACGAAGTATTCTATAAATAACATATACATAAAAAGTAGAAAACCGACCTCTGGTCATACAAAGAGGACGCCGACTGGAGACGCGTTTTGCGGGGAAAACAACTAATATCGATCAAAGGGCCGACGGCATAACAGGACTAAAGGGGCGAACTACCCAGACAAGCCAACCCACAGGGCAAAGGGCTACCGAAAAGAATAGAGCAAACATGAGCGGGCCGACAGGGCCAGGCCCGCCCAGAAGACAGGAGACGCAGGAAACACGAACCCAATGGCCTGCCAGGTCTGCAGGGACACAGAGACTTCGACCAGTAGGGCCAAAGGACCACCAATAAAACGACGAGACCTGAGCAAACAAGGAAGGGGCCGACGGGCCCGCTAGAATCAGCGGGCCACAACGGCCTACCAAGGTATTCTGGGTCAAAGAAACATCGGAAGCCCACGGAACCAACTACTAAAGACAGCTCTCACACAGCGTACAAGGATCCAAAGGACGAGGGATGGGAACAGCGGCAAACCATGGCCACAAGGTCCCATGGACTACCCCCAACTACAAAACAATACTCCAAAAGCCCCAAAGGACACGGGCATGGACAGGGGAAATAGGGGCTGAGAACAAACGCAAAAATGGCTACTCTTAATATAAACAGACAGCTCATAGAATTTTAATTGTTTTTACTACTTCATTGAATGAGAGCTTATCTGTACCTGTCAAATCAAGCATCTGGTTTCTTTTACCTCTTTAACTACTGGGTAATTTTGCATGCTTTTGTCCTCTGCTTATTTTATTTCAAAATCAACTTTTTAGTTCTGGAATACCATCAGAGTGTCAAACAGTTTGGATCCAGATCAGGTACAACGTTTTGTCAGGCTTAACCCTTAAAGCGTCAATCGCAACAAAAGTCGTCTGATTTTCTCGTCTGTTGAAATGTTTAAGATGCCTCAATGACAAACAGTGTGAACCCAGATCAGACTGCTCCTATAGAACCCAGATCAGACTGCTCCTATAGGAGCAGTCTGATCTGGGTCCACCCTGTTTGCTTCTATACTTAAATTCGTCAGTAATGTTAAGCAATTATTGGCAGCAGACGACTTCAGCAGACGACATTTTCAGATGCATTATGCATTTTTTCTTAGCGCTTTAAGGGTAAAGACGGGTTCAAACTAAAGCCTGTCTGGCACAGAACACGGTTGGCCACACGGTTCCAAAACGGTATACTCGGTTATACACGGGTTGACTTGTACGAGTATTGAGCTCCGACCGTGCCTGGGTACGATTTAGACTCGAATGTAGCACGTGTATGTACGAACAAAGCACGGATATACTCGATCAAGCAAGGTTTGTCCGGGGTTTAACACGATTTGCAAAACGATTTTCATACGATTGTTGTATGGTTCCAAGTACGGTCTAGTACGGTCTGTTACGGCTTAGTACGATTATACACGACTTTACTCGATTAACTGGACATTTACATGGTTTATATACGATCCCACCGACTTTTGTTCGAGTTCGATTCCATACGATTTATATACGATATTTACACGGTTGAGCTCACTCGTGGAGTGGACCGTTCATGTGCGGTTGTATATACGGTCTCGTACGGTCTTACACGGTCTCTCACGGTCAGTACGATCGCTAATACGATTATACACGGATATGGCATTTTAAAAGTTTTAAAAGTCATACACGGCTTTCGCGGATACACTCGAATGGCCCGAGTGTAACTCGGATAAGGCCACGGTTGGTTAGGTTGTGTGTACGGTTTACACGGATGGCCAACCGTATAAGCCGTGTGTGCTGTGTCAGACAGGCTTAAGACAGCATGATTGCAGATTGGTTGATATGTATTAGTAAAATTCTAGAGATATACATGTAGTTATTCTTAAAATAACAGCCGTAATTACACCCCTCACCACCCATGTCGAACTTTAACGGACATCTGCTTTTCCAAGCTGACCGTTTGTCGTGTTCGTATCTTAATCCGCCAGGAGGCACCAATTTCACATTACCTGTATTAATTTTATCTCTAAGCGGACGACGGAGTAACCATAGCTACGGGCGTTTTATCCACTAGACTGGTTTTCGTGTGGATGGAATACTGTCCAGAATGTGCTTCAGCGGCGTATGCTGAACTTTAAAATGAAACAAACGTCAATTTTATCAATGTAATTTTAATACATTTAATAATAAATTTGATAAACGTCGTCAGAAAAAAAAATCTTTTTCTTGCATGCTCTTAACCCTTAGTGCTCCAATCGCAACAACAGTCATCTGCTTTTCTCGTCTGCTGAAATGTTTAAGAACCTCTTTGGCAAACAGTGTGGACGCAGATCAGACTGCTCCTGTTCTGGGTCCACGCTGTTTGCTTCTATACTTAATTCGTCAGTAATGTTAGGCAATTAATCGCAGCAGACGACTTCAGCAGACGACATTTTCAAATGCATTTTAAGGGTTAACAGACGCGTAGATAAGTTTACACCACGAGTGCAGTCTGATCATCGATCAGGATATTCAATTTAATTAAGTTTTAGATGAACCTTGTGTGCGTGAACAGTGAAGACCCTGATTAAACGCTGAATTATATAGCCTCTTGTTTGTTTAATTAGATTCTTTACGTCCCATCAACAATCTTTCAGTTATATAGGGACGAGTCTTCCTGGGTTGAACCAGTACTAAGCTAGGATAAATGATTCTATAGCCTCTGATCTGGGTCTGTGCTGTTCACCTATGTCCCACAAAAGGGACGCTAAACCTGTTCAAATTAGTCAAAGATATATTTCTCGTGACGTAGTAACTTATAAATAAAATATCTACAATAGACCATGATTAAACGCTGCATTCTGTGGCCTCTTATCCGGGTCTGGATATCTGGTGGTATTACTGAAAGTTTGCTTTTTCTTAAACATTTATTTTTAGATAGAAATCAGTATGTGCATGTCATTCACCATCTTGTATTAATTAACGCTGGTCAACAGCTTACAATCGACTGCATCGGCTGATCTCAGACCCCGCAGGGCGTACATTATGACACGTTTCAGCGACCTGATTTAACATGTACCATACCATGATAAAGGACCCTTACCTCCAATGCTTATGACAGTCTTACATAAGAAGGATGTCGTCTGCTTATTTCGTATGTACTCAAATGACTGCTCCTTAGGGAGTTGTCTGATCAGGACCCACACTGTATGCAATATGGGCCACCGGACTAACTTATCACGGGTGAGCCCAGACCAGACCGCACCTAATGGGGCAATCTGATCTTGGTCCCTAATATCCTCAAGAAAGGACACCAGACTTATTTTATCATAGAAGCAAACAAAATGAACCCGGATCAGACTGCTCCTTGTTCGCAATATAATCAACTAGCGTAAAAAGTGCAAAGCCAATTTTACAGATGCGACGCGTCAAATATAGCGATTCATTTGATAACACGCATTTGTAGCGCAATTAAAGATTTTGTTCATTTTGAGGTAAACGCAGACTATGAAAAACAGTGAAGACCCAGAGGAAATACTACACAAGCGGCATTTCATCAGGATCAACACTGTATTCTGCGACAAACTCGATCTTCCGAGTAAGAAATATAATATTTTTATGACATCCCTCAATATATGAAATGGACCGTCCGGACTGATTCAAACTTTATTGACCATTCAATTGATCTTAAAAGGTTAAAATCCAACGTTCACATGCTTTATTTATGATTGTACAAGCTGGTACTGATCGCGCACGCGAAAATGCCCCTCATAAACGCCCATGTTAACGTAAGTTACGTATTCAACGAAGTATTTTGACAGTGAAAACCCAGATGAAATGCCGCATAAGCGGCATTTTATCAGAGTCTGCTCTGTTTTCTATGACAATATCGATCATCAGAGAAGGAGGTGTATTATAAACTGTAATCCCTCAAGAAATGCAATGGGCCATCCTGACTTTACTGTATGGAATAATTAACTATGTTTAGTAGTTTAAAGCGGTTAAAGATCCAACGTCTACAGGTTTAGTTAATATTTGTAGATATATGTTGTTGCGCTGGCAAATGCCCCTGAAATATAAAATGCTCATGTTGGAACTTATCGCACATGCGTTGATGCCCCTGATGAACACCCATGCTAGCGTAACCAAAGCCAGATATTCAATGCAAAGCTGTAAAAAAAAACAGATTAAACACTCCAGTGAAAACCGTGTAGATCCAAATCAATCAAACTCAATTAAGCTAAAATATTTTAATACATGTACCATACGAGAGCATTAGCCTGCACACGCAGCATTGGCATTATTTTAAAATAATAAGGTTTTTATTTAATTATACTTTTTTGAAAAATTATATTCAGATACGCCATCTGTTTGGATTCATTTAAAATTCCGTATTTTGTCGCGCCTGATCTGGGTCCATTTGTTTTGGGAAGACACACGCATGCAATAAAAATCCCCTCACGCAGCCACATTGTATGGGGTCGTCTGTTAATCTTTGTTTATTGGTAATACACAATGCATGTCGTACTTTCATAATTTATAAGAAATAGAAATACAGGTAATTACCGATTTTAGCCGTATGGATTTTCCCACTCTTATCAGTTATACCAGTCCATTTTGAACGAAGGGTTGCATGGTGGTATTTATATTTTTTATTCAGATTTTAAAAGAACATTTTATAAGAAACCACGGAGACCCTGACCAGAGGCCACGTTCTGTCGCGTCTGATCTGGGTCTGCAATGTTTGTTTTTTCTATGTTCCTCAACAAGAACAAGTAATGCATACCATCGGTTCCTTTTTAAACAGGCATTTGAAACAATATTTCAAAATCTTTTTCGCCTTTCATTTCAGAAATACCAACACAGTGTCAAAATTTCTCACTCAAACAGTATGAATCCAGTTCAGTTCGACGCTTTTTTGGGCCTGATCTGGATCCAAACTATTTGTACCAAAATTATCGCCACTAGCAAGTGAAGAATCATAACCAATTTAGGTCAATAGAATTTCCCACTCTTGGCATTAGGGCAAGTCCATTTTGTATTAAGTTGTGTGGTATTTTTCATTTTTATTTAAATTTTAATAGAATATTCTTTATGCAAACAGTGCATACCCTGATCAAATGCAACTTTATAGAATAAATAAATAAATCAGGACTTTAGCATTTAAGAGTGCGTACCAAAAAATTATTTTTCTTATTTCTCAACTAGAACATATGTTGTGGGTACTCAAAAGAACCGTCTCACTGAGACTGTTCTTTTGAGCACCCAAAGCATATGTTAAAACTGATTGGTAAGATAATATTTACAATTTTACGCTATTTTTTTGTTTATTTAAACCTATGTAAATAAATAAATAAATAAATAAATAAATAAATAAATAAATAAATAAATAAATAAATAAATAAATTCAAAGAAGATGAGAGTTACAAGTATTTGGGCACTATGTTTAGCAAATATATGTCTCTTAAGATTAATATCAAGGATGCTTCTGACAAATTAAAGGGGACGTTCGTCAGTCTGGTGAATAGTGGTATTATTCACGAGAACGGCCTACATCCCCTGTCTTGTCAAAAAATCTACAAATGTATCGTACTGCCCAAAGCCTTGTATGGCTGCGAAAACTGGAACAGTATGACCGAGTCTGATGTTTTAACTATGGAAAGAGCTCATAGATTTTGTATAAAGTATATGCAAGGACTCCATCGACGGACGAAGACTGACATAGCTCTTAGCATGATTGCCATTTACTCTATTGAGTCTGAAATAGACTTCAAAAAACTTATTTTGTTTGGTCGACTATGTAGACTGAATTTTGAGCATTGGATACGGGTCGTATTTTTGAACAGAGTATGCTCTTATTCTATAAATGGCACTAAGCAAATAGGTTTCATTCCAGATATTGTCAGTATTCTCGGAAAGTATGGTCTCCTGGATGATTTTACAGCATATAAGAGAGACGGTGTCTTTCCGAGTAGACTGACCTGGAATAAACGTGTAAGGAAGAAGATACAGGAACGTGAAGAGTATTTATGGCATAGTCGGACATTGCAGCCAGAGTTTAATCGATTCAAACGCATACATAGTAATTATGGCATTCATTTTGTTTGGACCCTTTCGAAAAATTACCCAAAGCTTACAACAGCAGCTAAATCTATTACTCAAATGATATCCTTCCTGGTGATTGATGCTGACAATGCCCGGCTGTGCTACAAATGCAATATGAATTATTTTAATATTGTTGATCACTGTATAAGTGAATGCCCTTGTGTCCACTCGGAAAGAGTTTGTCTCTGGGATAAAATTTTACAATTTAACCCAGACGTATATAATTTGCTTAGGGGGCTTGATAAAGAACAACTTACAAATGTATTCCTGGGCGAAGCTTTGGCAGACTTGACAGCATTACTGTCCGAAGACCTTGCTCTGTTTTGGTATCTTTGTCTACCAGTTCTACATTCTTTATGGACGAGATATCACCACGTGATCGTGTGAGCTGTTGAGTTATACCTTTGAGAGCGGCCTCTGTGAGAGTCTTTCGGGCGTGGAATCATGCCATCAACATGTCTGACATATACCTGACGGAAATCTTGATGGCATGGTTATTTCGTTGCTACATACTCAACCAGAGACCGCTCACAGGGGTGATTACTCACTTTACTACCGTAGATATTTGGTGTAATGCTTATGCTGGATGAGTGTTATGCTTATTTCATTCGTAAATGTCTTGCATTTCGTTTCGGCAAGGGATCTGCGTGTAATGAAGCCCAGCATAACCACTCATAATACTTATTTAAAACAAATCATGTAAATATAAGCTTGCTTTCAGAGTTTAATTCCATAATAGATATGCTATGTTTGTCTCTTGTATATAGTTACATGTACACGTATGTTTATGCTTTGATAGTTTGTACTCTCCTACTTGGAGGAAATAAAGGAATCTATCTATCTATCTATAGACACGCGGTTACTATAGTGTATGTGTGGTCAATACCTGTTGTTACCTTGGATACCGTTGCTAAAAATAGATTATACATCTGTAATCGGTGGGAAGCTTGTGAAAAAGTAGTAGGGGTTGTACCAGGAAAAATTCAAAAGGCTACATCAAATTTTATTTTAATTGTATGAAAAATATACCAATTTGTACGCAATTGATTTGAGCATAGTGTCCCGTTTGCACAGAGAAAATATATTGAATACTTCAATAACTATGACAGAATATCTACCAATGAGCAGATCTAAAAATGCCTGTTTTACTATATAGTTTAATCATTCTTAGGGTTCTATCAAAAACCATCAAAAAGGACGAAGAGTTTGCAGAGGGAAATTCATAAAAATTATATCAGAATAATCGTGAGATATTTATAGTGCACGGACATGTGTACTCCCGTGGGATTTTTTTGAAGAAAGCAAACCACTATGATATCTTTGATTGTTATACCCTAGGCAATGCAAAACCGGTTGTTGGCACTTCTGAAAATGTGGCAGAGCCAGATTATGACGTCATCAAAATGGCGGCCATCTTGAATTTTAATACAAATCTACGTTGCTTCCTAATATCCATAAAAGTGGGTCGATTTCAATTTTTGAGGCATCAAAATGTTCAAAATGATAAGTACTGTGTACTCACATCAATGAAAAATGGCTGAGCTAAATGATGACGTCACCAAAATGTCTGACATCTTGAATTTGAACGAAAATCTACTTTGTATTATACTATTATTAATACTGGGTCATTTTGAAAACTGATAAATCAATTTGTTTAATGTGATCAGTGATATCTAGTCACCTCTAAAATATGGCAGAGCCTAGTTATGACATCATCAAACTGGCAGCCATGTTTTATTTCATTGAAAATCTACCTTGCCTAATATTATTTTAAACAGGGTCAATATTTAAAGCTGAGACAACATAATTTTCAGAGGGCTATCTATTAGTGTCAATGCAATATTAATATACGCTGGTGATATGCAATAGAACAAGATTTGTTACATATCATCAGTAAAAGACTTACAAGAGTCCTCATCAATGCTAGGATCATCTAACATAAGCTTGATACAAGATTCGTCCCAGTTCCACAAGAATACAATTCAGTACAAAACAGTTTTCTTTGCTTTTGCAGTTGCATCTTAGTATTGTGCACTTTGTTTTTTTTTATGTACAGCCACATTACATAGTTGTTATATTACCTAAGGAACTGTATCCATGGTAGTCATTACAGGAGAGAATCCCCCAGCTTCCTCTTTCCATCCATACTCTGATGGTGTATTCGGATTAGCAACCGTCACATTTACCAGATATGTTAAAAGTGTGCTCTTTTAATAGCCTAAATTAGAGCTGCCTTTGTTGGTGTTAGCCTCTCAGCTTCTGCTTGCTTACATTGAAAAATCCATCACCTTAACACAGTAACTAAGGTCATGTCTGGCTTATAAAGCAGACAAGCATAGTGTTCAAGTTGTCTTACAATGTGGTCTTCAAGAACTGTCTGCTTGCCAAGATCAGCAAATACCTGTTTAATTCTTATATCACAATCCTTAAATGCTTTCTAAAAAGACCAATTTTCTTTTCATGCTACTGTTCCAGTGATATCAGCACCAGAAAATGAATGTAGACTGGGGAGAAACTGCGTCCCCAAGTCCTCAAGAGCTAAATAGATTGGCCTAAGTTGAAATTTCCTTCATCTGTATCTGATGCCTGTCACGAAAATAGTCTCCCTCGGAAATTCTGGGTACACTATTTGGCAAAGAACAAGTACATCTGTGTCCAGTGAAAAAAATGACCATTCAGTTGCACCTTTTTGACTTGCATCAACGGCATGGAGTATCAGCTTCTTCTTTACTTCTACTGAGATGGTTTACATCCCACCCCTATGTGATGCATCTGCTTTATTTTGCCTTGCAACGGTATACAACTTGTTCTCTTTTGAGAATTTCAGCAATTCTTTTGACAAAAATACTGTAGGCTCATCCTTTGTGGCTGTGTGGGATAACAGTTTCTTCAGTGGAGCATTTGAAATTTTGTAGTGTCTGTGCTGTGATATGCCACAGGGTAACAATCACCAAGCCATTAATGCCTTGTTGCTGACTTAAGTGATTTTGGAATGTCATACCTGTAAAACAGAATCATATAATTCATCATATTTTCTTTGTATAAATGCATTGATAAGAGCTGACAGATCTTTGCACGTCTGAATCCAGCTAAATTTGTCCATTGACTGAAAATCAGCCATAGTATCAATTATAGTAACACATTTGTTTGGTTGTGGTATATCAGGAGGTGCAATATCAGACGTCTCTGCATTTGACATCTTTTCTAATATGTCCATTAATTTACTCTTGGCAGAGCAGCATCCCCTGAAGATGCATACCAGGGCGAGAGTTTGATACAATTCTCGCCAATAAAAGTAAGAAAGAGGGCAAAGATCATGAATATATACAATCAAGCACCACACCTGACCCAGGATACCAATTGGAAAGTGACAACGTCACAATTAGACATCACAAACGAAAGCCAAGAGGTCAGCCCTTTCCTCGCAGGTGACAACAAAGCATATATAAACAGACGTGCATGAAAGCATAACAAAACAAGACAGAAGTAACATAAATGATCCACAAAAGAAGCACCACCTTGAAAGGGTCAGTAAAAATACTTTACTGGAAGGCTTAAACTGGTTTAACCGTGCTTATCAAACTTAACTTATCAAAGCATCATCTCCTAGAACATATAAATCAAGATATAAAAAGGAGATAAAGCAAAGATAAGGACTCAACAGTAAATAAAACTGAATACAGGAGCAAATGAAATCCAAAAGATAAACCCCTGTGGGCCTGACAACAGCCAAAGAATCAGGCCCCTGCCATCTTATCAATAGATAAGTCTGTTTATCTGAACCTTCATAGAGTCTGAGGTCCGACCCACCGGTGTGCAATTAAAGAGGAAAGCAAGGTTGTCAATCGTGATTGGGTTGAACACCAAGCACGCAGTCTGGTGCAATACATTAATATTATAGCCAATTATTAAATAAATTATTCTGATAAACTGTGCTGAAAAATTATCAGAGCCAACAATCTTCTTCAATTTATAACCCTCTTTCTGCTTTTAATTCTAAAACTTTGTTTGATATTGTTACATGTACATGTACCTTTTTTAAAGAGGCAGGCCAAGTTTGAAGCAGAAACTTTTGCATTTTTGCCCAAATGTTCACCTGTTCTGTTTTGAGACGTTATTGAATGAAGGTTTCTATCTTTGAAACTTCAATAAGGCATATATCCTGTTTGATTTTCTCTAGCTTTTGTAACCAAATTCATTATATCATTTTCTTGATAGCTAAATGGATTTTTAAATCCTTCTGTGATGCTGACAAGCTTTTGAGCATTCTTTGCTTGCATTTTCAGAATAGCCTGTGACAGCTCATGGCGGCGTTTTCTTGCTGCCTCTGAATCTCTAGTCATTTCCTTGGCTTATTCTGTCAATCGTACAAGATTGGCTAAGATCAGGAAGAATTGATTTCTTGCATTTTTATTCAGTGTTATGCCAACAAGGCCTCTAGGCACTTTCATCCATCTGTTGATTTGTTCCAAAGTATGATCTGGTCCTATTACACAAAGTTTCAATTGGAAATATCGATTGTTTTTTTTTTAATATATGTGCTTAATTTTCCAAGTACCAATTTTACTATAGGAACGATAGGGAACAAAAAGGGCGATTGATCGAAAAGTATGAAGCCTTGCTTTTCCTCGTTGCAAATGTAATATTATACATGCGAGGAACCACAATAATAATAATGAGTATCAGATGGCTTCACTTTCATGGACATTGCGCTTGTCTGTAATGACAGGCACTTTCGTACATTGCATTTTCATTGTTAATATATCTGCAACTGCAAAAATAACCTCTAAGTTCTTACAAGAAACTGATTGTGACTTTGTTTGTCATTCTTTCTCATTATACATTTATCAGCATTATAATGACAATTTCAATTGAAACATTTGTCTTTGTTTAGCGACTTAATAGTCTCAGTGCTTTGATTATGCCAATAATTAGTCTAATACTATTGAGCTCACAGATGAACGCACCTATCATAGTTTTCTCTAGGATACAATAACTACTTACAAAGTTTAATATCATCCTTTTATTCGCCCAAATTTTGTTCCAAAGAATGGCACTGTCAAACTCATGATTTGCAGCACTCCAAGCGTTTACGAGACAAATGCCTAGGTTATTTCGATAAAAATGCATTAAAATGTTCACAAATGTAGTATTTGTGTACTCTGTACTGTTCTTTTGTGTCTTTTGTGCAATATCAACTTTTGACTGACATAGAACCAAAAACGAAATCTCCTATGATTACAATAATGATAAATTTTTCTCAAACTAAGCTTTTGACAGGCGCCATATTGATGACGTCATAACTGGTGTCTGCCACGATTCCAGGGCTGCCAACAACCATTTTCGTCTTCACCATACATCCCCAAAACAAAATATAATAGTCGTTTGCTTTCTTCAAAAAAATCCCACGGGACCTAAAAACACAACATAAGTCCGTGCACTATTAGGTAAAACATTTGTTTGCACAGGAATTCTGCTTTTATAATTTCAAAAGATATAGTATAAAAACTAACACCTTCCATTATAATTCCCTATTACCGCTTCAGCGCATCTCAGATACCTGGATGTCCGTAAAAGTCCCGTATGTTAATTTCACAACTGTTGTCGTCTGCATGTTAATCTGTTGATGTAGTTAGGTGGCCCGTATATTGTAAACGATAGGGGTCATATCTAATTGCATAATTTGAATTTTATTATAAATCTAAGTTTCATATTTAGACCATTTCTTCACTATTTTTTCTCAGAAAATATTAAGGCGATGCTTAGCGTTTGACGACATGTATATTTAGAAAGTCGAGATCAACCTGCACATAGCTTCTACGAGGATTTACCTCTTTATCTGCAACTGGCGATTTTGTCATCTGCTGATAATCTTTGCAAAAAGTTTGGACCCAGATCAGGACCGACGGAATGTTGTTCTGGATTTGGATCCTAACCATTCGACACTCTGATAATTATCAGGGCTCAGGGTTCACGAAATATTTTTTTTATGAAAAACTTGATGTTTTTTTTTTTAAAAAAAAAGTCAGCAGACGACAAAATCATAGTAAAATTCCAAAGCATGTGAAGAGCTAGAGTGAACGAAAAACACATTCCAGTTAATGAAGAAAATATCCGTTTATTATTCCAGAAACACACAAAAAACTATCAATGTCGAATATATTTAAACTTCTCTGCGATTCAAAAACCGAAATCTTAGCACCTCAATGGCTAATCTTGAGAAACAACTGTCAAGCTTATCATGTTTGTTTTATTTAAGGATATTCATGTGGACAATATGGCGTGGTGACTAAAATCTGCGGGTGCTTTGAATTTCGAGCTGTATTAAGACTAATGTGCTCTTTTGCTCCGAATTTCAGAAATAATCATAAGAGTTGCATAATATAGGTTATATTTTTGTTGGTGCTCGGACATTTCGGCCACGGACATTTCGGCCTAGGACGTTTCGGCCCGGACATTTCGGCCACAGACATTTCGGCCACGGAAAATGCCAAAGGTGGACGTTTCGGCCATAACCATAAATTTTGGGTTTGGGATATGTGCATGCATAAATGTGTGATGCATTTCTTAATCTTTTGAAATCAAATAGAGGATACAGTAGATTCAAAGGTGCATGATGATAGGATTATGCTATTTTACATAGAAATAGATAATTTATGGTGTATATTATACTGCAGTTAATGATATATACCAATTTAATTAACATGTACCCATTACCTGGATTAGTTAATATTTTTTGTTTTAACTTTACAACCATTTTTTGAATCTACAGTACATAACAATTGATGAATGTTTACTACTTTCATGCTGAGTCTGGATTTATCTTTTTTTTTCCATAACACTGCAGATCTAGGTCAGCCAGCTCCCTACCTGATCAGGACCCACACTGTTTTCATCTCTGCTTGTAAATACATGCAGTTAAATAACCGACACAATTTGGGAGAAATATAGTATATTAGATTATTCAGACAATTATTTCCTGAGAAATGCATTACACATTTATGCATGCACACACCCAACCCACAATTTATGGCTATGGCCGAAACGTCCACCTTTGGCATTTTCTGTGGCCGAAATGTCCGTGGCCGAAATGTCCGGGCCGAAACGTCCTAGGCCGAAATGTCCGTGGCCGAAATGTCCTACATTCATTTTTGTTACTGAATGAAATAAAAGCAAAAAATAAATAAGTCAAATATTACCTTGAAGTTAGCCAATTTTTGTCTATCCACTCTCCCATTTGTCTTCATCATAAATTTAAGCTTTTTGCACGAACATGTAGTGTAATATTTGATCTAGCAAACACGGAATATAAAATTTCCAAAATTCATTTCACAATGTCACTATTCTTGCTGATTCAATAGCACCTAATCCTCATACGATAGCCATTGGCAATAATATACATGTCAGTTATACAGGTAAGTTTACACACACACACACACACGTCTACTAATCTTTCTACTTCATAGCGAAATACAAAAACCGTGTGAGGGCTAAGCGGGTCTCGATTCGTGCATGTATCATCGTATTCTCGTGTCACTATCTGTATCATAGCAATTTGGTAGAGATGCACAGGCTTGGCTGAGCTTTCGTTGCTCGATAATGCGATAGGTTCCATAAGCTCATGTGCTGACTCATATATAGCTTGTGAGTTTTACAGTGCTTTTATAGTGCTGGTTAAAACCCAGTTTTGAGGCCCTGTCACATTACATAACATAGGTCCAGATAGGCATTTTTTTCAGCGTAGAACTGTGAATATTTTCTTATCTATAAGTCCAAACATTTGTTTTGGTGCTCAAATAAATCGTCTTCTTGAGAGGGATCTTTTGGGAAGCCACAGCTAATGTTTCCTTTTGAAATAAGAAAAATAAGTTGTGAAATCGCATGTGCGGATCCAGAGGGGGGATATGGGGTCCGCCCCCCCCCCCTGGAAAATCACAAGTTTTATGGGTTTCTATAGAAATTACCCATTGGACCCCCCCCCCCACTCCATGGAAAAAGTTGCCCTCCCCCCTTGAAAAAGTTGGACCCCCTCTGAAACGATTAAAAATAATAGTTTTCTTTGAAATAACCATTGGACACCCTCTGTAAAACTGTAAAATAAGCTGAGGACTAAAAAACAAAAAACAACGTTGTCAGAGCTATTTTCTGGCAAGTGGACCTGGACCCCCTGGCAATAATCCCTGGATCCGCGCAAGAATTGCATTATCATTTAGAGGCCTGCTCAATGTGAGTCTGCATTCCCTGATTTGATTCTTACTTACCTGTACATCCTCACAGTCTTATCAGAATGCAAGTGAGGATGACCAGTAAATACCACAATCACAGACCAATTCACCAGAGTCACAAAACAATAGCTCCCACACGACAGCAATTGCACAATTAGAGATAAGCAGCTCTGATGATTGCAAAAGTGTATAGTGCATTACAGAACAAGGACCTTATTTTGTGTCTTAGGTCTTATTTTACTTCAAATGTCGACAGAGACTCTATCAGGCTGGACACGTTGGGTCATTGCTGGTTGCATCATTGGCATTAAAAGTTCTGCTATTATAGCTCTTTTTTCATTTGTGTGAGCTGCTTGTAACCATGTTTCTGTATTATTATATTTCCACTATTCAACCACTGTCACGATGCTTTGTGTGCTTCTATTAATCTGCTTGTTCTTAGTCCAAAATCAGCCTGCGCACCAATACAGTAAATGGGTAGTGTGAGCTGACAATGGAGTGCCTACGTGTACGCAAAAAATGCGTGCGCGTACCACTCTGCGCAACCAGAAGCCACTAACTTTGATTTTCTGAAGAATAAACTGGAAATATTGTATTAACTCTTTGCCCCCCACCCCCCCCCTCCCCTGGAAATGTTATGATACTCTTTTGTCGTCTGCTGCTTTTGCTGTTGTTGTTGTTTTTTGTTTTTGTTTTCAAAATCATCTTTTTCAAAATAATTCTTTTAGGAACACCATTTGAGTGTCAAACAGATTGGATCCAGATTAGGCCCCACATATTGTCTGACCTGATCTGGGTCCAATCTGTTTGCAAAGGTTATCAGCAGATGACACTCAGAAGGTAATGAAATAATTGCGTGTCTTGGGAGCTACTTTAAGCCATGTGAATGCTCTAAACCAGGGCCTTGCTCTCTGACCCCAATCTAGAGTGCATATTCTATCAAAAAAATGCCTCAGGCTGGTATCAAAAGAGATGACAGCTGAGCTGCCACCTTTTTTTTTTATTAAACATCACTCTCATTTTTAAATACATTTTTTATCTTTATGTTCTATTCATAGTAAAAATTAATTAAACTCAATGGAATACTAGTATCAGCTCAATTTTTACTCTAGTGTGGGGATTGGCTGTATGTTGGTGGTTTGCTCGTTACTGGCCATGATTTTTGTTTTACTTCATTGTCATCCAGTAACTAAAAAGCTTTGTCCCCATGCAGAGGTCATGCTAGCTTTTCGCGACCATGGAATTATAACGACTTCCTCCAATAAGACAGAACCCAATGTAACCTATACGAATCGGCTTGTGCTTGTTCATCATAGGAATTTCTGCTCATATTATCTCGAATCAAATATTATTTGGAGAACAAAGGTATTCTTTGTATTTTCCTATGAAAGCAGTTGATTGGTAGCCCTGTTCACAGGTGTTGATATACATGTACATTACGCCTAGCCGGCTATTTTATGAGTGTTAGGTGCTATCGAATAAGCAGGATTAGTGACCTTGTGAAATAAATTTTGGAAATTTTATGAATTCGTTTTGCTGGATTGCATATCACACTACATTTTCGTGTAAAAAACTTTTATTTACGATGGAGATAAATTGGAGAGCGGGTAGGCAAACATTGGCTAACTTCAAGGTAATATTTGACTTATTTATTTCTTGTTTTTATTTCATTCAGCAACAAAAATATAAACTATATTATGTAACTCTCATGATTATTTCTGAAATTGAGAGCAAAAGAGCACACTGGTCTTGTTACAGCTTAAAAGTCAAAGCACCCGCAGATTTTAGTCACCACGCCATATTGGCCACATGAATATCCTTAATGTGAGAAAAATTCTACACAGAAAATTCCCGAGACAACAGATAAGCATTTATTAAATGCATGAAGCTAGTTTTGGGTGACCAGCCTGTTCTTTATTTGCAAACGGTCGACTGCGGGAAATTGGTGCTTAAAAGAAGATGCTATAGCAGACGTCAACTTAGTGATCATAGCAGTATCTTTTATCGCATAAAATGAATAACCTATTCTGGAGTTACGGCGATGCTCTCTCAGGTTACTGTATAATGTCAGGTACACAATTCATCGGAAAGATAAATGTGATCTACATAAACCAAAGTGTTATGCTCTGACGAGCCTGCACAAATGTGCAGACTCGAATTTAATTTACAATAACACCAACGTTGATCTTGATTGCGTACCTAATAAATTTATTGATTTTGAAAGCGATGAATAAAGGGCTTTATTGAACCGCAAATTTCACACTCTGAAGAACGGTACTATTTTTGTTAGTTATATCTCACATGCATGTGAAAAATTGGTACCAATACGCCACATATTCCGTACCAATATCTTTGCACAAAGTCAAATTTCATAAAGCATCCATGCGTGTTCCTCACGTTGATAGAATAATATATTTTACATTAGATTCCAATTCTTCACAGTTTTGTCATTGTCATCATTGACAGTTAAGTACCAGTTCGTCATATCCGTGATAATTTGGTACCAATATCTCACATGTTTGCGGAGTTGGTACCAGTTCTTCACACGTTATAGAGTTTTATACAGATTTTTTCACATGTGACGATTTGATACCATTTTTCACAGATGTGAGAATTTAGCCCCGATATGTCAGACATTAGTGGATTTGGTGCCCACATTTGTGAAAATTTGGTACCAATTTCTCACATCCAGTCTGAGAAAATCGTACCAGTTATTCACACAATAAAAACTTTAAAATGTGAAATTCGAGCACAAATTTTACGCCCGAAAACCATCGATACTGACCATTCGTAAATTTCACATTTGCTAAAAGTAACACAATGGTACCAATTCTTCACATTGTGTGAAATTGACGAACTTTTAAATTTGCGGTCCACGAAAGTTTTGCATATGCGAATATTGTATTTACGTCAGTGACCAGTCCGTTAATACTATAGTGTTTCCAGAGTATTAGTGACCCCCGTTTTTTTTAAAACAGCTTTAAATTAAACCTAGAAGAACGGCACTTAGCATGTGGATTTAAATGCACACCGCGTAACTAAAACTTATTTTTGGGAGACGCCCTTATTTGTAAATGAAGCCCAAATCCCCTGTACAAAAGAATAACTTAGTTGTTTTTTCTTATGAATATACCCATGTGTATCCCTATAGATACACGTGGTATATTTGCATTGCTATGATGATATATACTAGCCTACATGAATATCTATATCCGCTGATTCAACGAAAATCTATTCCGCAAACATAACTCGTCATCACGTTGACACACACACGCACGCACACACGCAATTGTAAAAGTCTATATGGGTCCTAGACCGTGCCATATTATAGCAGGCAAATATATGGCTTAAGCATGAAACCTGCATGTACATATAGCACCTTCCATTTCATTTCATCGACTCTTTTTGCCTACGAGGTAATTTGCCATGGTATTGTCGTCTGTTGATATTTTTTTTCAAAATCAGTTTTGTTGTTTTTGTTGTTGTTTTTTCTAATATTTTTTTTGGTAATATCAGTAGATTGTCAAGCAGTTTGGATCCAGATCATGCCTGTCGGGTCTGATCTGGGTCTAAATTGTTTGCAAAGGTCATCAGCAGACGACACTAGTAAGTCAAGGATTTATGACGACAATTCAAGCAAATTAGAGAGTTGACGAGAAATAGCGAAATGGGGATATTCATTAAACTTTAAGAGCATCAAATATTTGCCTGCTTAAGATATTTCGCTGATAAACTTTGTCAACAGCCGAAGCCAAGTTCAGGCTAAAATGTAGGGCATTATCCGGATCCATACTGTTTGAAAACCTACTTGTACTCCTGAAAGACATAGTTTTAGAAAATAATTATCAGCAGAGGACAACAACAACCCAGCATTTAAGGTTTAGACAATACTATTACTTGAACCGCTTTTTAACACAGGCCATTTCAATGCATCGGTTTTAGGTGTACAGTGAAGTTAATAAGTATGTATAAGCAGTGAATCATAGCCTAATGCGCGAAGATTAGTCCAGTTAAGCAATTTTAGCGTGAAGCTGCGACTGTCTTCATCAGTTTAAACACGTGTTTTGGGTGCTTAAAAGAACCGTATCATCGAGACGTTTGAGTACACACCAAATATTTTTTGCAAATATGTTTTGGTTGAGAAATAGGAAAATAATTTTCTGTTACGCACTCTTATCTTTAGGACTGACGAATTACCTCCACTGACCCGTATAAGCCATGTTTTATTTATATCGTAAGGTTCACTTGGGGACTAATTCAAAGAGGAGCGGCAAAAACACACCAAAATTCCATCTCATCCCAGCCTATACAAAAACACACATTTATGTGGAAAAAATTAATTCAATTACGCGGTCTATATCTAAATTCATTTCTCTAATTTATTTTTCAATTAAAATCACCATTAACGAATAATTAGAAAAAAACGGGGGTCACCTAAGTTCTGGAAAACACATTAGGTCCGATATTAATAGACAAGCATGTTGTATAAAATTTACTAAACTGTAATAATTGCAATGTTTCTTCAACGTATTGACTCGCAACATGCCAGGACAAACAAGCAACGGGCATTATTTTATCGGAGTGGCTGCTGCCAGTTAACTGGTAGCAGCGATTTTACGTTAAAATGGCTGCTGCCAGTTGACTGGTAGCAGCGATTTTAACGTAAAATGGCTGCTGCCAGTTAACTGGTTATAGCCATTTTAACGTGAAATCGCTGCTGCCAGTTCGCTTCAGTATTTTTATTGTAGTGTGTATAAAAAGTTATGAACTAAAAATATCAAAACATTCATTAAAGAGAAAACGGGCAAATCAATTCAAACAAAAGATATCAATAACATCAAACTTCAAGCAGTAAAGGAAAAAGATGGTGGTTTAAGTAAGGGCGATATTTTACGAAACATGCTAAAGGAATTAACAGTAAAACGACAGGCAACTACACTTGTTGAGGTAGATGATAGCAAAAATGTAGATTTGGTTTATATTCAAACAGGTGAAATGAGAGAACAATACAACAAATACCCAGAAATTCTTTTTGTAGATACCACATATAATGTAAATATAGAGGCATACCCTCTCCTTACGATGATGGTTGAAGATGGGGATGGGCGGGGTAAGCCAGTTGCCTATTGCTTTCAAAGATCAGAAACAAAAGTAAACTTGGAAAAAATTCTTGACTACTTCTGTAGAACAAACGATACATCCAAAACCAAGATAGTAATGGTTGATAAGGATTTAACTGAAATAAGTGTTTTTTAAAAATCCAATTTTACCTAGTGCAACTATATTACTGTGTAAATTTCACGTAATGAAATATTTTAAGAAGAACATAAGTGATTTAAACTGTCTAAAAGATGAAAAGCATGAGTTAGCTATGGTACAGAAACTGATAAGCAGTCAAAATGAAGAAGACTATAACAAGTATCATTCAGAACTGACACAATTTAATGACGAATTCATAACATACTTTGATAAAAATTGGCATCCGTGTAAAGAGCAATGGGTCATGTACTTCAGATCGAGTCTCAGAACTCATGGAAACAATACAAACAATAAGCTAGAATGCCATAATCTAAAGCTGAAAAAGTACTTAAACAGGAACATGAGACTTCCAGAAGCAGTGGAGCAGCTATCAAATTTTATTGATGACACATATGCAAAAAGTTCGTTAATCGGTACGAAAATTTAAAAATTAGAATTGACCATAGGAACAATGATGAAGATCTGATCCGATACTCATTGTCTCTGTTTTTCAAATTTTGGTCTGAAGGTAAAACGCTGCTCTTTTTGAAAAAAAACTTATGAGTACGGAGACGTTCACGTAAAGCAGGATGCACAGGACGATCGTAGTCAAATATGTTTAAATTATGTCACAAAAGGGCCTAATGTATTTGCTAACATTAGTCGTTAATTTTATGGGAGAGGCTATTTACAGTTGACTGTCAATAGCCAAAAACGTTAAAATGGCTATTTACAGATGACTGTCAATAGCCAAAAAACGTTAAAATGGCTATTTACAGTTAGCTGTCAATAGCCAAAAAACGTTAAAGTGGCTATTTACAGTCAACCGTCATTAGCAAAAAAAAAACATTGAAATGGCTATTGACAGTCAACTGTAAATAGCCATTTTAACGTTTTTTGGCTATTTACAGATAAATCAGATATTTTCATTGATGTTGACTTTATATTCGAACATTTGGTGGACAATTTTAAGTACAGATGAATTTAAAGTCAAATAAATGTGTTTCTTCCATAATTAGTGCATGCCGTAAATCGTATTTGAGCCTGGCATGTGATTTTTGGGTATTTGACGTATGCAAAAAGTTAAGAAACACGCAGGCTTGTGCATCTACACAGACGCTCCATTGGCATCGCTGTTCGTACGCATAATTAGAAAATGATTCATATAAGGGCCAAACATCTAAAAAATGTACAAGTATGGATTTGCAGTCAGGTAAAAAGGCAATTATTCTATGATTGTGACATCTTCTGATCAAGATTATAGAGCTCAAACTTCTTACGTGTAACATATATTCCAAGGTTTCCTGATCAGACACCACATTCTGCGAAATCTGATTTGGATCTCGACTGTTTGTCTATATCCCATGGATGTATATATAGCTACTTTGACTTGTTTATAGCACAAGTTGTTTTGTTCCTCGGAGTTACACGTACATGTACGAGGTCTGATTATGTCTGAAATGAGCAACGCATTTGAACATTTTATTGTTTTATTAATGAAATCCGATTCACATTTTCTAAATAAAGGCGATTCATGTATATCAACTAACAGTACATGTATGTACATTTTAACCATTGTGCCAATTATATAGCTCAGTTAATTCACCGCCTGGAAATTTAACACCGAAATAGCTCTCAGAGTTTCTCTTATCAGTTTCTAGTCATATGCCGTGGTTACTTAAGAGAAACATCGCAGTGATACGATTCATTTAAGTAACCACAGCATTGTCTTCTCGCCGAAACCATTAAAGACATATGCGGCTATTTCCAATGCGCACCTTTTCCGCGTCTGCAAACGGGGAAAGTTGTCTGGGTCCTGTCTTTCGACCCTTAACGGATTCGGATCAATACAGCTTCCGATATTCTTATGTCATATCGGTGTTCCGACATTTTCTTCACAAATAACTAATTAAAGTGTGTTCGAAATATCTATTGACATCTTTTCAGAACTGATCGTCTCAGCACTAAAGACAGATAAATGTAGCTCAGTCGAAATCAAACGACGTACACAATAACCCTGGTTACGAATACGATAGTGGCCGAGTCTATACTATTTGTATGGATATTTAGAGCGGCGCACGACCTGACCTCGTGGCCTAGTGGTTAGCGCGCCTGGCTACAAAGCCAGAGAACCAGGATCGATTCCCAGATGCGCACATATTTTCAGTGTGTTTTTTTCTTTCTTTTTTAACATTTTAATGCTAAATTACTTCATATACTAGTAAAATGGCATCATCAAAACGACCGAAATGGTCATCCCCGAACTTTTTATATTGAATTACGCATGAAACCTATGGGGGTGGGGTTAAATTTGGCCCTCTAGAAAGAGAATTAGTTCGGTGACCCCAGATTTTTATTCTTTTTTCTGAAAGGTATTATAATAGTCCATGAATTAAAAATAAATTTTCAAGATTTTCAATGTCAGATTTTTTAATACATGATTTATTCTAAAAACAAATTCCATTTTTCGACGAATTGCCAAAATATATCATGCAGTATCTTGTCACAGCATGGGGTAACAAGTAAACATTTTCTTAAAAGTTTGAGGTCATGGGCAGTAATTTAAGTTAAAAGAAAGAAGCTGGGTGAAGATTACAACCGTTTTAGCTCGATAATTAGGACTAGTATTATTATTTTATATTTCTAGAAAATTGGTCAAATGCTGTAAACTTCAATATGAGATTCTGAAAAAATAAGCACGGTGACATATCCTTTTTATTTCATAAATGGATAGCCCATGCATAAAACAAACTGTATGCAAAGTATTTAAAATATTTCAACGTGGGAAGTATTTAGTAGCATATGTCCTTAAGCTTTAGTGAGAAACCGGATTTTGTTGCATGCAGTCTCTTCTAGTGATAAGGTTTTCAAAACTATTGGACCTAGCTCTGCTATGATGAAATGGTGGTCCTTATCTCGATCTACACTGCTAAATACTCCGATAGTATGCCTGTATTTTTCGACTCATAATCACACGCTGGATAGGAGGCAATCGAAAACTCTAATACTGTCGAGGAACGTAGATAAAATTGTTAGAAACAGTTTTCGATTGCTATTATCGTCTGACTGGCGACAAATAGCAATCGAAAACACTGTTTCTATCGACTTTTGATCCCCGTTCGTCGATTGTTCAGAGCGTTTTTGATAGCCGCCTACGCGGTGTAATTTGCATGAAATCTTATTTTAAAACTCTACTCTCTTTATAGTAAGTTGTTTTCAATTAAAACCATAAAGACCAGTGTTTTGTGATGATTATGATAAGACAACAAGCCCCAGGGTTTATTTTCACACCTAACCATCGCATATCACCGCGTCTTTCCTGTAAACAGCCGAAGTCTATCGACTGTCACCAGCTTGAGACGGGTGAGGTGTACGAATATTCTACCTGTTAGAAAATTTCATTGTTGGACATGGCGAAACTATGGCAGGAAACTCACTCCGCATTTTCCATCTTTCAAGATTATTTTCCATCTTCCACCTTTAAAACTTATAGCTCATTCAGATAATGTAAAGCATTAGAAACACCCATGGATGTTGCATTAATAAGGTTTTCAAATTTAATACCAGGTAGTGCGCACGTCAGCATCCAGACTACCTGCTTGTGTCAGTTTTGATAACCTATGCAAACAGTTTGTGCCTCTGGATCAAACTTTTTGCCACAATGTGTTGAAGGCACCTCGATAGTACTTATAATCAGATGTTCCCAAGGACTTTTTTTGGAGGGGGTGGGGGGGGGGGCGAGATATTGAGAGCAATCAATGGCCAGGATCATCGGACATCGATGGCCAAGATCAGTGCGAGCATATGCTCAATCTGGTCACGGTCATTGCGATCTTCTGAATGCATAGGGAAACAATGTTCAAGGCATCAACAATACGTCGTCGAAAATCATAAAAATACAAAACAATGAGTTTTCGGACACTCAGACCGCGCAAGTGCCTCATTAAAGTCTCCTCTCCTGAATAAAGGTTGTCACACCTCTTAATCACGCGTCAAGCACCACGGGAGTTTTATTGCCTCCCGGTGAAGTACACTAATCCTGTTTATTGGGACAGATTAAGCTTTTGGGTGATACTTAAGTGAAAACAAAAATAGATTATATGAAAAGATTCTATTCCACTAATAAAAACTTCCTATATCACCTCCACCGCAACCCCAACCCCCCACCCCCCCCACCCCCCCCCCCCCAAAAAAAAAAAATGAAAGTATCCATTTATCTCGAAATTACAAAAAAAAAGTCTCAAAAAATGTGCAAAATATGAAACCTGTGCATATTGCACAGGTTTCATTTCATATTTTGCACATTTTTGCACAGGTTTTATATTTTGCACATTTTTCGAGACTAAATGTTTTGAGCAAAGGCCTTTTGGTGTAAACCTTTTACAAAATATAAATAAATCTCAACAGGCCGAAAAGAAAATTAATAATGATAGAAGAAAAGAAAAAAATGAATGGCTGTCTCAATGAAGAGCATGTTAAATATATCACATGGATCCTCTCTGCGAGACATCCATACTTTGTATAAGGGAGTTGAGAAGGTTCTGACGAGTCATCGCATATGCCGACACGCCCTCGCTTTCCAGGCTCGAAAATGCGTGAGGTATAAAAAACCAAATCCCTGTACTGGCCCTCGTACATAATTTTGCGGACTGGAACTAATTGCCAAACCCTTAGCTGTCTCATGACAACTTGCATGTACACAACATCAACAGGAAGTATAGATCAGAATCAGACAACTCCTATAGGAATTAACTGTTATTATCAGATCATGACTCACTCTTGTTTGATATATAATTAGTCAAAAGCAAACTATTTAATTAGTCAAAAGAACGGTTACGATCATGAGTTTGACGAATAATTGAGTACACGGTAGACCCAGATGAGATGTCTATTAAAGTAAAGTATTATTAGATGCCAACACGGAGCCTATTTTGGATCCGTGATGCCAAATAGTTTCAATCCAGATCTGGGTGGATATTTTTTAAACAAAAAAATTGTGAGAAAAGTTTCCAAGTCTTAAAATCACCAACAAAGACAAGGCTGCTCGTGTCACTCAGGAATTCTTCTTACTTTGCACTTAAAGTCATATCAAAATAGTGCTAGAAAACTCAAGATTAACTGCTTACCACATCTTTGCAATTAGTATGTTTAATGTCTTGATTCTCTTTTTCCGCTAACGGAGCAGGAAGCCGCACTATCATGAAAACAAATGCTTCAATAAAAGCCAAAAAAGGGTTTCAGCTAAATAAAGGGATAAGTGAATAAATTTGATATAACAAATAATTTCCCCCTGTATCCCAAATAAATAACGACACTGACTGTCATTAACCAAAAAACGTTAAAATGGCTATTGACAGTCAACTGTAAATAACCAAAAAACGTTAAAATGGCTATTGACAGTCAACTGTAAATAGCCATTTTAACGTTTTTTGGCTATTTACAGTTGACTGTAAATAGCCATTTTCACGTTTTTTGGCTATTTACAGTTGACTGTAAATAGCCACTTCGTAATTTTATTGTTGCTTTCTATACAATGTTTGTACGATATATATATGTTCTTCAAAAGCAAAATAAAATT
Source organism: Loripinus fragilis (assembly GCA_964019695.1). Lineage (NCBI taxonomy): Eukaryota > Metazoa > Mollusca > Bivalvia > Lucinida > Lucinidae > Loripinus > Loripinus fragilis. The sequence goes on from OZ026525.1 coordinate 39,771,334, forward strand.
AATAAAACTTAAAATCCCATTTTGTTTCCAAACCCTCTGTGAATAATTACATGCGCGGATCCAATGGGGGAACTGCGGATCCGGACCTCAGACCCTCGATTTTAAATTGTGCAACTTTGTCTGAAACCACCCTGGTCTCCAACTAGACACCCTCTTCCCTCCTGAGACACATTTCTGGATCCAGGTTTACATTATTGCATGTATAAACACTGGTTTGCACCATGCTTCACCGACTCAAACCTTCTTGTCAAAATAAAAATAAAAATTTAACTGGAAGCAGCGAATTTACGTTAAAATCGCTGCTACCAGTTAACTGGCAGCAGACCTTGCCTTATTTTATATTGCAGGACTTTTGATGATAAGGTTCAACAAAAACACAGGTACATGCGAAATGGTACATGCGTTTAAACGAGAACAAATTGTCATGGCCGATAATGTAATGCCATACTCGACCGAAAACGTGGTCCGGTGATCGTCGGCCAGTCGACGACAGCCTTGCTGAAGGGATGTTGAACTAACGCCGCATCTACATCGGCATCCCCACCGAGATAAGCATACCGTGAGCCCGATGTAATAGTGCCATCTGGGTAGCATGACAGTAGATTTCCTTTCAAGATTTCAAGATAAAACTCCTCTGGACAACGCATTCAACTGAGGAAAGTTGCAAACAAGAAAAAAATTAATTTTGTCACCTGCATTCACAATTATATTTTTTCTCGCGGTAGTGTTGTTAGATATGAACTCGAAGTAAGATTTTATACCTACAAAACTTTTTGGCGATAATCAAGGGTGTACTTTTTCTTCGATAATGGAGACAAAATTATGGCGATAATAGAGGGTGGATTCTTCGTGGATTCTGGCGATAATAAAAGTAACGCTATTGTACAACAAGAATCGAAGAATACTACGTGAATTCGGTTGGAGTATGGCAAAAATCCGTCGAAGTATTGTCAAACTTTTCATACGGGTAAGCCTATGTTAAACAAGTGACCACCGGGCGGATCCATATTTTGCCCCAGAGGCATAATTTTAACAATTTGGTTTGAAGTCCACTAGGTGATGTTACTTGCCATATATCAAGTCTTTAGGCCTTGTGGTTTCAGACAAGAAGATTTTTAAAGTTTTCATCTCGAAAATCTATTTTTAGCCTCTATGACCTAGATATGCAACGGGCCTAAACCATTTAAACATGTACAGTTATTTAAAGAGGATCATTTCTGCCAAGTTTGGTCAAAATTCAAGTTTAGGAGGAGATATCATTTGAGTCAATTGTTAACTGACGACGATTATGGACGACGGAGGAAGACCGATCACAAAAGCTCACCTTGTAACTACGTGACAGGTGAGCTAAAAAATAAAGAGGCCCCTGATTAGTGAACATCTGTTGATGGGAACTACTACTAAAATCCTACAAAGTCTTGGCAACTACCACGTTAGCATTTTAACTACCACGATGCGCTGGCAACTAACACACAGGACGAACGGTCCATGAATCCTTTCCGAGTAATAGCTCAGATATGTTTTTCGGTTTAGGAACATTTATTGAGGGTCTTTTTATCATTTTCATCGTCAAATGATATCATATTCCATTTAATTTGACAGATATAGGCTAAAATCCTTCGAACTGGCACTGTACTTTTGAGAAAGTTGGACCGATGGTCAGTAGGGAAACACACATCTAAAGAAACAAAGTAACTTTTCATACAAAATTTTGGGCTAGATGGGACGCTAAACATATTTACACGGAACCACATTGCCCAATTTTACCACAAGTCGTTCTAAATAGTAAAAATAAAACGAAAATGAACCTTTGATTATCGAATTTTCGGCCTGGAAACTACCACGACGTATCCCGGATGTGGCTTGGGAACAAAATTACGTTAACACAATTTCGTGGTAGTTCCTTGGTTTACCACCCGTGCAAAATAAACTATCTAATGACACTCCAGTATTATACTTAGTAGCCTTGACTATTACACACACCATATATCACCACATACCATACCCCCTAAAATGACTAAGTTATCTTCAAAGCTGAATTTAACTAAGTTATTTTATATATCACCACAGCAGGACCTTTAATACCTCTCAAATAAACTGAGTTATTTCCCAACAGCCCAGGAAACTATCATAATCACAAGCCAACCAGTGAATAAGACCAGGAAACTATCACAGTCATATACCCAACCAAAATAGCCCTAAAATACACTAAGTTATTCTCAATAGTCCATGAAACTATCACAAGCATTGATCAGCCAGAATAACTCTCAAATAGACTCAGTTATTCTCAATAGCCCACGAAACTATCACAATCACAAGCCCACTAGTGGATATGACAAGAAAACTATTACAATCACAGGCCTAACCAAAAATACCCCTAAAATAAACTAAGTTATTCCCCAATAGCCCAGGAAACTATCACAATTATAGGCCTAGCCAGAACAGTCCTCAAAAGTAAACTAAGTTATTCACAGCTAGTCACTCAAGCCTACGAGGATAGTCATCTCTGGCACCCGCGATTTTATCCTGAAAAAAAAAACTAAGTTATTTTCAGGCTTAAAAAATCGCGGGTGCCAGAGTGGCATCCATTACTACTGCCAGTCTATAGTCATATTTATTGACCGATGGAATAGTTCAGTGACTCATGACAAAGCAAAAAATAGACATTTACTCCGTATGTATTGTGCAATTTTATTAACCTGACACAGGTGCATAATTTCACGGTTAGTGCACAAGATATTTTTACCTTCCGTCGACTTTCGGTATTTACCGTAAGTTTAACAGGAATTTTGCAACTATTAATGCAGATAATGAAATGTTTTGTACCGTCCGACTGACTAGTCAAGTGGTTATGATACAGAGTTTACAACCAAAAGGTCATGAGTTCGAGTCCACGTGTGTTCTTTTTTTACCTTTATTCGATTCGTTTAATTTCATTTATTATAGATGTACCACGACCTTTGAGGAATGAAACTTTGGATCATTCTATTTCAAAAGGTTGATGCGTAAGGCGTAAAATGAGTCAGTCTGTCCAAAACATCTTCAGAGATTCACGTGAAAATAGTGTTCCGTATTATAGCCAAAACATACGGTTGAAAATTATTCACTTTACATGTTGTTTGATCTTAAGTTCAGTGGGAAAACGTCTGAAGAAAAGTATGTAGCAAGTCTTGGCATTAAGGCAAAAAAGATATTTTTTTAAATATCTGCGATTACTTTAAAAAATATGTCAAAAGCACAGAGATCCAATTTCACATATTGAGCATACGGTAAGCGTTCTCGGTTCGAAACAAAAATAACAATAACAAATGCAAGTTTAGATAAACAAATAACTTTGAATCCTGACTTTATTTACAAAATTGAAAATACGGATCTAGAAATAGGGGTTTCAGGCGTTTAATTACGTATGCATTGTACTATTCTATTTTGAAGCACGTAGATGTTCCAGACAGACTGGCTAGGTGTATGCGTTACGCATCCACCTTTTGAATATAATGATCCAAAGGACATTACTCAGAGGTCGTGGTACATTTATAATTAATGAAGTTAAACGAATCGAATAAGGGTAAAAATACAAAACTAAACAAACAAAAAAAAAATAAATAAAACAAGAACATACGTGGACTCGAACTCACGACCTTTTTTTTGTAAACTATGTAGCATAAGCATTTGACTAGTCAGTAGGACAGTGCCAAACGTTTCATTATCCCATCAGTACTTGCGAAATTCCTATAAATCTTACGGTAAATTCCGAAAGTCGACGGAAGGTAAAACTAGCTTGTGCACTAACCGTGAAATTATGCACCTGTGTCAGGTTAATAAAATCGAACAATAGACGGTTGGGTAATATGTATGCATTTTCAATACAAATTTTCATAATATACAGTTATTTCATGCCTGTGGCCTTCGACCTCGTGCAATAGTGCATCAGGTCGTCCACGGTACCTTGGGGTAATAGTTTTGACTATACTACAAACAGGCATGAAATAACTGTTTTATTACCCAACTCATTTTATGAAATACTTAGCAGCGTTTCTTGCATGAAGTTGCTGTAGACGATGCGGTTTTGTTGCAAAACGAAAAATTTCACCAAATCTGCTCAATTTTGGTCTCAAAATGTTCCGCTCGTTCTACTAAGAAAACGAGTACACACACTTTATGTTTCTGACCATAAACAACGAAGTTATTGGAGCTTAAAGTTGCCAATCCATGCCTTATTTTCACCATTGTTGCATAACGTCTCCTTTCATAAACGAACCGTACGGCGTACGCGCATCGTTGTCGCGCATGCTAATAAGCGCCTGTGTGTTTTTATAGGGAAGCAGGAAACCAGAACCATGGTATAGTGTCAGTCTATAGTCATATTTATGGACCGGTGGAATAGTTCAGTGACTCATGACATAGTATACAGTTATTTCATGCCTGTTTGTAGTATAGTCAAAACTATTACCCCGAGGTGCCGAGGACGACCTGATGCACTATTGCACGAGGCCGAAGGCCGAGTGCAATAGTGCATCAGATCGTCCACGGTACCGAGGGGTAATAGCAACCAACCAACGAGTTGTTGCCGCGCAGCGGCAACAACGAGGGTTGGTTGCTGTTACGATTAGAGGCTCTGTTCTGTTCTATTCATCTGCTATATGAAGGCCTGATTTCCGTTCTGTCAAAACGGAGTTCCGGTAACTATACGGAGTCGATTCGATCGAACTAAGAACCTTATTCTACCTTTGAAAAATGTGCTGTGATCATCATTGACATTAAAAAAATAAAAAAAGTAAAAGTGAATCGCGAAGATGCCAGTTTTGTTGATATTTAACTTGTATTTTAACCATAAGACTGAGGGATTTTTTCGATCACCAGGAGCTTGATTGTTAACGATAGCTCTTTCAAGCAAGCGGCTGTGTGATCCCCATGACGTGACGTCACAATTCTTATAACGTTACGTCACGACGTGATAACGACTTGAGCCAAACGCCAACTGCCACGTGCATCGTTGCGCCTTTGAAAAAAGACGACCACAAACGACATAAGATTTCCAACAATGTGATAGGTGCGACCATCAAAGACTCAGATCAGCCTGCGCATACACGCAGTCTGATCAGAGTATTTACTAGTCGCTTTAATTTTTCTATGTGTGTTATGCTTCTGTCTGAACATAACTTGGAGTTTCTAAGCTTAAAAGGAGGCTGCACAGGCTCGTCTGAGTCTACACTTGTCAAAATGACACATTGTTGGAAATCACATGTCGCTGCTCAAATTAAAATCCTTATGGCATCCAATAGGAACTTCCGTTTAAGAGTCCCAGCGCCTTTACAATAGCGTGCAGGACTATTTTATTTCCTTATACTCAGAGCAACGACAACTGAGCCGCGACATGGGATTTCCAACAATGTGGTATGTGCGACCAGCAAAGCCTCAGATCAGCATGCGCATACGCGCAGTCTGATCAGAGCCTTTGCAGGTCGCTTGATTATTCTTTGGGTGTTAAGCTACTGGCTGAACATCATTCGGAGTTTCTAACCTTAAAGGGAGGCTGCACAGGCTCGTCCGAGTCTACACTTGTCAAAATGCCACATTGTTGGAAATCACGTGTCATGGCTCAATTTACTGAAACACTTTTGTCACTTTTCATAAGGTGTTCTGTGCCAGGTGTGGTACTAATGATATTTGCCTGCTTCCTTACTTTTTATACTCACACGAGTACCGCCTTACAAGAAATACCGTATGCTGGGCTATTCTCTCAGATCAAACAGTGGTTGGTTGCCCATTAGGTGTGCCTATTTCATATTAGTTTGACTATACTACAAACAGGCATGAAATAACTGTTTTATTACCCAACCCATTTGATGAGATACTAAACAGCGTTCCTTGAATGCAGTTGCTGTAGACGATGCGATTTTGTTGCAAAGCGAAAGATTTCACCAAATCTGCTTAATTTTGGTCTCAAAATGTTCCGCTCGTTCTAACTAAGAAAACGAGTACCCACACTTTATGTTTCTGACCATAAACAACGAAGTTATTGGAGTTTAAAGTTGCCAATCCATGCCTTATTTTCACCATTGCTGCATAACGTCTCCTTTCATAAACGAACCGTACGCGCATCGTTGTTGCGCATGCTAATAAGCGCCAGCGCCTGTGTGTTTTAATAGGGAAACGGGAAACCAGAGCCATGGTATAGTGCCAGTCTATAGTCATATTTATGGACCGGTGGAATAGTTCAGTGACTCAACACTCAACACTTTGGCCACACACCAGACAATCTTTTATGATAATTAACTGGTGGTGAACTGGAAGCTTTACTGTGCTGCCAGCCAAGAGTGACAGTGCCTTCATGTTTTGTTTACAATGTTGTTAGGGACTTATAATCGATAGATCACTTGTGTATTAATCCTATCCTCAGGATAGGATTAATACACAAGTGATCTATCATTTCGTGTTAGCTCAAGTGAAGTGCACACGTTAGCGTTTTACTAAGCAATTGTAAACAAAGTATAACGTCACTGTCACTCTTGGTTGGCACGACAGTAGCACATCGCGACTCTCACTTGCAAATTAAAGCGGACTTTCCTATTTTCAATAATCTGAAAGTTCGTTTCGCAATAAAAAGCAAGTTTTTGATCGGCTTGGTTTTATCTATTTTCCATTATCTTCCGATAGGGACCATTTTTCAAATACTGTAGATGGACATTGAGCGTTGACGTTGTTATGGATCAACGTTTACAATAGGAGTTGTCAGTCAGCGTGCAAAAGTCATATGGTCTATGCTGATTGGATTGTCAAATACAATGTATACAACGAGACAGAAAAGCAACGCCAACCTGTGTGTAAAATGAATTATGTTGTATGTGCAACATGTCAGTGTTCCGAAAGATCTGGATTATGTGATGTCAAATATCACGTATACAAAGTCCGCAGACTAATCGTAGCATGTATCCATTAAAATTGTTGCATACATCATTTTTATTGTATTGCGGCCTTCAAAACGTCATTTGCATTTTGACTTTAGTTTAAAATTTGAAATAAATATGAAGGATGGTGTTTTGTTTGAACCGTCCGCTTGAAATTTAATAAAGAAATTGCAAAACTGTAGATTGCAAAAGCCTTGATTGGCGTTGTAAGTGTTAAGATTCAAACGGTCTTTGAACTCCATATAAAATGACTTTTGTCAATGACATTATTATCTATTTCTAGAAAGAAATAACTTTTTGCATGCTGGGTAAGTTTGCATATTTTTTGTACATTTACATTTTATAAAACGATTTCAAAACTTTATTTCAAGAACACCACCAAAGCATCTGACAAGGTATCCAGATCAGGACTGGCGTTTCGTTGGGTCTGACCTTGATTCTAACTGTTTTCAAAGGTTATGAGCTGACATTAGCAGGCAAACAGTTCAATTAGACAAAAGCATCTGTGTGTCGAAATTTGGACAAAAGATATATTATGTCATCGAGTGCCACATTTCACTACAAACCAATTTATACCAAGCTTGCACATGCTATATAACACACTGGTAAATGTTTACGTCGAATTGGTGGTATTTACGCGCATTGCCGGTACTTCATAGACCGGAAGTGGTAGATATTGGTGTTAATACTATATAGAAAAACATGTCATATGCCTAAAGGACTATAGAATTAGACCATTTTTAAGGATTCGGCATGCACATGGCGATTTATGTCAGCATTGAGGAATAGATTCGAGTACCGATCTGGATGATCGGTACTCGAATCTATTCCTAAATGCTTACATAAATCGCCATGCACATACCGAATACTTAAAAATGGTCTAATTCTATAGTCCTTTAGGCATATGGCATGTTTTTCTATATAGTATTAACACCAATATCTACCACTTCCGGTCTATGAAGTACCGGCAATACGCGTAAATACCACCAATTCGACGTAAACATTTACCAGTGTGTTATATAGCATGTCGAATAGACCCAATGTCAGTATATTGCATGTAGATAGTTAAACTAAGACTGATCTGCTTCGAACTTTCAATTACAGTTTAATTTGTTGTGTCAAACTTCACATGCCAAACGTAAAGCTCTATCTTTGGAACACGGCAGCACAATGAAACGTTTCACTTTACACACTGGTAGGTGTTGCTATGCTTTGTGGTATTTACTTGACACTCCAATCAGCATATTGACCACGTGCCTTTGTGATGAGCTGTTGATAATCGTATTGCTCGCGTTGGTAAATCGAATTGTCAATGATCATATTCCATCACCAAATTAGCAATACTGGCCCATATTGTTTGAGCATTGTGGGTACATGTGAAAAACTTGTTTAACAAAAGTCATGTGATTCGCCAGATTGATTGATTGAATCTTGTTATCAATCTGCGTCATCACGTGTCACTGAAACGTTGACGTCACTTGCACAATATCAAAAAGAAACGTGATACATGCGTAATTTATGCATAATTGGTCATTTGTGTATGCCCTTAGCCTCTTCCAACCAAATTGAAGGAAAATAATTGAAACTTCAAGAAGGCTTAAGATGCTGAATTTTATTGCTAGAATAGTAATCAGGGTGGTTGTGGTATGCTGTCATCTTTATAGGGGTGGGTGCTAATTCGAGCATATAGATCTGTCAAAACTGTTCGTTCAATGGTGCATATGCAATCGTGAAAGAAGTCTGGGACACATATCTGATGAGTCAGGAATCAAAACTCAAGCGAGTTAACCTGCAGTCGAATAATTGTCCTTCAAAATCGATCACCCCTGTCTTAAAACAGATACTCTTTCAATATCTTAAGATAAATTTACAACCATGACTTTTCAAGGGCACGCTAAATGATGGTCAGACTATGATATGCAACAACAATTATTTGACTGACGTTTTCAGTATTTGAAAAATAAACGATTTAATCAAGAAGATTCGTTTTCAAAGTCCTCAAATATACGTAAGTAATAAGCTGTGACAATGACTAAACATATGTTCCAAAGGTCTATGTCAACCTTTTATCTTTCAGTTAGTCAATCATTGCATTCCCATCAGAAACGCCCTTTTACGTGTACTCAAAATTCATAAATATATTGAATTTTCAAGTATTGTGGAAGCCAATGTCACTATACTTACTAGATATGCCTCGAGGTTATAAAACTGGAGTTCATTCTCAGACTCAAAATAAAGCTCAATGATTGGCTGCTTGCGGACACGTGTCCGCAACCAGCCAATCACTGCGCTTTATTTTGTGTCTGAGACTGTACTCAGGTTTTATAACCTCGATGCCATGGTTTACCTAACGAGATAAGTAACTTAGGTCAAGGGTGACTTCTGACCTTTCCGCTGAGGTCACTCACTGCATTCCAATCAGTATCAAGCTACTTAAATTCTGGTAAGATGGCTTGTAAAGAAACTATATCTTGCATGATTTGATGTAGGTGGTAAATAATTTACACACTGATCGCCTAAGGCGTGTAGATGTTAAAATTCTCTGAGACTGCTGATAAGTCCTTTCGTTCAAAGGTCAAGGTCAGAAATACTTCGAAGCTGTCTGTGTAATAGTTATACCATGGGTTGTCCGTCTGTACGTGGAGATAATCCACGACCTTAAGTGAGTGGATTATCCTAGGCACTTGTGGACATTCATGGTTTAACTTTTTTATATCACCTATTTCAGTGTAGACCTTGCACATCACAAGATATTTCGTGCTTAAGTTGGTAAGGGTGGTATTATCTTACGTGCAGATGGACAATCATGGTATAACTACTTTATACCATCTACATCAGTGTAGACCTTGTACATCACAAGATATTTTGTGCTAAAGTTAGTAAGGGTGGTATAAATGGTTTGTATCGCCACTAGTGTAAGATTTAAGAGACTCTTATTGCAGACACGTGTAAATGACAACAAAGGTTTAAGATTGCTGGTATAATCTTTAAGACAAAGGTCAAGGTCAAACCAATATATCGTGAGATTTTTAATGTAAGCTCACCCATCGATTGACCCCATTTCTAGTTATTGGTTTATTATAGTGAAACCAGATCGTCTACAGGATACAGATAAAGTAAGTCTAAGAATGTATTTGATGGATGGCATCGAATATCTGATATATAGTTGGCAATCCGAATCGAAAAAAGATGCATATTTTTGATTTTGTTGGCATTTTTGAGTACATTTGTTAGACCACTTTTAACATAATATTTAGCATGTGTACAAAGCCATAGGGGTGGATGCCAAGTGTGAATTTGCATATGAAGGCCAGAAATTAGGTCAAAGGTCATTGAGTGCAAAAATAAGAAAATATGTACTACTGTAAAACAACTTTATCTTTTTATATGAAAACATATATCATTTCAAGCCAAATTTTGTATGCTTATAGTTATAAGTCTGAAAAACATTGAGAAAATGTTTTTTTTATCTAAATTCTCATATGTCGACTTTAAAATGGGGTCAAAGGTCATCAAGTGCAATAATTGGAGCATTTTTACAAACTGTGTTTCTTTTTTTTCTCTGGTCCAGCAAAAAGATGTTTTTAAACTCTTAAAAGTGTAGAAGTCTTTCAGAAGGCTCCAGTTAACATGTTTATCATTAAAGGAACCCATTTGGAAGCATCCTTTTATGGATTTTACAAAGACAAACATCGTAAGTTTTGTGCAAATCTGACGGAAAGTCTCCCTCAATTGAACTAAACTGAGATATATGGGTTTCTTTGAGAGTTTGCTGCACCTTTCAGAAAGTAAAACTATTTTCAATTTGAGACATGTCTTGGGGCCTTTGAAATCTATAATTTAATATCTTTTCTGTGGTCATTTTTCTATAAATCACCTGTATTCAACGTTACCCTACTGACATTGAAAATAACAGTACACACAATACAAGGCTAATGTTGATTTATTTTAATAGTATTAGTGAAACAGTTTAAGCATTAAATGTTTAAACTAGACATAAAAATCAATTGCATACATCTGTGACATGTATTTCTGCTCGTCAGCGATACTTACGTTACATCTTATACTAAATTGCATAGAATGACTTCATAAATTACATGTATTAGAATAAACCATGATACCTGACCTGAAATATACATGATGTTGATCTATATTCTAATTGAAAATGTTCATTTTCATACACTAGAAGTTGTTTATAACTTTTAACTTGCAATGAAGTGAAATCAAGTAAATATTTAAATATGCTAATTAGTATGTAACTTGTACTGGCTCCAGCATGTAACGCATAGCTGCTTACAGATTCATTACATATTAAATGGATAAAGGCAGTAAATTGTTGTTAGGCTTATATTAAAGTTGGGTCTGCTCTCGACAATTCGATTACATATACTACGCACATTTTATTCTATATAAGTCTTAATTTAAAAGAATGCTATGGGTTTGTCTGCAATATGTGAATGTGGCATTTCCTGGTCTTACTCAATTACTTTTTGTAATTTGCTTGGTACTTTTACATTCATATTGCAGTTTTCAGATTTCTGCCAATGGTACATAACGATAAAACATGCAATCTACATCATGATATAAATATTGACTTAATATCAATAATTTACTTAAAATAGCATAGGAATATTTCATACATCTAGTGGTAAGGCAGGAATTAAGGCAGGGGTAGTGCTGAGTGTTCTATAGCAGGTATAGGTTTTTGAAGATTGCAAATATAACATCGTAGTACAGAACCAGCATGGTTTATGTCCAAATATAGAATTTTACATAGATCTAGTATTAATTTTTTCCTTGTACGCTGAATTCTTTTAATTTTCACTTTTCACTGTTGACAATTACATTATAAAATTAATTTATCATCTGTCCCCATTAAAATCGTCTATGTTTTGTTGAACTAGATGTCATATCATATTGTAATGATGAAAGGAAAGTAGTTCAGTTTTATTTCAAGAGTAATGCCATATTAAAACTACACATTTCGAGTATGTTACCAGTTACAAGTGCTATCCAATCTGATATATTGCATTTGTATCTACAAGCAGTAGGTGTATACATTAATGTTAATGCATTAATGTCACCTTACCTATATGCAATCAATCCCTGTCTTAGCAAATTGCCATGGTTAACAGATAGATTCTACTCTAGAACAGGCGAGTTAACTACCTTAGAATCTTATATACATCAAGCAAATCAGAGACGTTAAACCGATTGATTATACTGGTAAATGTACATATTAGATAACCATTTCAGGACACATTTACTCTAAATACTAAGAAATGACCCCAAACCGATGGAAAACTATGAACACAATCAAATCATCAGGTTCTCCAATATGGTGAATGCCTGTGTTCCCAAGAAGTCACCAGACATCTGTTTTGGTGAAATTAAATTTGGAATAAAACTTGCATTGGCATTTAACAATTAGTAAGAATAACATAAAGAAGCACATGCCAATAACCTCATAGCATTTGATCTCTATCACCATTGCAAAAAAATAATAAGCAAAATATGTTTAATAATGATATTAAGAATTGAATTTATCGACACTGAAACAATTACAATGTATAAAAAGTTGCACTGTGAAAGAAATAGATATATATTCTATGGTATCTTAAAATTAGAGGTTACCTTAAATATCATATCTAAACTGCTTCTATAAATGGATGAAAACGTTAACACAAGCAGCATAATTTGAAAGAAATGCTGCTTTTGAATCAACATCCTTTCATTAATATGTGCAAATGAAAGGACACCCCTACAATTAAATGTTAAAAGTTATATGGAGAATTACCCTTAATGTCAGGGCTATTTCCCTGATATACCCCACAAAACGTTGACAATGTTTTCACTGGATGGTCATTATTAGAATTACACCTGTATATTAGCTTTATGTTATGTATGTTACCATCTGCTAACAGGCCGATGTGAAGACCAATGTGAGGATATATTCCTTCCAGTATATGGTATTTACCATATTCTATCATAGTTTCAACACGCTTGATGTTTTATGACAGGAGGTTTGGTCTTTGTGTTTTCATGAAGCTATGCTTAGTATATGCAAATTGCAGGTAGTGGCCTTGTAAAAAGTTTTTTTACAATTACTCATAGATGGGAACAAACGCAACAAATGTGTGAAATGAGAAGAGAAATATATTTTAGCTCTATAAGCATGAGATCATGGCCAAGTCCTTCATGAAAGCAGTGGGTAGGAACATATACCTTTGAGAAATGACTCAATTTCAGATGGTTAAATGTAACGTAAGTAACAACTTAAACACATCTTATGTATAAAAAGATAGATAATTGTATAAAATGATGTATTCATACAAAGCATTAAGCAAAAAATTATTTCTTTTAAATGAAATGGTTAGTCTTAGTTGTATTACATTTTAATAGATTTTATACAGTAACGTACTTTACATGCCTATTATTAATATTTGACCGCGGAAAACTGGTAAATTACTGCTTTCTAAACACAATAGACACACACCTAGTAAGATAGCAATAAAAATTCTTCCATTAGGATAGAAGGGAACTTGCCCCAATATAAATAAAATATTAATACAATTTTCACCGATTTTGCACTTAAATGACCTTTGATCCAAACACACATCATGCCCTGATGATGCTGTTTGTTTATATAGCATGGCTGTATTATCCAAAAGAGATTTTGCATTACTTTGTACCATATTTTTGGATAGCTAATTGATAAAAACGCTAAAATCTGACGTATATACAAGAATTTGCACTCAGTTGACCTTTGACCTGTCTCTGGGACTTTGGGGCATTTCCAGACTTGGCATCCACCCCTATCCTTCTTAAAACACATCAAGATACACTTTGAGCATGGATGCCAAAATGTACTCAAAAATGCCAACAGAATTTTTTTGAGGCTCTGGATGGCCAACTAATAAACAGACTGTATATTTATTTAGTTGCACCAAGAAGAACAGCACAGACAGATTGGGGTGTCAGATAAACGCGAGTTACAAAACGCATATAAGACACTTATCTGAGCATAATTTCAAAATTTCTTTGAAACTAATAGTTCTCGCCATGGGTCTATCACTGTGGCTTCTCTTGAAAGATACGAGGTTGTGTCCTATTGCATATATAATGCAAGACGACACGAACGGCCTAACTGTATGATCAATTTGCTTGTCGGGCCCACCGGGGTTTACCTGTTGGATTTCTTTTGCTCCGGTATTCAGTTTAATTTACTGTTGAGTCCTTATCCTTGCTTTATCTCCTTGTTATATCTTGATTTATATGTTTTAGGAGATGATGCATTGATAAGTTAGGGGTCTTTCATGCAAACCAAATATCTATGTGTCTTGATCCACATCTGAATTAAGGGTGAGGTTGGCGCCGTTAAACCGGTTTAAGCCCTCCAGTAAAATATTTTACTGACCGTTCCAAGGAGGTACTTCTTTTGTGGATCTTTTATGTTTTTGTTCTGTCTTGTGTTTGCTATGTTTTGTGCGCGTCTGTTTATATGTGCTTCGTGGTCACCTGCTGGGAAAGGGCTGACCTCTTGGCTCTCGTTTGTGGTGTCTTCTGTCAGTTTGTCACTTTCCCATTGGCATCCTGGGTCAGGTGTGGTACTTGATTGTATCGATTCCTGATCTTTGCAACCTTACTTACTTTGTCATTTAACCCTTAAAGCGCCAAGAAAAAGATGCATCTGAAAATGTCGTCTGCTGAAGTCGTCTGCTGCAAATAATTGCCTAGCATTACTGACGAATTAAGTATAGAAGCAAACAGCGTGGACCCAGAACCGACTGCTCCTATAGGAGCAGTCTGATCTGGGTCCACACTGTTTGTCATAGAGGCTTCTTACACATTTCAGCAGACGAGAAAAGCAGACAACTTTTGTTGGGATCGGCGCATTAAGGGTTACATAAATCGCTAACAAGAAGAGGGTGTCTCCTTATTACCAATTGGTTGAAAAAAAACATTAAGGTGCGGTTGATCCAAATGTTCGCAGCACATCTAATCAAACGAATGTAAATAAAAAATATTTATTAGCAACGTTTGAAATTGTTAATATCTCATATCTGTGTTGACATAGAACAATAAATTACTGTAATTGTAATAAATTGTAACCAATGCAATTTCCGATATGTATTGGAAGTCGCTTGTTACATTCTACATTCGTCTGTTAGCTTAACACATTTTTTACTGGAGTTGATGGATAACCTATCAGCCATCAACTCTTATAGAGTTCTAAGATTTACCGTCCTTTGGTGTGTTCGGCATATGTAGTCGGCTCTCCACGAGTCACTGTTTTACTTCTAATAATCGGTCGTTTGGAGGCTGTTTGTTAGTAATGTACAGTAAAAACTCTAAAATTCGAACGCTGAATTTGCGAAATACTCGCTTATTCAAAATAAAATTGGGACAAACTAAATTGATTAAGATAAGAGGACCTATTGATCAACTATTTATATATTTGTCCAAATAAACAGATATATGTTTTTGGTGTGTACACACCGAATACGTATGTTTGATAGGATAACACTTATGATACTCATTTTTGGGGTTACATTTTTTGTTATGTCTACCTACCTATAAATCGAACTTTAAATTCTTCGAAATAATAATCTTAATGTCATATGATAAATCTAATCTAACATTCGTGCTCTTGTATTATTAAATATATTATAAGCGTTAAATAAATTCAATAAAACATGAGCACTCATGTAAGATCCTCTATATATTCAGTTTAAAAGTTTACTATAATGCTTAAAAGAAACGTCTAAGTGTTTTGGTACGTATTAATTAATTGTTAAAGCGCCTATCACAATTAATGTTGTATGATTTCATCAGATGTCATTTTTTCAGATTCCTTTTTTGTCGGCGCTTTAAAGCTGCATACTCTGTAACTATGAACATTTTCCGAAAATTTTTATTTTCTTTTTTAAATCATTTGTAAAAGTAGAATTAAGCTATGTTTTCACAATAAAAATATTCATTACAGCTAAAAACTGCATGAAAAAGTGAATTATCTTATCAAATAGGTGTTTTTTTCTCTTGTTGGTAATTATTTGCGTCCCTCCAATAATTCTAGACCGTTGAATTTTAACATAAATGCAGTTGTTTTGATAGTGATAACTTGTTAAGATTTACGAAAATGGTAAAATGCTTACCTGAATTTGAGTATTTTTACTGTGCTCTTGAAAAATAAAAACATTATTTTTAAAATTAGAAGATCAAAAGTTACCGACTATGCAGCTTTAAGGGTTAAAATAGTTCGTTATTATATGAATACGCCTTATTAAAAGATCCAGTGTATGCCGAATTTAGTTTGATTTGGCGGTTACTTCGAGTTAACAGAATTTGTTTTATTTAGACATTGCATTATTTGTAGCTCACATAAGACGAAGCCCCATATTAAGCTAATTAAATACCAATGATTCAGTCATTTAAACATCTCGATAATACCTTAGCCAGTTGAACTCAAGGAACTATGTCAGTTGAAGGGTTTAAAAAGTCAGTTTGTTTTTTTAATTCCTCAACTTTGTTTTACTCCCAAGAATGTAAAAGAGATTTGATTCGATCTGTCTTACCAGTATGCTTGCGCACTATTTAAGCTAGCAAAATGCAGGTTATACTTCTGATTGTAAATATAGTCCTCAAAATAATTAAAGGACCAAGATTTTAGAACGCGAGTATAACTTACTCAAACCTTTAATTTCTGTAAAACTTGGCCCAAATATTTCTATTCTTTATGCCCATAAATCAAGAATCATTATTATTGATTACCATGCCTATTTCTGCCATTACCGCCATTACCATGTCTCAAATACACATACCCTCAAAATCACACTTTCAAAAGGCAGTGGGTGGGGTAAATAAATTATTCTGTGGTCATTTTAGTAGAATGAAAGTGATATCAAATTAAACTCTGTTTTAGACATTTCGGCTTACATGCAAACAACCTCTTCAAACAGTTTGAATATACTGGAAAGCAAGCATTTTCAGCCCAGAAATAGGAGTTTTGACAGTGTTTTGTTTTCTGAAAACAATGTGTGTACATGGCCATCAAGAATCAGATTTTCAATCGTCATTCTATGCCGTTGAGTGATAGAAAAATGTCACGACGAATCGTTTAAAGATTGCAACAGACAAACGCCAAAAAGTTGTCTGAATCCATAGTCTGCCCATTACGCCACGGCCAAAAGAGGCAGTTTTCTCTCATAGAAAGATGTGTGTGGTATAGATGGGATTGAAGCACCATAAAATCATGCAAAAAACAGAGATTTCAGCATCTAAAATCATTTTTCATTCAGATTATGCAGTTCTGTGGTCCATGGATCAAACACAAAAAATGACATTCCAATAAATTTAGGTCAAGTTTTAAAAAGACAAAAAATCCTTGCTAGTAAAATTTTCTACAATTTTCTTTTTGCTGTAAACTTTGAAATAAGGCATCAAAGATGTCCGAAAATTTAGGCTAGATCGTAAAATTGGTTTTCATAATATGTTCTACACAAAATGCATCAATGTTATAATTGATAGTAATTGTCCTTCAATTATTTTGAGGAGTATATATGTAGATAAATGGTGATGCTTCATGTTCTTTGTATAAAAGTATTGGACCAGGAGGGCTCATCATACACTCCCTGTAGGACTCTTTTGGAGTGGTATAGTAGTGTTCATTATACCCCCGAACTGAATTACGATGTTAACACTCAATAACTTGGGTCCCATATTTTGGATGGTTTTCAAAATGGCCACAAATGAAAAAAAGACAAAATGCCTATATGTTGTAGCATCAGACTTCCACCATCTGTTATGCTTACTTTTATGAGTAGACGTTTTTTATTTGGACCTTATAGGGTGTAACATACGTTACACTTTTACATTAATCCCAACAAAATTGTCATCTGTGTCCGAAATGGCCACATCAGAATTTGTTCGATGTACTATTTCCAAGTGGGTCCATAATTTGAATTGTCTTTTACAAATTGCGCGGATATTTTTCATTAATCACAAGGTCATCTTCATAATTATCGCCAGACTCCTCTGAATCAGACAGGTTATCATCATCAATCAACACCTTTGGCATGCAATTTTCATCAAACCATCCGTGTCAGCCATACATGTTCATGTTTTTGGTTTTTAAACTTCTTTGTTGGGGTATATGTCCTACTCCGAATAGCCACATTACACATGTTACTATTGCGCGTTGAGGTATATGTAATACAAAATAACTATACGCAATCAAAAGTCCAAAAGTTAAAACATTATAGGTATTATTATGAATAGAAATGGAGAGTGTCCTTCTCAATTAATTTTGTTATACAATGGATAAGCAAGAACAGCTTAAATTGGCTCAGTATATGCAAACTTATGCTTATACATTACCCTGAAGTTATCTGTATGAAGAAGATAAACCTTTATTTATTTTGTGTGTGTTTTTTTATAAGCAATGAGATGTTGTTTCTTCAAACAATAATTATCCCAGTGACAAAAGCAATAAAGTAATAGTAAGTAGCTTAGACAAAATCAAATGTAATTAATAAGATTACCCTAAATCACCAAAACCATCGTTATATCTACATGTAAGCTTGTAATTCATTCTTTTTCACCATTATTGGTATGCTTTTAACTATATGTATGGTTTTAATATAGTGCAGAACAATATTTCACACCTTTTAAATCCTCATATTGGTAGCAGCAGATGGGCATTTGTGCATTTCACTGATATTTTTATGTCCTTACGTGTGCACGTAACTCCCATAACAAACTGCCTACATACCCATACCCTATCCACACAGTAGGGTATTAGTAAGGATAGGGTATGAGAATACTGGGATTTGAGTAGATAACCCAACTTTACCCTAGTCTCTTCCATACTAATATCCTACCCGTACCTACCATACACTTATTATACCTTTATGGGGTTATAACAAATTATGGGTATAGGTGGATATGCGTGGAGGTAAGGGTATAGTTTTCTTTGACAGGGCAGGGTTTGCATTCGGGCAGGGTAGGGTATGTTAGGATTATGATAATTGGTAGGGTATGAGTATATGCTTAGGTAGGGAAATGCTAATGGATGGGCTATCATAACCTTAGCCTTACCCTAGTTTCAAAAGTTTCTATCCCAATCCTTTCTTACCCTTAATTTCAGCATGCCTTACAAATGCCTTCGAAGACATGAAGGTAATAAGTAGAGGTAGACGTAGTATGAAATTGTGTATGGGTCAGGACTTTGGTAGGTCAGGACTAGGGGTAGTGTATCCTATCTTACCTGCATCTACCTCTACCTTCACCAAACCCGTATACACATCACAAACATACGTCTACTCATAATTTAATATACATATAGATATTGGTAGATAGGTAGTATGAAATTGTGTATGGGTCAGGACTTTGGTAGGTCAGGACTAGGGTAGTGTATCCTATCTTACCTGCATCTACCTCTACCTTCACCAAACCCGTATACACATCACAAACATACATCTACTCATAATTTAATATCCATATAGATATTGGTAGATATGGGTAGGGGTAGGGTAGGGTATGGAAGCATATGTGAGAGTTAGGTATGCAAGATGGGATAGGCTACCTCACCCTACTCATATTCTACCCATCTTTACCACTCCTTTTAAATTCTACCCTATTCCCAATCATATTTTATCTACCATATTGTTGCATCGCTTTACCCTACTTCTACTAAACCCTTTCCTTACTCTATCCATAACCACATTCTAACTTGTTCTGCATGGCCATATCCTTTCTATCTATACCGGTGTTAAAGGGGGTTGTTAATGTTATTATACATTGTAAGTACAGGTAGGCTAACCATAGGAGAATAGGAGGGGTATGTTTGGTAATGACTTAAATATGACTTGGGTATAAAATTGTAGTAAAGGGTAAGGTATAGGGTAGCATAGGATAGATAGGGCAGTACAATTACGTGTAAGGAAGGATAAGGAGTAGGACAGCCATAGGGTAGGGTTGTTTATGCCAGGGTATTGTATTATTGGGTAAGCTGGGAAATATTTGAGCTGGATAGTGTAGAATATCGAAGAGCATTGCAGTGAAGGGCAAATTAAGCCGGAAATTGAGATTTGGAATCAAGTAAATCTCTTTCCACCATTGTCTCTACTACTCAAAGAACATAAAGTGGCGCTACAGATTCATTGGAGCACCTGGTTACTACTAGCTATTATAATTGGTCACTTCAAATCTTCTAGGTAAGGCCTACATATACATATGTCAGGTTCAAACGTTTAAAATATCAATAGGACTCTTAAATAATAATCATACTTTGATATCTATAACAAATCTGTATTCAAAGTTTGATATAGCAGCAATTTAATGAGGCTACTGTGTAAGATTTTGAAACTCTAATGATTGATAAAGAATCTCATACTGATAAGGAAAGTCAGGGAATTAATTTGTGTTAGTGTTATCTATGTCACTAATGTTATCTACAAACAATGCTTATATTGACGAATGTCTCAACTGATTGTGGTTTTAGTATTTAGGACTGTCTCAGGCTTGAAGTCGTTAAAAACAGTTATCATTGTTTGGACATTTTACAGCTGAATGTCATGTTTTATATCATTAAGGTGGCCTTTCTGATATGCATTTTAACAGTGTGCTACCAGGTTTAAAATTCAATAACTGGCACATTATATAAGATAGACAAATAGTTCTTGCAGTTCATGAAGGGCAAATTGATTTTCTGATTTGGTAAATGCAAAGTATGGGCCTAATCAGTAATAACACCATGCAGAGTCTATTTTGGACTATTGTGTCTATTTTGTTGGGTTGATGTAAAATTGTAATGTATGTTACATCCACTTCGGGACCGAAATATACCTTTCAGATGTATGCTATATTAAATTGTGATTTTTAAGAGAACAGGTGGACTTAATATCAATATCACCGAGATAGTGGCTTACATAATTGTATTTATATTTGTTTACATGAAATAGTTTCTACTTATTAAAATGGGTGGGCTAACATTGCGTGCAGCCTATCCATTATTATAAAGATAATAACTTTCGATAAATGAAATTTACTTCTCTGAGGAAGAGGACGGAAAATATACCCCTAAAATTACTGATGAATCAAACATGTAACTATAAACTGTATTGTAAAAAATCCATGGAAACCTTTTAAAAATAACGAAAATATGCAAATAGTGTAGTTCACATTAGCGGCCAAATTGAATATCATACAATTATTGACTTATGTTGAGGTTGACATCGAGTGTTATCGAATAGTAAACGTCATACTGACCAACGCGGAGCGGAGGCCAATATGATTAAGTTTACTGTTCAATAACACTCCATGTCTACCGAAACATAAGTCAACAATTATTTTATTATATAATAAATGTATGTTATGCATTTCCTGCCAGTTTAGACCATTAAAACCATTGACGTTACGGATGGATCATGCGAAATTACTTGACGTTCTGACGTCTTCCCGTAAGCCATGCAATATCACCTCGTGCCGTGTGCATTGCAACGTCACGTCCGGCAAACCACATGCAATATGTAGTTTTATTGACTCGCGTGGATATGCATCTAGGGCAATCAGAAGATGTTAATTTATAGATTATATAATAATGTATGTTAAGACTTTACGTTTAGCTTTTCATATCAGAAAATAGTTGGGGGTCTTTGATATAGAGGATCTTACATGCGTGGTTATGTTTTATCGAGTTGGGGAAAGGCGACAAAATGCAAGGCTTTTCGAGCATTTTGTCGCTTTTCGCAACGAGTTTAATAAATTCAATAATACAAGATTCTATATATCATATGGCATTAAGATTACTTTGAAATCGCATTTTGCCATGTATAAGCGACGTTGTTATGGGCGCCATTTCATAACGTTACAAAAATCTGTAAACCACTGGATGTTTATCGATTTTAACACATGGTGTTATATCACTCCCAGACGCGACGTTATATGATAAAAAAAAACACTTAAAAATCTTCATCTCAAAGACCCAGAAGTTCGATGACCTTGAAACTTGGTATGTAGCATTAGGATATAGGGCCCGCCAGACCCTACATCCCCAATCTGGCTACATCCCCAATGCTATGTACATACCAAGTCGGATTTGTTCAAATGATGATCGTTGGATGACACGAACTACTTAATTCGAGGGGTTGTACTCTAAACTTTTTATATATACGTAGGCTCGGGTTATTTTTTGGGTTCAAAATTTTGAACTTCAATATTTTTTGCGGTTTTCAGAAAAAAGAATATTTTTTGGTTTGAAGATTTCTTGGATATTTTTTAGGGTCACCACAAAATTGGCCTATATTTAGGGGTCATTTCTGTGCATTTTAGGGCCTTTTCCTTAGGGCAAGGGACAGAATGGCGGATATTTTTTGGGGTTGCTAAAATTTCAAATATTTTTTGGGGTGCTTGGAATTCCTGATATTTTTGGGGGGTGAACGGTAGATGCTGGGCCCGAGCCTACGTATGGAGAAAAAATTAGAGTACCCCCCTGGGTACTTAACACCAAGGTCATATTTGACTCATAATGCCTTAAAATGATTTTTTTTTTGAAAACTGATTAAGTCAAATTCAGTTGAATTCCATAGATAGGTTTAACTTAATTAGAGAATAACTGCAAATAAGTCCCAAAGGTCAAGATTGATATTTAACCTGAGGTCACTCATTGCATTCCCATCAATATGTTAAACATATTTTTTCTCAGAAACGACAAGGTATATGAACTCAAATTTCATATATTGAGTTATCAAATACCGTGGATAGTTACTAGATATGGATAACCTAATGAGACAATGATTAAAGATATGTTCCTAAGGTCAAGCTTGACCTTTGACCTTTCAGCCGATGTCGCTCAATGGGAGTGCCGTCAATATATTAAAAATATTTTCTCAGTAACCACAAGGCCATTTGAACTAAAATTTATATGGCGCAACTAACAATGTAAATTTGACTATGTGTTCTTGGTCACATGACAAAAATGGCTGCCATGCCCAAATAAGGTAACACTTTCACCCCCAAACATCATCTTCTCAGGAACCAAAGGGTTTACAACCCAGTCCTTAGAATGTAGCAATATGGATAATAATGAGCCGCGACATGAGATATCCATCAATATGACATGTTGACAAGTGTAGCCTCGGACGAGCCTGTGCAGCCTCCTTTTAAGCTTAGAAACTCCAAATGATTTTCAGTCAGTAGCTTAGTACTCATATAATATTCAAGCGACTGGCAAAGGCACTGATCAGACTGTGTGTATGCACAGGCGGATCTGAGGCTTTGCTGGTCGCACATACCACATTGTTGGAAATACCATAAGGTGACCTTGATCTAAATGACAATGTCAAATGTATTTCTGAATGTACTTATATGGGGAAAACCTTATCGTGTTTTTGAGGTCAAAGAAATATACGGATACTACGGATACTAACCTAATGAGGCATTGACAAAAGATTATAATAAAAAAAATCACTGCAGAAGATATACCCAATTCCAGACGTTCTCAAGTAGAGTATATAGTAATTTTATTTCTAAAGTTTCAAAGAAACATTTTATAGGTCCATGAGTCGGCATCGAGACGAATTATAGTAATCTGACTTATATCGACTAGAATAGAGGGGCCGTAAATTCGAACCTTTGTCCGGCCTCATAGTTTCATAGCCAGTATTCTCTCCGTTTTACTGATGATAGTATGGGTACACCATGTACTGGTTAACCACTTCAGAGTGTCCTAGAGATAAAAGATAAAGATAGGGGCTTTATTTAACTTCGCTTATTTGAAACAGACAACATATATGTGTAAGCTCTGTAGAGATTGTATTGCGACAAAACAATATCTTTTTAACAGATATTTACCTGCCTTACTCTATCTTCCTAGCACAACCCCTTTTATGCGAGCGTCAGCAAGTGAGCTGCTAGTACCATTTTTCACACCTTCGGTATGGTGCGGCCGGTATTCGAACCAACGACCTCCCGCTCCGAAAGCGGACGCTCTACCCACTGAGATATCGGAGCGGTCGGTATAAGAGTCATGTCCTAGGACAGATTTAAATGATCGCTGGTCTGAACGTGATATGGAATAAAACCAACAACAACACAGCAATATCAAAGTACCTTTTCGTGGTATACTACCTATACAATAAATCTCTCCTAAGAGACTGTGTCAATTCATAACCAGTGAAATAGATGTAACTGATATGCATTCCAGATGTCTGTCTGACTGAATATTTCAATAATGATGAGAGTTTAAAAACATCGAGGTCTAGGTTTGCCAGAATGTGTGAGGTTCATTGGCCAGAAAAAAAAAAGATTTACATGCATAAAATGCCAGCACACGTGATTTTGGTACTAATCGCATCTGCGAGCAGCGAAGGCCAAGGCTAGCCTAGGCATTGGCACTCTTGCCAGTGTGTGGTTCACTACCTAGTAAAAACAAATTACGTGCATATAGGCCAGCACACAATAGTTTCGTACTTATCGACGCGAGCAGCGAAGGCTCAGGCGAGCCTGTGCATGAGCGCGGTCTCGCCAGAGTCTTCACTTCTCGCATACGCAAAGCATTGAAGAAGAGGAACGATCAGACCAAGCCTGCTTGGCATTTAAACGAGGCGTTTGTTCATATGCGATAAGTACCAAAATATCTTATGCTGGCCCATACTCAGGGTTAGGGAACACGTGACTTGTGACGTCATATTTGTTGCAGTAAGGCGCTGCCATCTTGGAAAATGTCCTCGTATTATAGAGCTATTCAGTCACTGTTAAGGCGACACGTTTTATATTCATATCTGGGCGTAGTTAGGCTATTTCATCTGCTCAAGAGGGAAATTCAGAAACTATCTATTTGTAGGCCTTGAGCTGGCTATAGACCCCCTCCCCCCCCCCCAAGGGGGAATTTTGTTCACTATGCTTTTCTGAAACTACATTATATAAGACACAAAATAAAAGATGTTAGCCCTCTGAGAGTGGCAGAGTTAACGTGTAACAGCACGTTATATACGTTACCCCCCAAAATAGCATTAAACGTCCCTGATAATGTCTCAACCATGACATGTTCATACATATTTGCATGCTGACACAGGTTTATGAACTTCTTATAACACAGTAACATAATGTTTAGTATTAATTCTATAAATGTCTTGAGTAATTACCGTTGTATACGTTACTTAGTGTTTCCTGCGTTATTTCTGAGTATCAGTATGGTATTTATTGACTATACGTGTATTACATCTGTCACATGATATAGTAAATCTATAAGGCTGCTACTTAAATGATTTAAAAGTTCTTTATTATGGTCGCTTACACTATTTTTCAGGTCCATGTTATGTATGTTACCTTCAAAATAGCATTAAACATTTAAGTTAATGTCTCTAAAAAACACTGTTTATACTTATTTGCATGCTTGCACAGGTGTTATGTGTGTTACCAAATGATACATAAGTTATTCTGAGTATCTATATAGAAGTTGTTGACTATACATGTATAAAGTCTGTCAGAGAATTTAGAAAATTTATAAGGCTGAAATAAATTGAAGTTCCTTATTGATTTATGGTGACTTAAACTAATAATATAATGTGATCTATCAATCTTCGCTGTTTGCTCACATAAACAGTATAGATACCTTGCATTCAAATCGGAAGTTCTGAAAGACAGTCACTGTGAAACAGCTCAGCTCTGGGCAAGGTATATGGATATGATTCAGATGGTGCTGACACTGATTAGGGCTACAAGGAAAACATCTTTGAATTGCATGTCATCTCTATCTGTATGCCTTGTTCCCAATGTTCATTGCAAACGATCACAACAACTACGCACAATATGTACCTGTGTAACTGATTACACTCATAAATTCATAAATTTGATACACATCGCAGATGCAAAGAACTTCTCGAACAAAATGGATTTAGTGTGTCACAACCTTTTTTTCTTTGCTTGAGAAATGCTTTTGACATAACTATCATGCAAACAATAAAGAGGTATTATAGGCTTCAGCAACTAGAACTACGCTTCGTACTACAGATGGATTGGTGTATTACTCATCACATCCGAGTTAATATATTGAAACAACTCTTCAATGCACTGAATTGAAATATTCAATCTGCGCAGATGCAAAGTAGAATGAGTACTAGAGGCAGTTTCAGGCTTCACTAATCCTTTTAGTTCTAGTTTTAAAGACATTGAACTGTACTTTTTGTCTTTCAGTGTGCCTGCTAAGCCTAGCATAGCTAAGGATCTTATTTAGGCTGATGACATTGGCAGGAAGGCTGTTGCAGACTTCATTGACTCACTTTTAGTTAAAAAAAATCTGTCTTTCGCATCCCCCATAAAATACTACAAGCTAATAAAGTGTTGATGCTTGCGAGGTCAAGCAAGAAGAAATTGCCCAATTTACAAAACGTAAACAGCCAGATGAGAGCTTAAAGGAGCATCTTTAGTAAGCATGACCTTCTTTCTATTGGACATATTGTTGACCTTGAGTTGACACTGCCGTTCCTTCTGGGACCTATACCATGGTCACTGTCAACTCCTGATAGTATTTCAACCAAAACTGACAAGTCCAAACTTCAGCATGGCTTGCAATCACACATTGAACCAACATTAGATTGGCCATTTAGTGCTGCACTTAACGTTGATGTTAATACCGTAACTAAAGAGCATTATATCTTTTCCTGTCACCTTCATAGATCTGAAGGCATCAGTATTCAACCAGGCACTAAAGGCAAGCCGCAGTCTTTAAAGTCTTACAAACGTTCTCGCAGAGGATAACCTGGGTGTTTTGTTCAACAATGGTGTATGCAACAAGAGGTGCACCTTCTGAATGTCAACAGCATTGGCCAGAATATGGGGGAAGAGATCTACAGTAATACACTGTTTAACAGATTGTGACACTACCAATGTGCCGATGTGTTAGTACCACGGAAAGGTTATTCCTATCAAACTGATAGAGAACCCCTCCCCCTCTAGTTCATCAACATTCTAAGAAGGGTAGGAAACAAATAAAGAATTGCTATAGGCACTTATCAGTGATATGAAGCCCTAACATGTGCTATTTATGTAATTGTGAATAAGCTGCAGTACAACATGTTTCTGAAAAAAGTACCAAAGCCATACACATATACTAACTATTTCAAATGGCATGAACATGAGCTTACCTCCACCCTGCTTTTCTGTCCTTAAGATGTACATACAAAGATTAAACTATCAAGTCTTTCCCATGAAAACAAGTGAGGCTTTCCAGATATGGACAAAATGTGTGGAAAATAAATGGGAAGGAAATCGAGTACCTCTGGGTGAATGAAAACTTGATTGTACCCTAACAAAAGAGCCACATAATTATATTTCACATTTTGTGAGATATGGGGTTACCATGTTCAAAACTCAACAACTCAAACCTTATAAAAGATAGAAACATAATATTTGCAGTTTCCAAAAGGTACATAAACATTCTTCCATACATAATGAGTTAGTAAGCACATTCACATTAAAAAATATCAAACTATATTAGTTTCATAAATCACTTATATAGGAATAATGAAAAAAAAACATACGTAACACTTTGGGGTGCATAATTGTTTTCAAAGGTCCATATCTGTGATGCAAAAATAGCTTACTTGGATGATAGAGCCAATTTGGAAATCTTACCTTATGGTTTGCACTTTTCGGATGTTATGTTTTTTACTAAAATTATCAAAGATGTTGATGGGTAATATATATAATTGGCTGATACAGGGAAATGGTGCCATTTCCAGTGTACTGGCATATTGCATAATCCTTGCAAGATAAATCTGATTGAGGAGTAATAAGTTGTATAGGAAAATTCTTTAAAACCCTTGGATAATATATGAAGATTTGCTCTAGAACTTCTACCTGATGGGTTTTCTTTGATCTTTTAAGTTGTCACTCACACATTGCACTGAATCTTACAAACTTTCCATGAGTATTATGTCAACTATACTTGATGTCTCTATAAAAGAAAAGAGGGTTTATGGTAGTTTATGTTTTAAGTTATTTCCTCTGCAGATGAGCCAGAGTAAAAAGAAGTACATGAACCTGTGCCAGCATGCAAATAAGTACAAGCAGGTCGTGTTGGAGACCATATCTTGATTGTTTAATGGTATTCAGAGAGTAACGTAAGTAACCTGGGCTGTAAAATAGTGTAAGACACCATAATAAGGAACTTTAATTCATTTGAATAGCAGCCTTATAGATTTACTATATTCACTGACGGATGTAATACATGTATAGTCAATAACTGCCATACTGATACTTGGAAATAACATATGAAACACTAAGTAACATATACAACGGCAAAAACTCAAGACATTTATAGAATAAATGCTTAAATTATATAACTGGGCTATAAGAAGTTCTTTAACCTGTGCCAGACTTCAAAAAAGTGTGAAAATGTCATGTTGGAGACATTATCAATAAAAATGTAATGTTATTTTGCGGGTAACGTACGTAACGTGATGTTACTCGCTAATGCTGCCACTCTGAGAGAGCTAACATATTTCATTTTGCGGCTTATATAATGTAGTATCTGGAAATCTTAGTGTATGAAATTCCCCCTGGGGGGGGGGGGGAGTGGGGTCTACAGCCAGCGAGAGGCCTGGAGAATTACATTTTACATTTTCCTGTGATATGGGGGGTACCATGTTCATCATCTAATAACTCAAAAAGTATATAAGATAGAAACGTAATGTTTGCAGTTTTGAAAAGGTAAATAAAATTTCTTAAATATAATACCAATTTATGAACATAAACTTGTTTCAATAAAATTTAAGACAAACTATATTAGATGCATTTATCATTTAAAAGGGGATTCAATGAACAAATGTATCATACACTACATCGGGGGTGACTATATTTGTCTTCAAATGTCATTATCTGTGGCCCAGTAATAGCTTATTTAGAAAATATAACCAATTTGGAAATCTTACCTTATCTTTTGCACTTTTCTGAAGTCTTAAAAAGAATTTTAATTATCAAATATTTTGTAGGGTAACGTATGTAACAGGCTGTTACAGCTTAACGCTGCCATTGTCAGAGAGCTAACATGTTGCAAAATCTTTGCAAGACATTGGGCTTTAAGAAAAATATGGTCTACAAAATTCCCCCAGGGGGGGGGGGGTAAACCATATCCAGCCAGTGGCCTATTGGTAAAGAGTTTTAGCTGCCTGACCGTTACATTTATTAACCCTTAGAGCTCCAATACAACAAAGGCCGTCTGCTTTTGTCGTTGGATGCCAATTCGACAAACAGTGTAGACCCAGATCAGACGGTTCCCACATGAGCCGTCTGATCTGGGTCCACATTGATTGCCTCTATACATGTATTAACGTTAACCAATAAACAGACATTTTAGGATACAGTCACTTTGCTGGTGTTTTATGGATTAAATAATATATTTTGTGTCTTTACTGAGGTAATGGCGCAAAATGATTATTACTTTTGAATAAAATCGCACGCCTCATTTTTAGCTTTAACCTATGTTTAAGGTAGAACAGTCCTTATTACGCATTTATGAGGTGCCGCCTTTACATTCACCCAAAAGGCCAGGCTCTTGTTTTTCCTCTGCAGCACAAAACAGCAATTCCATGAGCTGTAATTGAAATATGTTCCACTTTGTGACCACAAGCTGCTCGTTGACTTTCCTTACTTCCACATCTAGTTCATTGTGTCACCTGTCATAAGAGTATGATTTGTGTCGAAGTGTTTGCTTTTACCAGATTACAGAGCATATATCGTATTAGTTTTTACCAACACAACTGCAACAAAGGATGACCTATGCAATAATCATATCTTGCTTACCTCTAAAATAGACGCAGAGCTGACGAAAATTGTACAATGTACCATCTAAGTGAAGGCAGGCTTCAAAATGGCCGCGCCAACAATGTTCATACGATGACGTCACAAGTCAAGTGTTCCGCCTCCGTGATATATATTATCAACACATATGCTGCTTGGAAAGAGCTGACCTCTTGTTTCTCGTTCGTGGTGTCTGACTGTGAGTTTGTCACTTTCCCAATGGTATCCTGGGTCAGGTGTGGCACTTGATTGTATCGATTCCTGATCTTTGCACCCTTACTTACTTTCTTCATATGGTGGTTTGAACAAATACTGGCTGAAAGTGAACGACATGACAATCAACAATGGAAACTATCACTGCCGGGTAAATCGTAAATATGCATGTATAAGCCTTGATGCGACAAATCCTGTCTTCGGGGTTTCCGACAAAGTGAGACTCAAATTATTCTCCTCAGCTACAGAGACTAGCTAGAAAATTAAAATTTCGCCCGAAGCTAGTCTAGTTATGATACTTTCTAATAAGCGAATAACAAAGGCGCTGATCAGACTGCGCGTGTATGCGCAGGCTGGTCTGCGCCTGTGTTGTTCGCAGCTCCCCGAAGACAGGTTTTCTCGCGTCGAGGCCCATTTTAACCAGGCCATGCTATAGTTGCTTTAATAAGGCCCTTAAGATTATAGACATTGAATATAACATTTCTCACAAAATAATAAACACTTTTGTTATAAGAACAGAGTTTTGATTCTCCTTTTTTTTTTTATGTTTATTGTAACTGTTGCTTCCATTGTTTTTGTGTCTATTTTGTGTTGGGTCCTTGTTGTGTTATGCAGTTATATGTCCGTCCTTTCTAGTTATGCAATCATCCCGCTGGGGAAGAGAGAGCTGGTTGCTTTACTTTTATTGTCTTCTGTATGCCATGTCGCTGTTATCGCTATTTGCTTCTTGCTCACGGTGCAATGGGTTGGTCGGTGGTGTGTGATTGTGGAATTTTCTGGTCATATTCAATTGTATTTTAACAAATTTTAAACCATAGCCTGACATTTTCAAACAGAGCAAATAGTCCAAGAATTGTGGGCTAGAATTGTAGAAATATACCTTATTCGTCAAATAAATGCATCAGTGAACTTGGCCTGGTAACCTTGACATTTGAAATTCACTGGTTTTGACCTTGCCGTATTCTGGTTAATTGAGATTTGATTTTATCCAGCTACATGTTGTCATTTACAAAGAAAAAAAAACTTTAGTGTTAGTGACCGTTTACCCTCTGAACGTAAAATGGTTATGTCCTCCAGCTGTTACATCGTGTTGGCTTTTGCATTCTAAATTAATATGTATTAACCATAAAAAGCGCCAATCACGACTGCAGCAGACGACACAATCTGCAACATCTTTTTTATTTTTAAAAAAAAATAAGGTATGATATTTGATGCGAATCGTCTGCCAGCAGACGATTTTCATGAAATATCATGCCTTATTTGTTATTTTTGAAAAAAGCATCAAGATTTTTTAATTGTCGTCTGCTGCAAATTGTAGGTGGCGCTTTATGGGTTAAAAATAGTCTTCGAACTAAAACATTTGATATAGTGAGCATGATTAAGTAGGAGCAAGAGCAAATTGGAAATTCAAATGTCATTTTACCAGTACCTTCTCCTCCCTCCCTCCCTCCCCCAAATAATAATAATAATAATAATAATAATAATAATAATAATAATAATAATAATAATAATAATAACATAAATAATTGATTAAAAGGAATAAACACGAGTTAAATATTTCAATAGCAGTTTAGTTTAAACAATATTTTATTGAAATATTCTACATTCATGCAATAAATGCATTGTCAATGGATACAGGATTTGACAGTAAGCTAAAAGCTTATATGAAAGTCATTTCCTGTTTCAGGTATAATTTGTGCAATATGTGTGAATAGCTTATAAAGCTTCAAAAAAACTCGCGCTAAGAAAGTTATAAAGTAATACATGCATGTATCATTATAATGAAAAAAAAAAACATAGAGAGAGAGAGAGAGAGAGAGAGAGAGAGAGAGAGAGAGAGAAAGAAAGATTGAGAGAGAGAGAGCGGTTGACCGAGAATAGCAGTTTCCTCGTACATGTATGTATGTTGTCATCATGTGCTATACTTGGTAGGAGCAAGTTATTTTGGCCTTGTAAAATTGGAATGGGAGGTGTAGTGGCGCCACATAAGACAGATGATGGATGGACATTCGTATCTTCTAGATTTCGTATATTATTTAGTAGTGATCCAAGTGTATGCGAGTAGTTTTTTGGCTGTAAAATGCTGTCTGAACGCCGATATTGAAATGTTTTTCAATAAAAATATGATATTCTATATAACTTTATTATTGGTATGTGTAAGATGGATAGTTTTTTTGTTTACAATTGTGCAGTTGAAATTACCAACACACACACACACACACACACACACACACACACACACACACACACACACACACACACACACACACACACACACACACACACACACACACACGATGAAAAAAAACGACGTTACTTCTAGAAGCCCTTTCATCGTACAGGTACGCACGTTGCCAACATATAGGGGCCAAAACATGGTAAAATATAGCGATCACAAGTGTATCGCATTCTTGTTCCTTGATGGCCACCCTCAAACTGAACAAACCTGGGATTTAAGAGCTGTTAGAACAACACTTTACTTAATCCTTTGATGCTTAATGCAATTACCCGTCTTTATCAATTGGAATAATCCAGTTCTGAGGCATCTGATCTGGTTCTATACTGTTTGCCAATGTCCCATAAACTGGACGTTTGGCTGACATTGAAATTGGGTAGCCCCGTTTTGTATTATTACTGGTTTGACACAATAATCTTTTGGTGGTCCAAATTATATATTGAGGGGTTTGCACAGGTTTCAAAGTGTATAATATTTCTTGCTGTTGTCTACTTTTAGTTATCAAATTTGAATTGTTGAGAGAGAGAGAGAGAGAGAGAGAGAGAGAGAGAGAGAGAGAGAGAGAAACGAAGAGAGAGAGATTGTGTGACTTAGGATCAATCTATCTTACATGTACAAAAAGGCCAGTGTGCGATATGTCGGTACTTATCGCATCTGCGAGTAGTGAAGCCTCAGGTGCTCTCATATACAAAGAATGGATGTAGATGAAGTCTCTGACCAAAATTAAACATCTACTTTGGCTGGATACACCAGCAAGGACGTTAATCAGAGGCGTTTGCGCATATGCGATAGGTACTAAGATCTCATGTGCTGGCTAATATACTTAATTGTACAATTACATTACATAAGGATTATGGGGTTATAAGTTATAGGATTATTGGGGTCATAAGTAAGGTGGACATTACATAAGGATTATTGGGTTATACGTTATAGGATTATGGGGGTCATGAGTCAGGCCGACATTACATTAGGATTATGGGGTTATAAGTTATAGGATTATGGGAGCTCATAAGTAAGGCGGACATTACATTAGGATTATTTGGGTTATACGTTATGGGATTATGGGGGTCCTAAGTTAGGCAGACATTACATTAGGATTATGAGGTTATAAGTTATAGGATTATGGGGTACATAAGTAAGGCGGGCATTACATTAGGATATATTTGGTTATAAGTTATAGGATTATGGGGGTCATAAGTTAGGCAGACATTACATTAGGATTATGGGGTTATATCATAGGATTGTAGGGGCCATAAGTAAGTTCATAAGTAAGGCTTATTTGGGTTATAAGTTAGAGGATTGTGGGGGTCATAAGTTAGGCGGATATTACATTAGGATTATGGTGTATAAGTTATAGGATTATGGGGGGGGGGGGGTCATAAGTAAGGCGGACATTACATTAGGATTATATGGGTTAAAAGTTATAGGATTATGGGGGCCATAAGTAAGGCGGACATTACATTAGGATTATGGGGTTATAAGTTATAGGATTATGGGGTCATAAGTAAGGCGGACAATACATTAGGATTATTTGGGTTATAAGTTACAGGATAATGGGGGTCATAAGTTCGGCGTATATTACATTAGGATTATGGGGGATATAAGTTAGGTGACATGACATTAGGGTTATGGGGGATATAAGTTAAGCGGACATTACATTAGGAGTATGGGGTTATACGTTAGGCGGATGCCTCTTGAGCCCCATATCGACGTTTGTTAAGTCGGTCTAGTTTGATCTTGAAGTTGACTATGTTTTAGGCTATAGTCTGGAGTGCACTGATTGAAGACATCGTGGCGGATATACGTGTGTCATATTGAACATTTCCTATGCACTATAAGCGGTCACTCCCTTGTCAGGAAAATAAACGATCCATTAGTATTTACATTGCAATTTGCAGACAAATTACCTCATGAGATTCTAACATTAATTCATATTTGGACCTCGTCGCGAGAAAACCTGTCTTCGGGGTTTCCGCCAAAGCGAGTTTCAAACCTGTCTCCTCAGCTACAGCGACTGTCTAGAAAATTGCCATTTCACCTGTAGCAAGTTTACATATGATACTTTCCAAAAAGCTAATAACAAAGGCGCTGATCAGACTGCGCGAATGTGCAGGCTGGTCTGCGCCTGCGTTGTTCGCAAACCCCCGAAGACAGGTTTTCTCGCGTCGAGGCCCATTTTAACCAGGCCATGCTATAATGGCACTTTGAACCATATCGCTGTTACCCGCTATAGCTACATTTGTCATTCTTTACAACTGTGCAAATCCAGATGAACAGCCTCGGCAAATTCCGCGAAATTCCGTGGAATCAGACCGCGGATGACACCAAGGATCTTCTTTGATAACGCGGGTGATAACGTGACGCTGACGTTATATAACGTGATACTGATGTCACAGAAACCATATTAACACAATAACAAGTGTGAGTGCAGCAAAACATAATATATCGTTACAGCGATGTTTTATTGAAAAATACATAAACTTCAATTATTCTTCGGGTAATCAGAAAAATGGGTTTTAATAGGGCTGAACTTATACGCTGAAAATCTAATTTTCCTTACGCCTTTTCCTGCTAACAAAGTACATATAGTACTACGCGTAATGCTTCTTACGTACACCCGAGGCTTCATTCGATCTCGAAATCTACCGGGCTTTCCCGAATGGATTCCAGTACTTTCAAGATTGAGTTGACAACATGTTTATAAATAAACTTTTGAAAAGGAGCGTGATTGTTCTGATTTGCTGTTTAACAGGTGAGGAATATACACAGTATGAATTAAATCTGTGATATACACTGAACGTTGAATCATTGCTCCCATTGTTTGCTTGGGTTGATGTTAGGTTCATGTTTGTATTGTAGTACAGTAAAGACTAGAAAATTCGAACTTCGATTTTTCGAAATAATCGCTAATTTAAAAAAAATGGGACACACTGATTTAAGAGAATAGAATTTATTCATGCTCTATTTTAATACCAGGCTATAGTAACATATGTTTTAAGTCCGTTAAAGAAACGTCTCTTGATGCACCTAAAATCCATTTATTTAAAAAAAAAACTGATAATAATCATTTTTGGGAGTTATGTATTTTTTGTCTTCCTCCCTAAAATTTTAACTGCTGATGCTTCGAAATAAAACCTCTAGTTTCCGGCCAGGACTTGATTTATGAGATTCCACTGTATTTAGTATTAATTTTATACTTTCGCAAACATCTCGCTGAGAGAGAGAGAGAGAGAGAGAGAGAGAGAGAGAGAGAGAGAGAGAGAGGGGGGGGGAGGGTTGCTTTACTTTAATTGCGTACTTTCTATCATGTGGCATTTATTGTTTTGTATCTTTTTCTCACGGTGCCATGAGCTGGTTTGTGGTATATAGAACATAGTCATAATAGCCAAGATAATATGACAAGGAAATGCCACAACTACAGATCACATACCAACCCATGGCACCTAGAGAAAGAGAGTCGAGAAGACAGACATACAAGGACACGCGCATATACATATACATGTACAAGGACATACACATATACAAGGACACGCACATATACAAGGACACGCACATACAAGCAGAGATACAATGAGCCAAGCAATCAGCGCTCAAGCAGGATTCTGCACTGTAATGAAACAGTGCCTTCTGAGTTTGATAGTCAGCCAGACTGAGTGTAATGAATACTGCCGTGAATGAAGGCTCTGCTGATTCTAATGTGGTTATGCAGGCTGTTGTGGGACTTTATAGAGCGTCGAGAGATCCGTTTGTCCGATCTTGTCTGTTAATGTGACTAATTAAAGGAATTGTTCTATGTTCAAACGAGCTAAACGATTCTATCTCATTTGCTGATAAAAATGCCGATGTGCTTGTTTGAGGAGCAATTGAAAGTTAATTTGCTACAGCTTCACTCTTTGCATGCTACGTGATAAACATTCCTTTTTGTCGTCAATTGATTGTTTCGAAACACGAGTTTTCAAGAATAGCTTTCACCAATGCAATCAGAGTGTCAAACTGTCTGAATCCAGACTCCGAGGTTATAAAACTTTTTTTCATACTCAACTCAGCTGAGCACGAAATTAACATTTATGAGCATGATAAATACACATTCTGAGAGACTTAAAGCAAGAAACTTCTTTATTTATCCGTATTTTAGTTTTTATGAGCAGTTGCATTTTGGTTCCCAATTGAGTTGAGCATGATAAAAGTTTTAAAACCTCGGTGCAAGATCTCAAATCAGAGTGTCAAACTGTCTGAATCCAGATCTCAGATTCTAACTGTCTGGATCCAAATCGCAGATCAGAGTGTCAAACTGATTGAAAACAAATCTCAGATCAGAGTGTCAAATTGTTTTAAACAAGATCGCAGATCAAAGTGTCAAACTGTCTGGATCCATTGGCAGATCTCAGATCAGAATGTCAACTTGACTGTCTGGATCAAGATCTCAGATCAGAGTGTCAAACTGTCTGATTACAGATTTCTGATCAGAGTGTCAAACTTCTGAATACAGATCTCAGATCAGAGTGCTTAACTGTCTGAATACAGATCTCTGATCAGAGTGTCAAAATGTCTGAATACAGATCTCTGATCAGAGTGTCAAACTCTCTGAATACAGATCTCTAATCAGAGTGTCAAACTGTCTGAATACAGATCTCTGATCAGAGTGTCAAACTGTCTGAATACAGATCTCTGATCAGAGTGTCAAACTGTCTGAATACAGATCTCTGATCAGAGCGTCAAACTCTCTGAATACAGATCTCTGATCAGAGTGTCAAACTGTCTGAATACAGATCTCTGATCAACGTGCCAAACTGTCTGAATACAGATCTCTGATCAGAGCGTCAAACTCTCTGAATACAGATCTCAGATCAGAGCGTCAAACTGTCTGAATACAGATCTCTGATCAGAGTGTCAAACTCTCTGAATACAGATCTCTAATCAGAGCGTCAAACTGTCTGAATACAGATCTCTGATCAACGTGTCAAACTGTCTGATTACAGATCTCTGATCAACGTGTCAAACTGTCTGAATACAGATCTCTGATCAACGTGTCAAACTGTCTTGATCAAGATCTCAGATCAGAGTGTCAAACTGTCTGAATATAGATCTCTGATCAGAGTGTCAAACTGTCTGAATACAGATCTCTGATCAGAGTGTCAAACTCTCTGAATACAGATCTCTGATCAGAGTGTCAAACTGTCTGAATACGGATCTCTGATCAGAGCGTCAAACTGTCTGAATACAGATCTCTGATCAGAGTGTCAAACTGTCTGAATACAGATCTTAGATCGACGTGTCAAACTGTCTGAATACAGATCTCTGATCAACGTGTCAAACTGTCTGAATACAGATCTCTGATCAGAGTGTCAAACTGTCTGAATAAAGATCTCAGATCAAAGTGTCAAAGTGTCTGAATACAGATCTTAGATCAACGTGTCAAAGTGTCTGAATACAGATCTGAGATCAACGTGTCAAACTGTCTGTTTACAGATCTCTGATCAGAGTGTCAAACTGTCTGAATACGGATCTCAGATCAAAGAGTCAAACTGTCTGAATACAGATCTTAGATCAACTTGTCAAACTGTCTGATTACAGATCTTAGATCAACGTGTCAAACTGTCTGATTACAGATCTCTGATCAGAGCGTCAAACTCTCTGAATACAGATCTCAGATCAGAGCGTCAAACTGTCTGAATACAGATCTCTGATCAGAGTGTCAAACTCTCTGAATACAGATCTCTGATCAGAGCGTCAAACTGTCTGAATACAGATCTTAGATCAACGTGTCAAACTGTCTGAATACAGGTATCAGATCAGAGTGTCAAACTGTCTGAATACAGATCTCTGATCAGAGCGTCAAACTCTCTGAATACAGATATTAGATCAGAGTGTCAAACTGTCTGAATACAGATCTTAGATCAACGTGTCAAACTGTCTGAATACAGATATCAGATCAGAGTGTCAAACTTTCTGAATACAAATCTCTGATCAGAACGTCAAACTCTCTGAATACAGATATTAGATTAGAGTGTCAAACTGTCTGATTACAGATCTCTGATAAGAGTGTCAAACTGTCTGAATACAGATCTTAGATCAACGTGTCAAACTGTCTGAATACAGATCTCTGATCAGAGTGTCAAACTCTCTGAATACAGATCTCTGATCAGGGCGTCAAACTGTCTGAATACAGATCTTAGATCAACGAGTCAAACTCTCTGAATACAGATATCAGATCAGAGTGTCAAACTTTCTGAATACAGATCTCTGATCAGAGCGTCAAACTCTCTGAATACAGATATTAGATCAGAGTGTCAAACTGTCTGATTACAGATCTCTGATCAGAGTGTCAAACTGTCCGAATACAGATCTCTGATCAGAGTGTCAAACTGTCTGAATACAGATCTCTGATCAGAGCGTCAAACTCTCTGAATACAGATCCCTGATCAGAGTGTCAAACTGTCTGAATACAGATCTCTGATCAGAGTGTCAAACTGTCTGAATACAGATCTCTGATCAGAGTGTCAAACTGTCTGAATACGGATCTCAGATAAGAGCGTCAAACTCTCTGAATACAGATCTCTGTTCAGAGTGTCAAACTGTCTGAATACAGATCTCTGATCAGAGTGTCAAACTGTCTGAATACAGATCTCTGATCAGAGCGTCAAACTGTCTGAATACAGATCTCTGATCGGAGTGTCGAACTGTCTGAATACAGATCTCTGATCAACGTGTCAAACTGTCTGAATACAGATCTCTGATC